>CM010618.1:22692302-23249802 GCA_003430845.1 Xanthoceras sorbifolium
GCTCCGATGCTTTCAGCCTTTGATGACAATGTCATTTTCGCTATTGTCTTCGTCTCGTCTCATCTCTCTTTTTTGATAAATTTTTAATTGTATCAGTCGGACACTGATTACTATACATTCACATCAATTGAATTCGGTTATGTCACTTTAAGAATTCAAGCCAAAAAATCCAATATATATATATATATATATATATATATATATATATATAAACTGTCTTATATTCAAGTCATCCATACTTTAATAAAATTTAATTAATTTTGATAAAATTTTTATATATAAATATTAAGAAAAATAAGATGCGCTTATAGAAAAAAATTTAAATTTTTTTGAGTCTAAAAACTATTTTTTTAAGGGCAAATTGTAATAGAATCCCCTAACATTTGTTCATATTATAGTGAAACCGTACTTTTACTTAAACTATAACTTAGTACCTCGGATAATTATCAATTTGGTCAGTAATTTATTTAAAAATATCATTTTTAACCTATTTTTACTTTTTTTAACTCACATGGTCCCAACGTTTTTAAAATACATCAAGTTAGTCCATTTGAATAAAATTTTGACAGTCAAACCTAACATAATTGAACATTTTACCTTTTTGTTTTATTAAATTAGAAAGATGATTTCACCCTTCAACTTCTTACATCTTAACAATTTTACTTATTTGAATAGTCCAATAAGAACTTGATATGTGTTATAAAAACTTAAATTTTTTATTAAAAAAGACTTAAAAATGATTAAATAAATAAATAAATATGATAAAATATATTAAAAATAATTATAAAAATTTAGAAAATATTAAAAGTAGCATAATTTATTAAAAATAAAAATAAAATTCAAGATTGAATACTTATAAAACTTAAAATTTAATAAAAAAAACTAAAATATTAAAATATTATATATATATATATATTTGTATATATATATTATAAAAATAAAATATAATAATAAAATTACAATATAGAGTAAATAATGCTTATCACCCCTAAGGTTTGCTCAATTACAAGCGGAGACAACTTTTGGGTTTATTGGCAAAGACCTCCTCCCCCCCCCGTTAGTCAACTTTTGAGTTTTTTTATAAAGATCTCTATTGGCCAACTGTTATATTTGATCAAATTTTACTAAGGCAGATGAGGTATTTGTCAATAAACGATAAATTTGACTCCACTTGTAGTTGACAAAATCTGAAGGGAGGTTTGTGTAATTAGCTCATATATATTTATATTATATAATAAAAATAAAAATATAATAATAAAGCTGTAATATATATTAATATATATATATAAGTTTATATATATTGCAATTGCAGTGTTATTATTATATTTTAATTTTTATAAATATTTAATCTTAAATTTTATTTTATTTTTAATAAATAATATTACTTGTAAGATTTTAATAATATTTTTATATTTATTTTTTATTTTTAATAAATTTTATCATATTTACTTTATTATCTAATTATTTTTAAGTGTTTTTGAAAAAAATTTAAATTTTATAATATATTTCAATTTCTTATTGGACTATTCAAATAAATAAAATTGTTTAAAAGTTAAAGGGTAAAAGTATCATTCTAATTTAATAATTTAATAAAAATGGTCAATTTATATTTTATGTCAGGTTTGACCGTTAAAATTTTAGGAATAAGGATTAAATTAATATATTTTAAAAAAATTAGGAATCACGTGAGTTAAAAAAGTAAAAATATGTTAAAAATTGATATTTCTAAATACTTAAGGACTCAATTAATAATTATCCAAGATTGTAGTTCAAATTAAAATATAATTTTATTATAATATAACTAAATATTAGGGTATTTCTTTATAATTTATTATTTTTTTAATTCTTAAAGCTAAAATGTTAAAATAAAATGGGGAATATAGGAAAAATTGGAAAAAAAAAATAGTTTTATATAGTAAATCTTTATTACATACCATATCATGTCAAAACCATCTACACCATAATGAAAAATCTAATGAATTTTAATTATATTTTTTTTACAAATGTTAAGAAAAATTAGATGTACATGAGAAAAAAAAAATTATATACAAAAACTATATTTTTTGAATTTTTCTATCTTCTCTCCTTTTTTTTTTTTTTTTGTAATGTTTTAGTTTAAAACATTTAGAGAAAATAATTTCATAACTAAAAAATATTTTAAAAAGATTATACGAATATTTTATTTTTCTTAATATCAATATAAAAAATCTCAGAAAAACTTTAAATTTCATGAAATTATATGATTTGAATATAGGAGTAAAAAATTAATATAAATATTCAGCATTTTTAAATTAATGTTGGTCTGACACACATGAAACTTGGCCATCATTGGATTTCCCTTGTAAAAGTTAAAGAGTGTTTGTTTGACTACGATGGTCAGCCAGAAAATCTTCGTAGGGTCTCCTAATATAAATATAAATATCAAACTTATATGGATATTGTAATGTGCTTATATTTAAATGATATTTAAAAATGTAGATATTTTAAAAATCGACTACTCATATAATTGTATTTATGTTGAATTATCCTGACTTAAAAGAGTTTTAATCTCCTCTAACTATTAAATAAAAAATTTTTAATATTTATTATTATTTAAATGATATTTAATGATTTCATAACTTCTTAATTCAAAAAAGAGTTATGCATGTACGGTTGTACCGACAAAATTAGATTAGATAGAGCAATAAATGATAATAAAATGTAGATATTTTCAATTACAGTTGTCCATGGTGGTTGTGGTTCCGTACCATTAAACATGTATGAGTGTGATGTCCCAACCAGTTCTCAATTCTAATGTGCAATGAACCCACATTATTTAATTGTTTATCTCTCTCACTTTTTATAATGATTTCAGAATTTTGACTGAATCCAAACATACGGTTCATGTTGTTTACCAAATGGTGACAAATTCAAATGTCAGATAGAGAAATGATTATCATCCATTAGTAATTACTCAGATAGAGTTTTTTATTATCATCAATAAGTAACTACCTAATAATTATCTTTTTTATTTGAACCACCTTAGCGTAATTCATATTAATTTAACATCTTCCACTCGTACTTAGTGTGACAATGTAAATATTATAGAGTGACGTTTTTCAAACTTTTGGGTCTAATCACAAAAATTCGTACAAATAAAATACATAGAGTGACCGATAAACAATTAACTTATATTGGATTTTACAATTTGATATACTAATTATCAAATTTATTGTTCATAAGTGTATGTCCTAAATTTATTTTTCATTCATTAGTCCAACTATACTTAATCCCCTATTTATGTAAAGTCATGCTTGACTATATCATAATTTTAAGTATTCACTATTGTATTCTTAGACTAAACAATTGGTTGACTAGTGAATACATAAACTTATGAAGAAACATTCAGTGTTCTCATATGTTGACAGTGAAAAATGGATTTAGTGGTTTGTTGAGCTAGCTGTATGGGATTGGTGGTATTGATCTCGCAGGGACTAAAAGCTTCTCGGAGAAGGCTTTGAGGATCTACTACCTGTCAAAGCAAAGAAGGATCGGTGAGGGGTGTCGGACTTTAGCCGGTGATTCACCTCTGACGATCAAGTCAGTGTTTCTACGTCTCCGATGATAAAAGAATATATTAAATGCTCTTTAGGGCTGGTGAGAGTATTCAATGACTTACCATTTTTCTTTCGAACCTCTTCTATTTATAATTCCTTGAAAGCACTTCTCGTTGACTCCTAGTTTAGGAATAATCAGATGCTGTCAGGGGAAGGAGCAGAGCCAGGTTTCCTTAAACGTGCAATCTCCGTCTTATTAGGGAAGTTGTCCCTAAATAAGACAAAATGGCTTGTTCGAACGGTAACCTGTGCTGTCAGGGCAATTAATTCGTCTGCCGCCTATACTGACAACCTTCTGGCTTTGCCTGACATCTCTGCTGGCGCGGTCCTGATTATTCTGACATTTGCAGGTGCTATCATGGTTTAATGCTAGTATCAGGCCTTTTTCTCGCCTGCTATGTTTCTTCCTTGATCAACCAATTTGTTTTGTCTTTACGAAGAGGCTCGGCGAGAACATGATTCTAGTGGGAAGTTCTCGCCATCTTTGGAGATAAGTCGGCGAGAAGGGAAGGACGGAGATGGTCTGGAGTCTTGTGTGGATTCTTGCTTCTGGAGTATTTGCTTGGTAGATGTTGATACTACGGCGTTTTACCAGTTCATGGATATACATTTTACTAGAGCACAAAATTACCCCTCAACACCATCAAACACATGTAACTCAGTTTTAAAGACAATTGGTATCCTAATCGTGTTTCATAAACCGAATAACACCGTAGCCATAGAAAACACGCTAAGGAAGTTAACGTTGTTATGTTACTTTGATGACAGTCAAAGGTCACAAGGACGCCATTTGAGGTTTCATAAAACCTCAAGAAACTTACACAATGAGGAAGCATGAATTCATTCACTCATTTTCTTTTTCTTTAGTCACTTAGCACACGTGGTATAAATCATGTATTAAGGTGAATTTCATTCTTGTAAAGAATGTATATGTCAAAAAAATTTCACTGTAGAGATCAAAGTTCAATTGCCATTTACAGCGCCTAACCTAAGTTCTTAAAGCTCATTTATCCAACTTAGTGTCAATTATGTTGTCAAATCTGGCTTAATCAAGTTATCATGATAGTGGGGAATATCATGGTCGGTTCAAAAACATATGTTCTTGTTATGAACTTCATCTTCACTCAATCAAGTCAACATATCATATATATATATATATATATATATATATCCTTCGGAGCAACCCACATTGCTCGAGTTGCCTTCCACAGTAGGTCATCAGTCATACTACTCAGCAACGTTATGCGATTTATATTGTTTTACTTTTTCCAGACTTGATAAGCTTCTATATTCCTTTTGTGTTGAGCAATATTTCCTGTTTGAGGTTCTACTATTGTAATGGTAAGAGTCTCAGGAGTTCTTTACTTTTCAAGGGTATATTAAACTTTGCAGTGCTAAATATCATAATTTGCACCGTTCAATTTCTCTCCTTTATTTAATTCAACCACAATATTCTTAGTTGCAATTTATCATCAACATTTTTGTATTCACACTTTTACCTATTGCAATAAACTAATTACGCCATAAAATATGATAAAATAATATATCGGAATAGATTTGAAAGTAATTGATGCTCTTAATCATCATCTAATTCTAATATTTAAAAGCAAGTATATAATACTAGTGTATTTTGCGCAATTAAAATACTTGTAACGATATATAGAACTCCTAAATATTCATAATAAACGAGCATGTTTAATAATTTAAATAAATTTAAAAGAGCTAACCATAAATTAAATAAATCTCTAATATATATATATATGCGAACCTAATAACAATATTTAAAATATGATTCTATGATCTTAGCTGCCACTTTTTAAAAACACAGTCCATGTTCATGTGCACAATTATCTATACATTTTGTGCTATAAGGGTGCGTTTGGTGCGCGAGATTAGATTGGACTATTTTATGGAATAAGATAGAATTAAATTAGATTAATTAGTACTGTAATGTGTTTGGTATGGTATGAATTGGACTAAAAATAACATTGTTCCTTATTTGTGTAGAATGAGATTGGATAATTAAATTAAAATTATTTAAAATAAATCTAAATAAAATATAACTTTTTTTAAAAAAAAATTAAACATATTAAAATATAATTTTTTAATTTTTAATAAATTATTTTAAATTAAATTAAATATTTTATTAAAAAAATAAAAAAAAATTCCAAACTTTGTGGCAGGACTATAAAGTCCCGCCATAGTGAGACTATTGCCCACACAGGATTGGAGAAATCCAATCCTATGTAGGCAACAAACAAAGGACTAGGACTGGAGAAATCCAATCCTGTCTGACCTAACAAACAAACGCGCGAAGGTAAGAAAATATGCTCAAAGGTGTCAATCGCCTTATGTTTATTATAACAGGGGATTCCTCTGCGGTCTCTATTTCAAAGATAACTTATTTGAAGTAAATTAATTTTGGCGTCAATAATTTTTTTTTTTTAGAATTTTAGGTTCTATTTATTTTAGCTCTTGAGGAATTATTTTCAGTAAAACCTTCGCAATTGATATCCAAAATAATAATATTGTTGGATCTTTGAACGGCCAAAATCATCCATCATTTGGGAAAATTTTACATGATTTTCATTAAAAGAAATATCCGAACGTATTTTAAAAACTTCTAATTTCTTTACAAAATTTTCAACCATTTCTACTTGTAAATTAAAATCAATTTATGGAAAACCTAACTCTTCCCAAAATTCCCGTCACTCGCCATCTACAAAAAAATTTCAACAAATACCATTTTAATAAATTATAGAGAGAATAGACAATTAAAACAAAAGAAATAAAAGCTATTGTTTGGGAAAAAAAGGATAACTTCAGCTTAATCCCTAAAATTTGATATAACATTACTTTTTTACTTATATTTCTTTTATTTATTTATTTACGTGGTCTCTAACGTTTTCTAAATAGATCAAAGTTGGTCAACTATTATAATTTTTTTTAAAGACATTTTTGCCTTTAAATAATTAATAGAATTATAATTTTACCTTCTAATTAAATAGAACAATAATAAATAAATAAATAAAAGAATAAAATAATGTTAAACTAAATTATAAAACTTAAATTGAGATTAAAAAAATAAAAGAAATGTTTTAGTTTTTTATTATTTTATTAAAAAAGTAATTAATTATTTTTTAAGTTAAAAAAATACTCAAATTAAATTATTTTATTAGAAAAATTAACATTTAAAAAGTAAAGAATAAAAAAAATTAAAAACTGCTAAAAACTTAATAAAATAAATAAAATTGAGATTTAAAAAAAATTAAAAGAAAGGTTTTGAAAAAACACAAGAACAAAAATATTTCCTTTAGTTTTTTTTTAATTCTCCATTTATTTTATTTTATTTTATTTCTTTAACAGTTTTTAACTTTATTTTATTATTTAATTTTTTAAATGTTAACTTTTTTTTTAATAAATTAACTTAATTTGAATATTTTTTTAACAGGTTCTATAGTTTTAAGTTTTTATAATTTCATTTAATATTATTTTATTCATTTTTTGTATTTATTTATTTTGTTATATTTTAATTGGAAAGTAAAATTATAATTCTATTAATTTAAGGGTAAAATTGTCTTTTAAAAAAAATTGTAATGGTTGACCAGCAAATAGTTGGTCAAATGACCAATTTTATCTATTTATGAAATGGTAGGAACCACACGAATAAAAAATGAAAGATAAGTAAAAAAGTGATGTTTGATCAAACTTTAGGGATTAACTTGAAGTTACCCAAAAAAATAGGAAATGTACTGGTGCGTGCACGGTACGCGCCATTTGTCTCATGCTGGTGCGTGCCATTCACACGTCAAACAAATTTTTTATTTTTTGGGTGAATTGCATTAATGATCCTTAGTTTATCAATAATTACACGCATAATGCCAGTTTACCGTTTATTACACTCAAGTACTCTTGACCATGTTGACTACCGTTATGTTATAGTGCACTTACAGGTTCAAGGGTAAATTGGTCTTTTATATATAAAATTTTTTTAAAAAAAATTTAAAAAATACCTAACCAATAGGGATGGCGGCGGTTTCAGAACCGACGGTTCCTGTTTCAGATCCAGTTCTGGAATTGGTTCCGAATTTTTTTTTTTTTTTAAAATTTGGTCCAACAACAATGTTGCTATTGGGCTATATAACCGTTGGGGCCTAATGGTTATATCATTGTTTTTCTTAAATTTGGAACTGGAACCGAACCTGAACCGACGGTTGCTTCGATTCTGATTTTCGTCAATTCTGAAACTAGTAGTTTCGATTTTAAAAAAGCTAAAACCGAAACTGGGACTAGGCTAACTGGAACCATAACCGGGCCGTTCGATTTGAACCGAACCATGGACGACCCTACTAACTAATTAGAATACACCACATCATTTTAAATTAATTATAAAAAATAAAAACTATTTTAAAATGGAAGAGATCTAGAAAAATTCAGATCTCTTCCCTTTAATTGAAAACTGAAAAATGTTGTCTTCTTCATCGCATAGGGAAGAGATTTTGTGTCCTTTTAAGAGGGTTGCTTTATATGTCCCTCAAACGTTAGCTTATTTCTAAACTTTTTATTCAAGGTAATGTATTGCAAAAGTTTTTTTTTATTTTTCCTTTTCTTCTTCTTCTTTTTCTTGTTATTGTCTTATAAATCTATCAACTGTGTTATTTGATTTTGGTAAGAAAACATGTTTTGGTTAGTGTTTTTCTGATAAAATCTAGAGTCCTGGCAAAATTTAAGGAAAAGTGCTTCTCATATTCAATTTCTTCTTCTCCTTCATCTTACACTTCTTGCTCTTACAAAAACTACTTTCCAATCTCGAATTTTTTTTTGATATATTTTTTTTTCAATTTTTTATTTGTTGGGATTTATACCTTAAAACTTGTAATTGTAAATGCTATTAGACATAAACAAAAAGTTAAATGTTTATCATTCAAATAAAAAGTGTTTTATTTTAGTTCATACGTTTATATTGTGCAAGTAATATCCGAGATTGCAAGATGTAATATCAGAATGAGTGTATGAAAATCATATATAATAGGATTCATTTTGAGTCATTATAGAGAGCAAATAAAGTTGGGTACTTTGTTTGTGGTTGATTTACTGCTGCGACCACCACAAAGAGAGAAAAGAGAAAAAAGTTTATATATATATAAGAGCTCTAGTATATATATGATATGTTATTAGGAAAATTGATATAATGCAATTAGTTTAAAAAAAGAAAGGAGCGGCCGCCACAAAGAGAGAAAAGAGAAAAAAGTTTTTTTTTCTGACTTTTCCTGTCTTGCAGGGGTTAGTCGGCCAAGGGAAGAAGAGAGTCTTCTCCGCTTTTCTGCTATCTCCATCTCCCCATTCGTGACGTGCCCACATAAACATTATTAGACCACGAGTTATAGTTTGGAAGGCTTGGTGGTGAATCAAGAAGTCAGAGAGTCAAAACACAACAAAAGGTAATTGTAGTTACATATTCATATTCGCGTGTATACAGGAACTTATTCCTGATTGAAAAGAGTTTTCAAAATAAAAGAAAATTTTTTGACCGCTACGTTTTATACGATAAATGGATTTTTCTTCCCTTCAATTGGTATCAGAGTCCTAGTGAAGTTTTTGTATATACGCGAAAAACAAAACTACAATATTTTGTTTTCTTGATTTTCTTTTTTGATTATTGATTCTTTATGTATGATATGTGTAGGCACAATCAAGAATTTGTATGATATCTTTTATATATGATTTTGATTGTATGTGATAAAAGCATGAATGGCCGTTAATTATATGGTGTCATGGGTTTTAGGATTTGTTTTTGTTTTGGGAAAGCCAATTGTTTATGGTTGTTTTATATATTGTTTTTGTTCAATTTTTTTTGTGTAATCGTTCTGCATACGAAGAAGATCATGACTGCGGAAGGTACGGAAAAAAAAAAAAAAACAAATAACAAAGGGGCGACAGCCCCTTGCGAGAGGGCTGTTGCGCGCTGGTTGCTGTCGCGCCTCTTTAGGGTTGTTCCCATGGTTTTTTCGTGAACATTTTTTGCTAGAATTTTCTGGGGAATATTGTCAAATATTGTTTAGGAGTAAAAACTTGATAATTCTCATTAATTAACTAATCATTTAAATGAAGTGTGTAATTAATTAGATTAGTTAAGTCCATTAAATAATTAGGATTAATATGATTAACATCTAAGTTATCTTTGGACCAAAATAATGAGATTAGTTTTTAGGAGTAAAAACTTGGTAATTGTCATTAATTAACTAACCCATTAATTAAAGTGTTTAATTAATGAAGTTAGTTAGGTTATTTTATTAATTAAGTTTGAGATTAAAACCTTAATTAAATTTGAACCAAATAATGAGATTAGTTTTTAGGAGTAAAAACTTGGTAATTTTAATTATTGAAATTTTTTAATTTGCTTAGTTAGGTCCATCAATTAATTAGGATTAATATGATTAAGGCCTAAATAATAATTAGACCAAATAATGTGATTTAGTTTTAATAGTTAAAACTTGGTAATTTCACATATAATTTCTAGTTTATTTAAATAGTTTATCTAAATTAGAAATTGAATAATAAATTATAATTTTAAGTGTTAAAATCAAATAATTTATTATGACTAGTAACTTAGATTTTATATTAGTCGTAGAATCTAAGTAAAGACTAGAAACAAAGAGTTTTAGAAACTCTTAGTTATTAGAAAACCCTACACTACAAATAGTGAGTGGGAGAGAAATATATGACATTATATCCCGCAGTCTCCATTGTTAGTTCAATACCGTGAGATTCAAGTGGTGCGTCGTGATGGCTTTGCTTTCGTCCTCCCTACGGAAGGTGTCTATGAGAGTCAATACCAAGGTTGACTTCCTAACGGATAGGTTTTCGGAATGTATTTTGGGATTGACCTCGCCTACCTAGATAACTCTCAAGTTAATTCATGAATTCTGAAACGATGGGTCACACTCACTAAAGACTGAATTAAGTTGTTAATTTAATGTCCTGACTAAATTAAAGCGATAGTTGAATGATAAAAGAATAAAGAGTTATTCTGGTGCATCATTTAATTGAGAATGTCTCAATCTAATATGCAAGGATTTGACCTAACCTATCTAGGTACTTACTTGTGGTATGTTAGGTTATCGTGGCATAGTAACTATTTTTAGGGATTTATAATTCATTATAACATACTCATGCATCATGTTTAATTTTATGCCGAACATATAGCATGTGATATGAATGTATGAATTGAATGATTTTAATTTATATTTATGTTTTTAAATTTCAGCTATGTCTTTTACTTTAATTTACATCCTTGCAAACAAAAAATTAACCGGGGATAATTATACTAAGTGAAAACACAACATGAACGCAATCATGATCCGCAAAGACGTTAAATTTGTTCTTACGGAGGAATGTCCTTTGTAGCTTGCTCCTAACGCGCCAAGAGCTGCTAAAGAAGCCTACGATAAGTGGGTTTCGACTGATGAAAAGGCTCGCACTTTCTACTGCCTGGCATGATCAAAGTGCTTACGACGAAGCACGAGGCAATAACTTCTGCATTTGAGATAATAGAGTCATTGTAGGCCATGTTTGGACAACCCTCAGAGCAAAAGCGACACGAAGCTGTTCGTTCCGCTATGCTTGACTTTATGAAGGAGGGTGCATCTGTTAGGGAACATTTCCGTAAGATAATGTCCTATTTCAACACCGTTGAAGTCAATGGTAGGACTATTGATGAGGCCACCCAAGTGAGCATCATACTGACAACTCTTCCAAAGAGTTTTAATCAGTATAGAAGCAATTATGAGATGAACAAGTTGAAGTTCACTCTCACTCTACGTATCAGTCCATGAAAAGGATAATAAAGGTAAGACCGGCGAAAAAAATGTTGCTGAGCTATCTTCTTCTGGAACCAATAGGAGGAAGAAGTCTACTGGGAAGGCGAAGGCAAAGCCGAAGAAGAAACCAGCACAAAAGAAGAAGCAGAGCACCAAAACTGACAAGTCGAAAGGAAAATATTTCCATTGCGACAAGGTTGTGAAGGGAAAATAGAAAACGTCTGATTATCTTAATATATACGGAATGGGGTTTCAAAAATTTTCTTGTATTGAAAAAACCTTTTTTTTTTTCAATCAGGAACAAGTTCCTATGTATACGCAGAAAAAGAAACTGATCAATTACATACCTTTTTCTTGATTTTGTTTTTCTGATTCTTCGATCTACCACCAGATCTTCCGACCAATGACCCGCGGTTTGACAACGTGTGTGTGGGAATGTCACGGCAAGCGATGGAGGTCACGTGAAAGAATGAACGGAGAACTTATTCTCCCTAGGCTGACTGAATCCTGCAAAATAGGGAAGAGTTAGAAAAAACTTTTTTCTCTTTTTCTCTCTTACACTGGCCGAACTCTTTGTGTCTTTTTCACTTGTGGGTTTTGTCAATTTTTCTAGTATAACAACTCTTATATACTCGGTCTTTAGGGTTTAAGTTTGACCAGGTCAAATAGGATTCTAAATCCTATTTATTTTGGTCTCTCTAAAGACGTGAACTTGTGATCTTTGGGACAATTAAAATAATCATATTATTTGAATTCTTTTGTCATTGTCACTGTTTGATTCCGTAACCTCCTATTTAATAAATAGAATTAATAATTAATAATTAATAATTTCTATTATTTTATAAAATATTTAATTAATTAAATAATCACATTATTTAATTATTCTCTTTTAATTAAATTGTATTACTTTCGTAACACTATTAATTTGGACCATCCAATTAATCTATCGTGACCCTCGTTACCAACAACCATAAGGGCTAACAAGGGGACCTAATGGACCTACAATTTTGAGCTCTAATAATACTTATTAATATTAATTAAACTCTTTAATTAATATTTTACGATTATTAACCTCGGAGTTATTCCACTAAAAATCCGAGGCTGTATTTTCAGAATTGTAGACGTGTTTATACAATCTGAATTCTCAGTGTCCATTGATATAACTATTTACATATAGTGTGATCCTCCACAAGTAGCTCATAGCTAGAGTTAGGTCATAAAGTTCGTTATACCCCTCTAGAAATATCTTTTCCTTTAAGTACCGTTGATTCTGTAATGAACAGTTAAATCATGTATTCCTCACAAAAGTAGAAGAGATCTCATAATTGTTCAAGCCCTGAATCAACCCTTAAGGGAACTACTCATCTACTTCAATCAAGAAAGAGTAGATTCCACTATTGTGTTCAAACCTTCCCAGCCACAAAGCCAAACCGTAACTCCAAGATACGGAGGTATTGGTCGAGATTCATATCGACCTTACTCATGGTAAATCAAAAGCCACGATCCAACCTAAATGAGTCGATAAGATACTCAGGATTAAGATCGCCTATAAATAGCCATCGCTTATCGATATATGAATCCCATCTACTAACAGATCTTGGTGAGAGATTCATATAAATCGTAGCCAGTCCTATATGATCTCATCATATAAGGTACCTCCATTCTCATGTCAATTACATGAGCGGTCTAGGATATGACCACCGCACTTTACAGAATGTACCGTAACAGTAGATTACTCACAAACAAAGTACCCGGCTTTGTTTGCTCTCTACAGATTCTTTAGATTGCATATCTCAAAATGAATCCTCTTGTATATGACCTTCATATACTCATTATGAGATCACAACTTGTAACCTCGAATGTTCTTACACAATATGAATGTATTACTTAATATAAAACACTTTTAAATTAGAATGATAAACTGAATAATTCTTATTAAGTCCTTAACCGTTTACAAATACAAGTTTTAGGGCATAAATCCTAACAGGTTGGTCATTGGAATAAGAACTGTCCGAAGTACCTCGAGGAGCTTGCAGCAAAAAAAAAAAAAAAAAAAGTGAAAGGTAACTCAGATTTACTTGTTATTGAATCTTGATTAGTGGAAGACGATTCTTCACCTTGGAGAGTAGATTCAGGGGCCACTAATCATGTTTGTTATTCTTTACAGTGGACTGAAAATCGGCAACAGCTGGAGGAGGGGTTCTTCACTATGTGCATTGGAACAGAAGATGTCATTTCAGCACGAGTGGTGGGAGTAGTTAGACTACAATTTAATAATTGTTTTCTTTCATTAGACAATGTTTTTTACATTCCTGGATTTACAAGGAATTTGATTTATGTATTCAATTGCTTGAACAATTTTATTCAATTTCTTTTAATAATAAGTCAGTTATTATTTCAAGAAATGATTTGAATATTTGTTTTGGAACGATTGAAAACAACTTGCATGTTTTAAGGCCGTTAATTCATACATCACTGCTTAATACTGAATTATTTAAAGTTGAAAAACCTAAAACAAAACGACAGAAAGTTTCTCTAGATAATGAAATGTATCTGTGGCATCTAAGACTTGAACATATCAACCTTGACAGGATAAAAAGACTAGTAAAAGGCGGATCTTTAATTCATTTAAAGATCGGGACTTTACCTGTTTATGAGTCTTGTCTGAAAGGTAAAATGACCAAGAGACCTTTTACAGGAAAAAGACTTAAGAGTTACACAACCACTAGAGCTCATACACTCAGACGTCTGCAGACCTATGAGTGTTAGAGCTAGAGGTGGTTATAGTATTATGTCATATTCATTGATGACTATTCAAGATACGGGTATGTTTACCTAATGCAACAAAAGTCGAAAACCTTTGAAAAGTTCAAAGAATTCCGAGCTGAAGTTAAAAACCAATTAGGCAAAACAATCAAATCTCTACGATCGGATCGTGAGGGTGAGCATCTTGACCAAGAGTTTGAAGATTACATGGTTGAGTATGGGATAGTATCCTAACTCACAGCTCTGGGAACACTACAGCAGAATGGTGTTGCGGACAGGAGAAACAGGACCCTGATGGAAATAGTATGATCTATGATTAGTTTTTATCACCAAATTCCTTTTGGGGATATGCACTACAAACGGTGACTCACATATTGAATGTAGTTCCATCCAAATCTATTCCTAAAACTCCCCTAGAGTTGTAGAATGGTCGTAAATCTAGTTTATGACATTTTCGCATATGGGGGTGTCTAGTACATGCTTTGAAGAATAGAAGCGGAAAGCTGAAACCTTGTTCGCAAGTGTGCCTATTTGTAGGATATCCAAAGGAAACTCGAGGAGGTTTCTTTTATAATCCACAAGATAATAAAGTGTTTGTATTGACAAACACAACGTTTCTTGAAAAATATTATATGAGCAATCATAACCCTCGAAGTAAGATTGTGTTAAAGGAGCTAGAACATAGTATGACCAGTACTTAGTCAACAAAAGTTGTTGACAAAGTTATTGTTCCACAGACATCTAACAGTCAGATGATTTCTACTCAGGATACACTACCACCTAGACATAGTAGGAGGATTGTACGATAACCTAGTCACTATTTAGGTATTGGAGAGGCACGGAGTGATATTTTCGATGATAGTGTGGATGATCAATTGACATTTAGATATGCTATGGAAGGTTTTAACAAAAAGGAATGACTTAAAGCAATGAATCTCGAGATAGAGTCTATGTACTCCAACTCAGTTTGGGAACTTGTAAACTTACCAGATGGAATAAAACCCATAGGGTGTAAGTGGATCTACAAGAGAAAGTGAAGAGTAGACGGAAAGGTAGAGACCTTCAAAGCAAGCTAGTGGCGAAGGGTTATACCCAGAAAGAAGATATCGATTACGATGAAACCTTCTTGCCAGTAGCTATGTTTAAGTCTATTAGGATACTCTTATTCATAACTGCCTATCTCGAGTACGAAATTTGGCAAATGGATGTCAAGATTGCATTCTTGAATGAAAATTTTGACAAGAGCATCTACATGATGCAACCAAAGGGATTCATATCCTAAGATTAAGAGCAAAAGGTTTGCAAGTTGCAAAGGTCCATTTACGGACTTAAGCAAACATCTAGATCTTGGAACATTAGGTTTGATACTGCTATCAAAACCTATAGTTTTGAGCAAAATGTTGATAAGCCTTATGTGTACAAGCCCATCATTGACAAGAGAGTAGTATTCTTGGTGCTTTATATAGATGATATCCTATTAATTGGGAATGAAGTAGGGACATTATCGGAAGTAAATGGTTGGCTTGCTAACCAATTCCCAATGAATGATTTGGGAGATGCGAGTTATGTTCTAGGGATCCAATTAATAAGGAATTGCAAGAACAAATTGTTAGCATTGTCTCAAGCATCGTATATCGATAAAATACTTGTGCAATTCTTGATACAGAACTCCAAGAAAGGTAATCTACCTTTAAGGCACGAAGTTCATTTGTCTAAGGAACAATGTCCTAAGACACTTAAAGAAATTGAGGATATGAGACAAATTCCCTATGAGTCGGCAGTAAGTAGTCTTATGTATGCTATGCTATACACAAGACCCGATATCTGCTTCACAGTGAGAGTAGCCAAAAGATATCAGTTCAACCAAGGATTGGATCATTGAGTTACTGTTAAGCATATTCTCAAGTATCTTAGGAGAATGAGAAACTATATGCTAGTATATTCGCATCCGGATTTGATCTCGTTAGGATATACAGATTCTGACTTTCAGTCAGGCAAGGATTCTATGAAATATATGGGTCAGTATTTACCCTTAGTGGTAGAGCCATATTATGGAGAATCATCAAACAATCTTGCATTGCTGATTTCACCATGGAAGTCGAGTATATAGCAGCTTGTGAAGCTGTTAAAGATGCTGTATGGCTCCGGAAGCTCTTAAGTGATCTGGACGTTGTTCCAGATATGGATAAGCCCATGACACTTTATTGTGATAATAGTGGAGGTTGTAGCTAATTCCAAATAACCAAGAAGTCACAAGAGAGAAGCATATAGAGAGGAAATATCATCTTATCATAGAGATAGTGCAGAAGACGTGACCGCAACGAAGATTGCGTCGCAGGACAACTTGGCTGATCCATTTACGAAGACCTTAAGGCTAAAGTGTTTGAGAGTCACCTAGAGGGTCTAGGATTATGAGACATGTACCATCTGCTTTAGTGCAAGTGGGAGATTGTTGAGATTTATGCCCTAAAACTTGTAATTGTAAATGCTATTAGACATAAATAAAAAGTTAAATGTTTATCATTCAAATAAAAAGTGTTTTATTTTAGTTCATACATTTATATTATGCAAGTAACATCCGAGATTGTAAGATGTAATCTCAAAATGAGTATATGAAAGTCATATACAGTAGGATTCATTTTGAGACATGCAATCTAAAGAGCCTGTAGAGAGCAAACAAAGCTGGGTACTTTATTTGTGGTTGATCTACTGTTGCGGTTCATTTTGTATCGTACGGGGGTCTTATCCTAGATCGCCCATGTAGTTGACATGAGAATGGAGGCACCTTACACGATGAGATCATACAGGACTAAGCCACGATTTATATGAATCTCTCACCAAGATCCGTTAGTAGATGTGATTCATATATATCGACAAACGATGGCTATTTATAAATGGTCTTAATCTTGAGTGTCTTATGGACTCCTTTAGGTTAGATCGTGATTTTTGATTTACCATGAGTGAGGTTGATGTAGTATTCTCGACCAATACCTCCGTATCTTGGAGTTGCAGTTTGGCTTCTGGCTGGGAAGGTATGAACACAATAGTGGAATCCACTCTTTCTTTGTTGAAGTAGATGAGTAGTTCCCTTAAGGGTTGATTCCGGGCTTGAACGGTTATGAATGCTCTTCTTCTTCCATAAGGAAAAAAGGATTTAATTGTTCATTGTAGAATCAACGGTGCTTAAAGGAAAAGATATAACTAGAGGGGTATAACGGACATTATGACATAACTCTAGCCATGAACTACTTGTGGAGGATCACACTATATGCAAATAGCTATATCAATAGACACTAAGACTTCAGATTATATAAACACGTCTACATTTCTAAGAGTGCAGCCTCGGGTTTTAGTGGAATAACTCCGAGGTTAATAATCATGAAATATTAATTAAAAAGTTTAATTAATATTACTAAGTATTATTGAAGCTAAAAAATTTATGTCCATTCGGTCCTCTTGCTAGCCCTTATGGTTGTTGGTAACGAAGGTCACGGTAAATTAATTAGATGGTCCAATTAACAGGGTTACGAAAGTAACATAATTTAATTAGAGAAAATTAATTAAATAATATGATTATTTAATTAGTGATTTAATAATTAAATAAAAATTAAAAATTAATAATTACTTTAATTATTAAATAGGAGATTGCAGGGTCAAACCATGACAAGGACAAAAGGAATTAAATAATGTGATTATTTAATAGTCCTAGAGGTCAAAGATTCAAACTATAAGGAGACCAAAAATAAAAGGATTTAGAATCCTATTTTGACTTGGTCAAGTTAAAACCTATATGATATGTTACTAGGAAAATTGACCTAATGCAATTAGTCTAAGAAAAGAAAGGAGCGGCTACAACAGAGAGAGAATAGAGAAAAAAAATTTTCTGACTTGATGGTGAATCAAGAAGTCAGAGAGTCAAAACGCAACAAAAGGTAATTGTAGTTACATATTCATATTCGCGTATATACATGAACTCGTTCCTAATTGAAAAAGGTTTTTAAAATAAAAGAAAAAATTTTAAAATCCATTCCGCTACGTTTTATACGATAAATCAATTTTTCTTCCCTTAATTATTTTCATTCAATCTCCTGAATTTTGGTTAATGAATTTTTATTTTAATTGAAAGATAAAGTAGCAATTTGAGGATTCAAGAAGAAAAGGATAGAGAAGTGAAGAAGAAGATGAAGGATATGAAAAGTTGTTGTTTTGTTCTTGAAATGATTTTTTTTTTTTGTGGACGGTTTTGAATTGAGGGAGATTGAATGAATTAAAATGTTGAAGATGGTGGGTTGAATGATGGAGATGGAGATGGAGATAGATATGGTGATGATGAAGATGGTTTTGATTGGTGTTATTATTGTTGTTTTTAATAATAATAATAATAATTTTTTATATTTTTTAATAGGGGTATTTAGTCATTTTATATAAAATTTTGTCAACTATCAGATTTAACGAAGTCAACTAATTGTAGGGTATTTGAGTGTAATAAACGGTAAATTGACAATTTATGTGTAATTATGAATAAATTTAGGGTACCTTAATGTAATTCACCCTTTTTTTTATAGCCACGAGTAGTTCCATCTTATTGGCGCATGCAATCCATACGCTTCGTACAAAAAAATTTAGGACTAATTACATTGAACCTACCTGAGGTTTGTCATTTTACAACCGGAATAACTTTATAAAAAATTAACAGTGAAACCCCCTGCCATTACCGTTAACCATTTTAAAATATTAAAAATATCAAAATAACCCTAATTTAAAAAGGACATATTACAGCGAACCTACATGATGTTTGTTATTTTACAGTTAGAAATAACTTTATGGAAAATTGACAGCAAACCCTTATGCCGTTACCATTGACTGTTAAAGATAACCGTTGACCGTTTTAAAAGTTATAAAAAAAAAAAAAACCAAGATACCCCTAATTAAAAAAATTAAAAATTAAAAATTTAAAAACAAAAGGGTGAATTGTACTAAAGTTTCTCTTAATTTTTTTAAAAAATTAAAAATAAAAAAAAATTAATGGATCTCCACCGTTTATCAATCTTGATGGACGATGGAGATCATATTAAAAAAATATTTTTTTAAAAAATAACAATTATAAATTTTTTTTTTATTGGATAGAGATGGAGATCCAATCTCCATATTGGATCTCGACCGTCCATCAGAATTGATGGACGGTGGAGATTCAATCTGAAAATTAGATATCCATCAAGATTAAAAAAAATTGAATTACTTAATAGATCCAATCTCTAGCGATAGAAATTTTACTTTTTGTAATTTTTTTTTATTCTTTATAGAGATCTAATTTCCATATTGGATCTCCACATAGGCGGTCGAGATCCAATCTAGAGATTGGATCTCCATTTTCATCTAACCAAAATTTATTTTTTATTTTTTATTTTTATAATTGTTATTTTTTAAGAATTTTTTTTAATATGATTTTTATTATCCATCAAAATTGATGAATAGTGGAGATCCATTAATTTTTTTTAAACAAATTAAGATAAACTCAGGGTATCTTAGTGCAATTCACCCTTTATCTTTTAATTTGTTTAATTAGGGGTATTTTGGTCTTTTTAAACTTTTAAAACGGTTAACGATTATTTTTGACAGTCAGCGGTAATGACAGGGGGTTCACTTTCAATTTTTCATAAAGTTGTTTCTACCTGTAAAATAGCAAACCTCTGGTAATTCGCTGTAATTTATCATTTTTTTATTATAGGTATTTTGGTCTTTTTGAACTTTTAAAACGGTCAACGGTTATCTTTAACAGTCAACGGTAACGGCAGGGAGGTTCGCTGTCAATTTTTTCATAAAGTTATTTCTAACTGTAAAATGACAAATCTTAGATAGATTCACTGTAATTTGTCAAAAAAAAATTAATCAGGGCGCGTGCCATGCATGGAAAAGGACCACGTGCACAGGTAGAAAAATTAATTTTGTGCATCATGCCCGTCGGGACCAAACTAGATTCAGTACATCTTTTCTTTCAAATTTTCTTTTTCGGAATCAAAAATAAGTTTTGAAAACATCTTTTTTCTAGTTTTCAATGAGACATCGGATATTTTTATTTTCTGAAAAAATTGAGCTGCACAGTGGAGAAGTTTGAATATTTTTTTTGGAATATATATCATGAATATCATAAAAAATAAATATGAATCATGCAAAGATTATGTATCATACATGCATAAAAAAAAAAATTAATATGCCACGAATAAATAAAGACAACCTACAATGAATAATCCCAAAATACTGCCCTATTATCAAATGATCATGGCAACATAAGAACGATATTTGTATTGTATCACCGATCGGAAAACGATTAAAGTAAAAGCTATTTCAACTCACCGAGTAAATTACTTAAGGAATAAAACCGTAAAAGAGGATTTTTTTTCTTTTTTCTTTTTCATTTTCTTTACCCTTCAAGCAAAAAGGATCGAACTTCGTGTTTACGGGAAGTTTGACCACAACAATATTTGTAGTCTTAAAATTGGATATAAGGCAACTAAGTGGTAAGTTTATCGTACGGATTGTATTTAATTTAGAGTTTTAAATTTTTTTTATAGATTCTTTTAGGTGAATGGATTTTGTATTGTTTATGGATTTTTATTGATGTTTATAGATTTTATATAATTATGAAAGTTTTCATAGAATTTTATACTTTTATTTTAAATAACTTTTATAGATATTTATAAACTTTTTTTAACTTTTAAAAATATAAATACACTATATTAACTATATCTATCCATTCAAATTTCTATATATTAGTATCTTACTAAGTTATTTTATTGATAATATAATTAAATTATTTAAGTTGTTTAGATGAATTATTATGTATAATATTTGTCTATAAATAATACATTTTTGAATTTTTTTAAAAAATAATATTTTTTTATATATTCTTTAATATTGAAACTATCAAAATTAAATTTATTTTCCGTAGTTTCATAAAAAAATAATATCCTAAAAATGATAAAAAAATAATTTTGTTAACTTCTAATAAAATACTTAGAGTCTATTTAAAGTAATGAATAAAGAAAAAAAGATAATGCGTATTAATATTCTACCATTCTATACTTTTTCTTCTTTTTTTTTTATAATATTGTATTTTTCTTTTCGTTTGGGTATTTTGTCAATAATATTCTTTTTAAATTATTTATCAAATGTCTTCAAATATTTTTGAGGGGAATGAAAAAGAAATTGAGAGGTTTATTTATTATTTATGTTTATTAAATAACTTTTATAGATATTTATAAACTTTTTTTGACTTTTAAAAACATAAATACACTATGTTAACTATATCTATCCATTCAAATTTCTATATATTAGCATGTTACTAAGTTATTTTATTGATGATATAATTAAATTATTTAAGTTGTATAGGCTAATTATTATGTATAATATTTGACCTAATCTTTCAGCGGTCTATAAATAATGCATTTGTGAATTTTTTTTTAAAACAATATTTTTTTAAAAAAATAATATTTTTTTTATATATTCTTTAATATTGAAAATATCAAAATTGAATTTATTTTCCATAGTTTCATAAAAAATAATATCCTAAAAATGATTACAAAATAGTTTTGTTAACTGCTAATAAAATACTTAAAGTCTATTTAAAGTAATGAATAAAGAAAAAAGATAATGCGTATTCATCGTCTACCATTCTATACTCTTTTTTTTTTTTATAATGTTGTATTTTTCTTTTCGTTTGGGTATTTTGCCAGTAATATTCTTTTTAAATTATTTATCAAATGTCTTCAAATATTTTTGAGGGAAATGAAAGAGAAATTGAGAGGTTTATTATTTATGTTTCTCACCCAAAAGTGTACAAAAGTTTATGAAAGTCATTGACATTTAAATATCTCATGACTTTTATAGACTTTTAAAAAAAATATATTGTAATACACCCTCCCGATAATATGTACTGTACATATATAGGTATTGTAATATATTCTTTTAGAAGTTATTGTACAGTACACAAGTAAATAAATGAGCCTTTATTATGAGTAAATCGAATGTTTAAAGTATTAATGGTCCTATAATGGAATCTATTGGATGGATCCGGAGATTTTCGAAAAAGGGTATCAGAGACTTAGAAAATATTTGGAATGGTTTCAGATGATTAATAAGGTTCCATAAAGTATATAAGAAATTTAAATTATAAGTTTTGGAGAATATAGTAAGGATTTCCATAAGCTGGAGTATTAAGAATATTTATTGGAAGTTAAAATATATTTCTATGATATGATATTTTAATTTAATTAATTGATGGAAAAGTAAATTGAAATGGATTTTTGTGGAAAAAAGTTAATGGATTGTTATGGATTAAATTATAAATCAAAAGATTGTTGACCAAGATTATGTGATTAGTTTTCAAATTGTGGTCACATTTTGATTTTAAAATGAAATGGGGCAAGTTGTAAATATAAAAGTATAATATATATATATATATATGTTTTAGTGCTGGGAATCAGGAAACAGAAATGAAAAACAAAGAAGAAGAACCTAGAAGAGTCGAGAAAGAAAAGAAAGAAAGAAAAGGAAGAAGAGAGAGCTCGGCCGAGGCAAGAAGGAAGGAAGAAGGAAAAGAGAAAGAAGAAAAAGAGAGAGAGGAGAGGAAGAAGGACTGTCAGCCGAAGGAGAAAGAAGAGAGAGAGAGGAACTGTCGGTTTGGAGAGAAAGAACAGACCAGAAAATAGAGCAGGGAAGAGAGAAAAGAAGGAAGAGAAGAAGAAGAACAGCTCGACTAGAAGAGAAAGGAGAGGAGGAAGAAACTTCGGCCAGTAAGGGAGAAGAAAGAAAAGAAGAAGAGAGAGCTGTCCAGCTGAAAGAAGAGAGGAAGAAGAAAGAAAAAAAAGAAGAAGACCAAGAGAAGCAAAACACAGCAGCGGGAAGAAAAGAAAACAGATGACAGAAAACGTGTAGAGAGAAAGAAAGAAAGAAGAAAAGAAAAAGAAAAGAAAAGAAGGAGGAGAGGGAAGGATTCGGTCCAGCAAGAGGAAGAAGAAGAAAACTAAGAGGAGTCTAGGAATTTTTGGGTAAGTTTGATGAAATTAAATTGATTTGGAGTTTTGATGATATTCTTTGTGTTGTAGAATTTGTAAGTTGATAATTGATGAAATTGGATTGATTTTTGAGATTGATTGAGTTTTGATTTGTGTTTGAAAGTGAAATTGGATTTCTAGAAGTGAAGAAAATTATGGGTTTTGTTGATTTTAATATTTGATTGAGTTTTTGTAGTGTTTTATTTGAAATTAGTTGGATTGGAATTGATTGAAATGAAAATTTAGAAAATTAGTAAGTTAAAGAATTGGAGATTTGATGATTTTGAGTTTAGATTATTAAATTGAGATATTAGTTGAGTAATTTGAGTGTTTTTGAGTTAATTGGTGGTATGAATTTGAAATTGTTAAGTAAGAAATCAAAATGATTATCAAATTAGTGACTTGTATTATGAGTTTCCTTGTAATGTTGTGTTTGGTGGTTGATAAGAGTTGTAGAAATTGTTTAGAATAAAATTGAAATCATTAGTTTTGAGAATTTTTTAATTTAATTTTGAAATTTAAGTTAAAAGTGTAGAGATTTCAGTTTATCTGTATACTTAAGATATTAGAAATTGTAGTTGTACGATTGCGATGCAAATTGATACTTAGAAATTCAAGAAATCATGTTGATTTTGAATGTTTGAAATTCGGTCAAGAAGAGGAATAGTATGATTGATATGTGTGTAATTAAGTTGACATGGTTTTTATTAGATTATATGTAATTGATGTTATTAGAATAGAAGAAATTGAAGAATAAAGTGTTAAATATTTTAATTGAGTTTTATATTAGTTGTTGTATTTATATTAATGATTTATTTGGAAATATATTACTTTAGGGAGAAGTCTCCATAGTATGGGAGAAAAAGAAATGTTATGGAAAAACAAGAAATGTATTGAGACGAAAGGAACAAGAGCATCAAAGCTTAGGGAATTTCAGAAACAAGTTAGTGCAAAATTATGTTTTTAGTTAAAATATACTCTAGTATGTTTCCCAGTTTAATTTGATATTTATGACAATTTATAGTTAAAATAGAATTGATTTCCTCAGATATATTTCAATTAAAGTATTTTCATATTTCAGAATTTTTAAGTTTATTTTCACTCGATGAAAATATTTATGCATAGAATTTAGTTAAAGAAATATATTTTAGTTATATTTCAAGCTTTTAAATATATATATATATATATATATATATATATATATTTTGGCCAATAGGATACTCATTTATTATCAGAATTATTAGAATTTATCAGAATTTATCAGAAGTAGACCCAGCCGGTACACCCCATTTGTGTAGGGCAAGTTAAGGGGGGACAATCCGCTAACTCCAGGGGGGTTGAGTCTGTCGAGTCTGTCACTCGTCCACACACTGGGATGTTATCTCGCTATATGCAGGCGATGCAGAATTCCGCCTCATAGACAGTGAGATGTCTTTTATTAGAATATCAGAATCACCAGTGCGGCACCAGATTAGTCGCCTGGTGACACCCTCCATATGGTGCGGCGCCAGCTAAGTCGCCCTATGGATTATCAGTTATTATATATGGGTTTTCCATTGGCATTTTCAGAAAAGTTTTATCAGAGAAATTTTATCAGAAAAGTATTTTAATAGAAAAGTGTTATCAGAAAAGTTTTATCAAAAAAGTATTATCAGAAAAAGTATATTTTTTTTAGCTTTTTAGTTTTCAGAAAAGTATATATATATCAGTTTTCTAGTTTTCAGAAAAGTAGCCTTTCATGTTCCAGAAAAGTAAAAGTATATTTTCTCAGCTTTCAGTTTTTAGAAAATTAAAGTATATATTTCAGCTTTTTAGTTTTCAAAAAGTATGCAGCATTTCAGTTTATTAGTTTTCAGCAATAACAGAAAGTTTGAAAGGTTTTTAGTATGGATTTCAGAATAGTTTTCAGAAAATAGATTTCAGAAATAGTTTATCAGTTCAGATTTTAGAAAACAGATTATTATTCTTCTCAGTAAAATTTGAGGGACGTTAAATCAGAAATATTAGATTTATTAGAAAAAAATAACACTTACTGAGCTCGTTTAGCTCATTATATTTTTATGTTTTTAAATCAACCTCCCAAGTACCGGTGCAGACATTACAGGGACGCCGAAGACCAGCGGGATCAGTCAGAGGATGCTGTGATTGTTTTATTAGCATATATAATGTTTTAGTTGTTAAGTTTGTATTTTGGTATTGTTTTAAGTACATGATTATTTTATTGAAAGATTTGATAATTGTTTATTTTGATATTTAAACTGTTTGAGGTGTGATTTGATGAGATGGACCGGAGGTCCACAGTAGTTGAGATTTAGGATTTTATAGAAGTGTTAAAGTTTTTATGCAGGTCTACAAGATTTGGTAATCTTAGAAAAACAGAGAAGACTCTGCCAAAATTTTTATAAAAAAATAAAAAATAAAAATTCTACTCAGATTTTCAAGTTAAGAAACGGCTTAGCTTCACGAAAGCCTTTCAGCGAGGCAAGCCTCGACTGGGAAGCTACCGTGGAGCGCCGGCAGGCCGCCTAGTATGAGATAGTAGGTTAGGGGCCTGTCATATATATTGAATATGTCATGACTTTTATAGAGTCTTCAAAAGTCTATATTCCCCTAAATTTATGGGTTCAAGTCGAAATGTCTTTCTTTATATATATATATATATATATATATATATATGATAAAAAGTTATTTTCATTCCAAGCCAAGTCTTGGGCTGTTGTCCCGTTTATGAGTTTAAACCTTAAGGGTATGTTCAGTATGTCGAACTGGATTAGATTATATTGGATGAGATGAAATTGTATTGTATTGGATTGAACTGAATTAAATAAAATGTAATCCCTTATTTGGTGCACGATTGGATTAAATTGGATTTAAACATTTTTTTTATCAAATAAAATTATTAAAATAATTTTTTTGAATTATATATTGATAAAATAAAGAATTTAGTGAAATTCAACATTTGATGTAAAGTATTTTAACAAAATATAATTATCTAAAACTAATTTAATATTTATAAATAAAATAAATCATTTTTATAAGAAAAAAATCAACTATTATTTTAAAAGATTAAAAAAAAAATGAAACCTATGACTCATGATGAGTTTCATCATAACCCCATTCAGCGAGTGTTTATAGGATATAGCAAATAACACCTACATCTCCCGAGTATTGCTCATCTACAAGCAGAATTAACTTTTAGGTTTATTGGTAAAGACCTCTCCACCGTTAGTCAAACTTCATCCAATTCACTTTGTTACAGATACACTAGTTTTATCTTTACTTATTTTATAAAGAATGAAGACAGAGTAGATAAAATAGAGAGTGGGTGATAAGAATTTTTTTACTAGAAGGAGAGGAAGAATAAGTATAGGAGAAGTAAAGTTTATTTATTTTTTGAATGCCCAAACATGTACAACAGAAGCTCTATTTTATAGGCTGTAAGAAAGACATGTAAACTAAGAAGAAAAATGCCAATGGTAACAGTGCAACAATTTCCTAAAGAATAGGCCAAATTGCTAAAGAATACGAAGACCACTAACAAAGTTTGACTAAGTCTAACTTGACTAAGTCCAACCACTAACCATGTAAGGGTGCAAGGGAATTAAGCTCATCATTCCATCCCCCTATAAGCATCCTTGTCCTTAAGGATGAAGGAAGGGTAAGCACGGGAGAACCGCTAATAATTTTTCCATGTCGCATCTTTAGGAGAATTGCCAACCCGTTGGACCAGAATTTCTTTTCGAGGTCGATATTTACCTTTTTGGATAATCCTAGTAGCAAGTACAGTTGCTGGCTGAGGGACAGTGTGATCCTTAGGAATGTCCACTATTGTAGAGGGAATGGGGTTTCCAAGCGGAATAGCGCCGGTATAATGTCGGAGGAGGCTGACATGGAAAACATCATGAGTTTGAGAGCCAAAGGGCAACTCCAAGCGATATGCCACCGGACCAATGCGAGCTAAGATTTTAAAGGGATCAAAGAAATGTGGTGCCAGCTTCTGTGAGGCTCGCTGTGCAATGGAGAGTTGCCGGTATAGCTGGAGGCACAAATATACATAGTCACCCACGACAAAACTTAAGTCTTGACGGTGTTGGTCAGCTAAGCTTTTCATGCGATCCAGAGCCTTCTGTAAGTTGGAGAGTAAATCTTTGAGGATCAATTCTCGCCTGCCTAAAAATTCGTCAACAGCGGCTATCTTCGTGGCTTCTGAGACATAGGAGAGTAAATTTGGTGGGGGAACTCTATACACGGCTTCGAATGGAGAAACCTTGGTAGCTGAGTGTGTAGAAGTATTGTAGCTGTATTCGGCCCAAGCTAGCCACTCTATCCATTTGCGCGGTTGGTTGTTGATAAAACAACGTAAATATTGCTCGAGGGTTCGGTTGTCGACTTCAGTCTATCTATCCGTTTGAGGATGGTAGCTGGAGCTCATGTGTAAACTGGTTTCTTGGAGTTGGAACAGGGTCTTCCAAAATGAGCTGAGAAAGACCTTGTCTCGGTCACTTGTGATAGAGAGTGGAATGCCATGAAGCCGCATCACCTGGTTAATTAAAGCTTTTGCTACTGTAGTTTTCGTGAAGAGGTGCTTTAAGGGAATGAAATGGGCATATTTCGTGAGATGATCCACTACGACCATTATAACGGTATAATCTTTAATAGAGGGAAGGCCTTCAATGAAGTCCATCGAGATCTCCGTCCAAATCCGTTCTAGTATGGGTAGGGGTTGAATGAGGCTGGCTGGATGCACAAAGGCATTCTTGCAGCGTTGACATACATCGCATGCTCGAATTCAGTCTTTTATCGATTTGTGCATGCCTTGCCAAAAAAAGGATGATCGAATTCGAGTGAGAGTTTTTTGATAACCATAGTGTCCTCCAGTTGGTGAGGCGTGATTATCAGATAAGATCGCTGGAATCAATGTTGAGGTGGGACTCAATAAGTGCTTGTTGCGTTTGTACCAAATATTATTGCGCCGAAGATAGATATTAGAAGTTGAATTTGTGTCAGTTTGAAACTAATGATAATATCGGTCTACTTGGCATTCTTGTTTGAGAATATCCCACCACACAGGTACGGCTATAGAGATTGAATGTAACTCTAATTCGGTGACGCGCGAGAGGGCATGTACGCCTTGATTTTCGACTCCTTGTTTATATTGAATCACATAATCATATCCCAGAATTTTTGGAAGCCAACGCAACTGAGTCGGAGTTGTGATTCTTTGTTCCAACATAAACTTCAAGCTTATTTGATCAGTACGTACAATGAACGGTTTGCCCAAGATTGACTTTATTTACTTACTTAATGATTGCGAACATTTCTTTGTCATATGTAGAAAGGTTCAGTGCATTACCCTTCAACGCCTCACTGTAGAATGCAATGGGTTGCTCGTCTTGTGATAGAATCGCTCCTAATCCGGTGCAGCAGGCATCGTATTCGAGAACAAATGGTTGGGAAATTCAGGTAGCCGTAAAACGGGTGGGGTAGTGAGTGTCGACTTGAGCTGTTGGAAAGCAGCTGCTGCCTTAGGGCCCCACTAGAAGCCTTTCTTAGAGAGTAACCAATTGAGGGGAGTTGCGGTACCTCCAAAACTCTGATGAATTTTCGACAGTGCCCTGTAAGGCCGAGGAATCCCCTCAAGGACTTTAAAGAGGTAGGTGTTGGCCATCAGAGAACTGAATCAATTTTTGTTGGATCCACCCTTACTCCCTTGTTCGAAATAATATGTCCCAAGTACTCAATTTTAGTAACTCCAAATCGATACTTACTCTTTTTAGCGACTAGATAATTTGTTTCCAATAGGCTTAACATAGTTCAAACATGCTGTGGTGCTCCGACCAAAACCTGTTGTAAACTAAAATATCATAAAAAAAAAAACAAGAACAAACTTTTTGAGATATGGTTAAAAAATATCGTTTATCAAGCCTTGAAAGGTTGACGGTGCATTGGTCAGGCCAAATGACATTACGACAAATTCGTAGTGTTCCTCATGGGTTCGAAAGGCCGTTTTGGAAATGTCTTCACCTCTCACTTGGATTTGATGATAACCGGAGTAGAGGTCGAGCTTGGAGAAATAAACTGCCCTATGGAGTTCATCGAGTAACTCATCAATGATTGGAATCGAAAAGTGGTCTTTGATAGTTGCTTGATTGAGGGCCCTGAAATCAACACAAAAACACCAGTTTCCGTTAGTTTTTTTTAACCAATAGTATTGGGGAAGAAAATGGCTCGTACTCGGTCGGATTATGCCTTCCGCTAGGAACTCTTGCACTAGTATCTCAATTTCTGCTTTTTGATAGTATGGGTAACGGTAGGGCCTTTCGTTGATAGGGTTTTGATCGTCCTGCAGGCTGATTCGATGATCTTGGGGCTGTTTGGAGGGCAGCTCAGATGGAGTGGCGAACATGGTTGCGAACTTGTCCAGGAGGGCTGCCATATCTGCTGTAAGAGACTCGACTGAGCAGTCTTGTTGGAGTGTCACTGGAACCGGAGTTATCACGATGAAGCATCCTATGCCATTACGGTAGAGAATTTCCTTACCTCGTAAAGGTTCAAGTGTGGCCTGTCGAAGGCCACTGAACGTGAAGGGCTGCCCGTGATATTGGAAAGTCATGGTCAGATTTTTGTAATAAATTTCTATAGTGCCAAGAGTCACAAGCCACTACACACCAAGCATTACTTGATAGGAGGCGACTGGCAGCATATAATAATCAGCACATATGAGGTGATTCTGGATAATTAAAGTGAGTGATAAACATCTCCCTGGACAGTCGATTGTTTCACGATTTGGCTCGGAAGGAAAGGTCTCAACTGAGAGTGGCTTATTTGCTGTCTTCTTCAGGTGAGTAATCTTCTATCATGAAGAATTGAGGGTGTTGACATCGATGGCCTGGGATGAACTTCTCATCACAATAAAAGCACAAACCCTTCTCCTTTCTTCCACAGACCTCCTGGCTTGTAATGCGGCATACAGTTGTGGCCGGAATGGAGCTGATCGGTTTGGAGTTTGGGGGTGGCCTAAGTAAGTTGGCTATCGGATTTGTTAGATTACGAATAGGGGCAGCAGTGGTCTGATACCGGGAAGTGAAACCTGGTTTCCTCTAGAGGAAATTTCGTTCTTCAATGAGTCGGGTGACGCCATTGGCTTCAGATAAGGTGCTGAAATTTTTGACTTTAACGTCGAGGTATATTTCGTCTTTGAACCCGGTAACAAAACAACCAACGAGAAATTCCTCCGGTAATCCATCTACGCGATGCGAGAGTTTCTCGAAAGCTTCTTGGTAAACAGCAATTGTGGAAGTTTGCTTCAACCGGGTAAGAGCTTTTGAAGGGTTGTTATATTCGGTTGGGCTAAAACGGGTGAGCAAGGCCTTGGTGAATTCCTCCCAAGTTAATGGTCCGTGAAATTTTGTTATCCATCGGTGCCATTGCAAGGCGATTCCTTCCAAGTGGAAGGATGGAAGTTGTACTTGGCAGATGGGATTAACGTTCTTGAATTTAAAATACTGTTCCGCCTTGTATATCTATCCGGCTGGATCTTCTCCTCTAAACTTGGGAAAAGATTGTTTCAGCTAAATGAGTTGATTTCCCTTTCTCTAGTGGCTGAATTGGGAGTGACACATACAGCTTGGAGTTCGGTTAACACGATCTAGAGAGCTGTATTAATTTGATTGAAATTGGTGTTTAGGAGATCAAAACTTGATTCATGCCTAGCTAGGATTTCAGAGACTTCATTCAGAAATTCAGAGTTGGTTTTGCCACGTGTCTCCATGGAAAGAATCGGGCTCTGATACCAAAATGATAAAAAAAAATTTAGTAGAAAGAGTGGAAGAATAAGTGTAGGAGAAGTAAAGTTTATTTATTTTCTGAGTGCCCAAACATATACAACAAAAGCTCTATTTATAGGCTGCAAGAAAAACTTGCAAACTAAGAAGAAAAATGCCATTGGTAACAGTGCAACAATTTTCTAAAGAATAGACCAAATTGCTAAAGAATAGGAAGACCACTAACAAAGCTCAACTAAATCTAACTTGACTAAGTCTGTAACATCCCTTGACCCAATCTACTCAGACCAAATCAGGGAGCGCTACTATGTACCGAAATATCTATTTTACTATTATATAACCATAATTTAAAACTATATTATAAACATTTGAAAATAGTCCAGATAAATTTTTGAAAATCTTGTCAGAGTTTCCTCTGTATTTCTGACTTTCTAAAACCTGTTTACAATTAAAATTCATAAAAATCAACACTTCTAAATTCTCAAGTCACTTTTGCGCACCCGTTCAATTTTAGTGCGACTTGCCAAATCAATTTATCACAATATAATTTATAAAGATTCAAATAACATAAGCATATAATAAAATATTTACACAGCGAAATTTCTTCAAATATGTACAAACATTTTCTGTATATGCATTGTAACACCCCCTGACCTAATCCGCTCAGACCGAATTAGGGAGCGCTACCATATACTGAAATCTTTGCTTTACTTTTATAAAACCACAACTTAAAATTTTATTAAACCTTTTGAAAATGGTCCGAATAAATTTCTAAAAATTTCGCCAGAGTTTCCTCTGTTTTTCTGATTTTCCAAAACCTGTTTTCAATAAAATCATAAAATTAACACTTCGAATTTATCATATCACTTTTGCGCACTCTTCCAAATTCATTGTGATTTTCTAAACATTTTATACAAACTATTTAATCAAACTCAATTAAAAAGTAATAAAATTCATAGTTCCGTAAAATATAAACATTTATAGAAACTATGTACAAACAATACAACTTTTATAAATATTTACAAAATTCTTTTGTATATGCATGCCAATCAAAAGCATATAAATGGAATATAAAAACTACCCAAAAACTCAGGAATGATGTGACGCTGGTCTTTGTTCCTGCAGATTCACCTCTTCACTTCTTTTTCAACTCTGGAATCTTCTTTACCTATGCGCGATAAAAATCAACGCGCTAAGCATATTGCTTAGTGGGTGTACACATAACTTGACAAATATACTACAATAATATTATTAATCGAATAATCAGAAATATAGATAACAATTAAATGTTCAAATATGGGGCTCAATTCAAATCAAATACTTTTAAATAAAATATCAATTTCATAATTTCACTAATAATCTCAAATCACTTTTCAAATTAAATCACGTTTCAATTTAAATCACATTTCTATTTTCATTTCAGGCTCCTGACATACATAACATAATTTCAGGACAGGATTACGGGTTGTTCAGCACTGGAACCCAACGAGGACTGCTCGCTGAATTATATACAGTCGGGTTTTCCATTTTAGCATGAAATGGTATTCCTATACAGGTATCATTTTCGACATCGGACCCTACGGGGACTGCCTGATGGAAATGTCTTCACTCTAGGACCGTCCACAACGGTGGCTACACATAATCCAAATAGTGGTATCATAATCATCAAAATCTCAGAAATCTCAATGCAGTACTGCTAAGTGAATCCAATTGACATGTCAATCTCCTATATCCATATCTATGTTCATATATATCAGAGCCATTTCATAATATGATTTTTTAAATTCAATATCAACTCATTTCTTTCCATTCAGAACTATCAAATTCAACTTTCAAAGCATTCAATTTCGATTTCGAAATTTCAATTTCACAATACAAATTTACAGATCATTCTTTTATAAATAAATTCAACTTTCAATTAATCCAAATCGATATACATATTACGAAATCCAAATTTCACCAATATTCATATAAAGGAAATATACAAAATCATATTCAAATATATTTCTGAAATCAATAATTGCATCAAATCAATTCAAAATCGTATTCGAATATATTTCGTAAATCCATATTAAATCAAAATGCCCCAAAATCATTTTTCGATACATTTCACAAACATTATATAATCAAAATTACCTTCAACTATATTTCTCATAACAATATTAAAATCAAAACGTATTAAAATCAACTCATAATAATATTCACAATCAATTTCAAATATAAACTATATTTTAAGAATACGTAATTCAAATTATTCCAAAATCAGTTTCAAACTATAAACTATAATCAATATAATTCAAATAACTCAACATTAATAAAATTCAATCAATCCGAAATATTATGGAAAACTGAAAATTTGAAAACTAGTGTACACCGAACCTGAATAATTTCCCAATTTTTTTTTTCCTACTCTACTTCTCGTCCTTCTTCTTCTCTTTTCTTTTTTCTCTTGCTCTTTTTCTTCTTCGGCCGAATGACCCTTCTTTCTCTTCTTCTATTTTTTTGTTTTTTCCTCCTTTGCTTTGGTTTGGCCGGCCACCTCATTTCATTTGCTATATAATGTGATTTTGTTGTTTGACTTGATTTATGGATGAGAATTGGCCACTTGTCATGCTTAAAAAAAATCCTTTAATTGCAATTTGTTCCCTTAACTTTTGCAAATCCTAAAATGGCAACAACTTCACAATTAATTACATGTGATTTACCAATCATCCTTAAATTATCAAATTAACCCACCAATCACATTTCATCTCAATAATATTCCAAAAATATTCCACACTTATCCAATAATCAAATTGACTTCACCAATATTCAATTGGATCCATTATGATTCAAATGCACCATGAAAAGAATATCTCTAATGGGAGTTAAATCGGTTAAAATTACTATTCATGTATACACTATACATCGAATATATATATATATATATATATTTTCCACCAATTTAAATCACATACTTAACTATTGCATGCTTAATAATAATTAATAATAATACTTTTTATAATTACGAAAAATTAGAGGCTTTACATGCATGTTGTATTAAAACATATATACTTATTATAAAAGGACTACCAAAATATATGGACTCTGCTCCTGCAGTTTCTACTCTTCTTTGTCTTTGTCTCCCTTGGAACCTCTGTTACCTACGTGTAAGAAAACTCAACACGCTAAGCAGATTGCTTAGTGGGTGTACACAAAATTGTATATCCAAATATACTATATCAAATAATTTTATCTATTTATCGAAAATATAAAGAACATATATATATAAATCATATATGGAGCTCATGTCAAATCAAATTATATACTCAACACATATAGTATTCAAAATCAATCAACAGACAAAATCTTCATAATTTCTCAAATGCTTTCATATAATAAATCAGTTTTTATACTAGGCTCCTGACATACATAACATAAGTTTTCAAATTGGGTTACGGGTTATTCGGCATCGGACATAAACGGGCTACCCGCTGAACATCAGATCAGAGTTGGACACCAACGGTGTTACCCGCTGTAAATGTCCCATATCAGATTTCCAACCCTAGAACCGGCACTTGGGGCCTGTACTATCCAAAAGGTGACACAAATAAATCAAAGCTCCCTACCCTAGGACCGGCACTTGGGGCCTGCACTATCCATAGGGTGATGCATCAGAGTATATCGGCACAGTATTGTTTAGAAAAACCCAATTGACATGTCAACCTCCTATATTCATATCTATGTTTATACACATCAGAGCCATTTCACAAAACGTTTTCTCAAATCCATTTCAAATCATTCAAATTTCATATTGAAATTTCAATTCCGAAATACAATTTCACAAATCATTTTCTTATATTCAAATTTAATTTTCAAATATTTCAAATCAATAAACATATGTTTGAAATCCAAATTTCATTAATAATCATATAAAATAAATATACAAATTCATATACGAGTATATTTCTTAAATTAATAATCACATCAAATCAATACACAAATATATTCAAATATATTTCTGAAACTAATATTCACATCAAATCAATTCAAAATCATATTCGAATATATTTCACAAACCAATATTAAATCAAAATGCCCCAAAATCATTTTTCGATACATTTCACAAATATTATATAATCAAAATCACTTTCAACTCTATTTCTCATAATAATATTAGAATCAAAACGTATTAAAATCAATTTATAATATTATTCACAATCAATATTTCAGATATAAATTATATTGTAATTCAATCATTCCAAAATCAATTTCAAACTATAAACTATAATCAATATAATTCAAATAACTCAACATTAATAAAATTCAATCAATCCAAAATATTCTGGAAAACGAAAAATTCGAAAACGAGTGTACACCGAACCTGGATACTCTTTCCTTCCTCCTTTCCTTCTTCTCCTTCTCTTTTCTTCTTCTTCTTTCCTTTGTCTCTCTTCTTTCTCTCTCTCCTCTTTTCTCTCTTCTTCGAGCTCTCAATTTTGTTCTATTTCTGTTTTGTTTGAGAGCTTCTGCTCTCTTTCTTTTATTGAAGAGCACCGCTTTAATCACTCGGTGCTCTATTTTTTTTCATTATTTTGGGCTATCGCGAGCGGTGGTCGCGCCGCTAGGTCACGATACTCACTGGTGAAATTTTGCTACCTTCATCGCGAGCAGCTAGCGCGAGCTCTGGTCGCGATGCTCACTGGTCCAATTTAATTACATTTTCCGCCCCTACAAATCATAAATACCATATTCACATACTCAATATTAGTTCAACAATACTTTTTATATTTATGCGAAATTAGAGATGTTACAAAGTCTAACAAGTAACCATGCAAGGGAATTAAACTCATCAGTGGGTCACTTTGAGGGGAACTCAAGCCTCCTAATATAGTGTTTGTGTGATGAATTAATTAATTAATTTGTTATCCCATTATCATCTCTTAAATAAAGAAGGAGCTAAACTTCTATATCTAGGATACTTAAAAATAAATTAACAAATAAAAGCAGATGACCACTGGATGACTTATTCAAACATTATCACCCTCCTTTTCGAAAAAAAAAATGATTAAAGTAAATTTCTGGAAAGCATAGTGTTGTCGGATGAAGAAGGTGTTTAAAACGTAAAATAAAAAAAATTCAATTCAACCACAATATCTCAGCTCACAAATATGGATTTCTATATTTTTTTTTTTAATAAAATGAAAGCATGCACTGAAATCGTCGGTGCAAGAAACGGAATGAGGAATTATAATCATCAATCATAATCATATTCATAGGGACCACCCTAGATTTAAGTTTTGGAAGGGGGAAGGAAAAGGATGTTTAGGTTGGGATTTGTGAAGGTGAAGCACCAACACCTTGACCTTCCGGACAAAAATCTTTCATGGTTCTGCTACCCACCACCACCGTCAGCTGTGGGACAAAGTGTCACATGCTACAAAGCCTCAAATAAATTTATTCCCTCTTATGATATTTTATATTAGACAGACATCTCTTACCATTAAATTTTAACTATTAGTGTAAGATGATCAATAGTCAAATGTACAAAAGGTCTAAAACATCATTTATTTTTATTTTTAAGAATTAAATACTTAAATTTTAATATATTAAAATGATAAAAGTAAATTATTAATGAATACAAAATTAATTGAAAATTATTAAAAAAATAAAAACTAAAGGACCAAATTTGCCCATTTATGGTCCTTCACATTCACTGTAATGGAGATGGAGCCTCACGTGACTAAGATGGAGCCAAGGATCCATATCCGATGGAGGCTGCCAGAATGCATAGGTTCTCCATGAGATGGAGCGGATCGCTACATCTCCTCTTTCTTTTTTAATCATTTTTTAATTTTGGCTTAAGATGAATATGAGTTTTATTTTATTGGTGTTTTTTTAATATGAAGATTTTTTTTAGTGAAAATTCTAAATATGACCACATAGAATTATAAAAAAAAAAAAAAAATTTTGACCACATGTTTGAAAATGATTGTTAGTGACTACTTTAATAATTTAATTTCGATCCCTAACTAAAAAATTACACAACGATTCCTCAACACCCCAACTAGGCAATTATTTAAGGAACTCCTGAAAAATGTAAAAATTACAACAACAAAAAAATGTCCCCTGCAAGTTACGTAAAAACCCCTATCTTTAATCGGCTTCACTCTCCATAATCATATTTGTCTTGTTTCTTCACATATTAAACCTATTTTCTTTTCTCTTTCTTGTCTCTCGAGCTCAACAAAGTAATTAAAGTTCATTGTTGCTTGTTGGACGGTGCCAAATAATAGACGAGAGTGGCCTGAGAAGTTTTCACATCCCAGATTCCGTTCTTGTAGCCAACTAAGTTAGGTTAAAAAAATTACTAATTTTTTGGATTTTCAAGTTTTTTTGTTTAAAAATCATGTTATGATGTTATTTTTGCACTATTTGTTTGATTTGAGTATTATTTCGTTGTGATTTGTGGTTGTAAGGATTTTGGTAGTATTGTGTTTGTTTTGTGGTGAAATGTTCATAATTTATTTTGTGAAATCATGATGTGTAATCGTTATTTGAGGTGATTTCAGTTAATGGCTTGATGTGTGTGTTGTGAGCATGCTTTGTAAATTCTTATTTGTGAAATCTTTTTCGTGAATCTTTTTTGTGAAATTATTTTTCGTGAAATCTGTTTTGTAAAATCTTCGTTAAATCTATTTTGTGAAACCTTTTTTTGTGAAATTGTTTTGTAAAATCTTGCTAGTGAAATATATTTTTTGAATTTTGTTTTTGTGAAATCATTTTTGTAAATAATGTTTGTGAAATCTGTTTTGTGATATTTTTAATGTGAATTAATTTTTGTGAAATATTTTCTATGAAATCGTGTTTGTGAAATCTTTTTTGTCTATTTTGACTTGGTGAAAACTGTTTTATGTGTCAAATCTCTTTATATGAAATATGTTTTGTGTAATTTGTTGTGTGAAACCTTTATTTCTGATTTCATGAAACGTTATGGGAGTCTAATAGTTGTCACTTATTTCAGTAAATGAATACCTGCATGCATATAGTCAACTAGGAAAAATTACACAAACAACCCTGACATTTTGTAGAATTATACGGATAGATAAAGTTTGGTCATGTCAACACAAACCCCTCATGAATTTTTAAAATTGTTACACGGATACCGTCTGTCATTAGATTTCAACCGTTAGTGTCTAACGGTCAACAGTCAAAGGTGTGAAATGCCTAAAATACCATTACTAGATCTACGGGTCCTTCACATGGAGACCTCTATCTCAAATGTGGAGATGTAGCCAAAGCTCCATCTTCGATCATGGACCTCCGGTGCGCTCCGTGCTAACGGTCCATAAGATGAAGCCCGGCGCTCCATTTGTGGATGGAGCGAATCTTCTCCATTCATGGAGCAAATTCACTCCATCTTCCAAATTGTTTTTTTATGGTTTGAAATTTAATGTTGATGAAGATGAGTGTTTTTTTATATAGGTGTTTGTTTGATATGAGGGTGGGATTTTTTTTTTTTGTATTGATATTTGAAGATAGTTGGATTTTATGGATTGGTGAAGATGATTGGGTGAATTGATATTTGAGGATGGTTGAGTTTTGTGGATTGATGAAAATGATTGCGTGAACTGATATTTGAAGATAGTTGGATTGTATGGATTGATGATTTGGAGATGGTGATGTTTGATGATTTGGATATGGTGATGTTGTTATAATATGTATTGAATTTGGAGATGGTGAGAAAAGTTGATTGAGGAAGATGAAGATAATTGGTGAAAATGATTGGGTGAACTAATATTTGAAGATAATTGGATTGTATGGATTGATGATTTGTAGATGGTGATGTTTGATGATTTGGATATGGTGATGTTGTTGTAATATGTATTAAATTTGGAGATGGTAAGAAGAATTGATTGGGGAAGACGAAGAATTTTTTAATTAATTTACTATATTATTTAATCATTTTAATATATTAACATTTAATTTTAAAATTTTAAAATAAAAGTAAAGGTATTTTAGGATTTTACACCTTTAACCGTTGACTGTTAGACAATAACGGTTGAAATCTAATGGTAGGGGGTTTAGATGTAACAATTTTAAAAAGTTAGGAGGGATTTGTGTTGACATGGCAAACCCTATCTATCCATATAATTTCACAAAATATCAAGGATGTTTGTTTAATTGCCCCAATCAACTACTATGACATTGAGACGAGATATTGGTGGTGAACCGTTTGCAGTGTGGGTATTGAAGGAGCTGGCACATACGAAGTTGGTAAAGTTGATATATTGGAGGGTAGAGTTGATACATTGTTCACCTAAAGAGAGTTCGCTACATTGCTTAACTAATATTGGTTCTTCATTCATGGCCTCTAATTGTAACTAATATTGCAGTTAATTTTAACTAAAAAATTATCTCTCAATCTATTTCATTGTAACTAATATTGCAGTTAATTTTAACTAAAAATTTATCTCTCAATTGAACATAAATTTATCTCTTGGGCTGTTGGTACTTGGTAACTTTTGAAAGCAAAATTTCATGTCCAGTAACTTTTGTCAACCATCATTTATAAATTCATCTCCTGGGCATACGGTAACATAAATTCATTTCTAGCAACTTTTGGTCAACTGTCATATAAATATGTTCGCAAGATTGACCGTCCAAACTGTTAGTAATGTATGTTTTTCAACTTAATCATAATATAAATTAAACATTCCCTGCACCAAATCGCAATAAAACACATATAAATCACACACAAAATCAATCACTCAAAAGTCCACTAATCAGATGACAAAAACCACTACGGTGAGACTATTAATGGTTTATAGATTCTATTAAAATGAATTTGATGGTACACATACACTGCGAGGCGGAACTAAATCGAAGCCGAAGTCGTGGACCTAAATGAACTAAAATTAACATAAATGAATCATTTGTTGATTGTGATTAGGCTGTGTCTATTGAAACTTAAATTTATATAGCCTTCCAAAATCCTTAATCTACATGAACTTGTATGAGTCACCTAATATACTCTACCAGACCAATTGTTGGGTCCATTTAGAATTATATTTGGGTTTTAGAATCCAAAAATTTTAAAAAGATGCGGTTTTGTGTGAACAAGACACGCAGAAACTCTTTAGATACCTAAAATGGACGGCCAAGACTGTGGAAAGTCTTGAGCGGCCCTAATGGAGTGCAATTAGCATTCCATTAATCCCTAAAGAATATAATTGTACATTTTAATTAAATGGGCTGAATAATTATATTAATGTATTAATTAGGCATGTGAATTTATTTCTTTTTTAGTAAGAATGGGTCTAATTTACATGTGGACTTTTTATTAAAGTCCAATCTATTTAATAAAATGGAAAAACAAAATATGAATATGGCCCATTTGTAAGCTTTGGGCGGCAAGGACTAAAGCTATTAGTCTACATTTTATTTTGTTTTATTAATTAATTGTTTAATTAAAGTTAAAAGATTTTTCTACTAAGAGAATGTCTTTTAGTGTCATACTTTTTTGTTAGAAGTATGATAAGTATCATGACTCTATTTGATAAGTAGATAAATATATGATTTTATATTTATCTAATTAAATAGGAAGTTATGAGAAGTCAAACATTAATATTCCTATTAGGATTTGGATTATTAAACTTAATCTAAATACTATAAAAAGGAATTTTAATACAAGTCAATAACTAGAATTTGACTACACATTTATGAGTTACAAAACAATTGAACTCCTTGGTGATAAATTTTTTGGTAAAGCACAAATCCTCCTCTTGGGAGAATTCGGTCAAACCTTACTATTCATATAAAAGGAATTCGGCCATACACAAGTTTCATGCTAGAGAATTTTGAGCTTGATTTTGCTTAGAAAAATTCGCCCAACTCAAAAGAAAAGTGTGAGGAATTCTGTAACGCCTCTAATTTTTCTTAAATATGATAATATCCTTAAATTATTGTTAATTATTATTAAGTATGCAAAAGTTAAGTATGTGATTTAAATTGGTGGAAATGATATATATATTCGATATACAGTGTATAAACGAATAGTGGTCTTTAACCGATTTAACTCCCATTAGAAATATTTTTTTCATGATGCATTTGGATGATAATGGATCCAATTGAACATTGGTAAAGTCAATTTGGTAATTGGATAGGTGTAAAATATTTTTGAAATAATTATTGAGATGAAATGTGATTGGTGGATTAGTTTGTAAATTAAAAGATTATTGATCAAATTTATGTGATTAAATTTATATTGGTGGTCACTTTATGATTTTGATAAATCAAAAGGCAAAATGGAAATTATTAAAAAATTAGGGTAAAATGGTTATTATTGGAAAACTTATATGGTGCCAAGTGGTGGAATTGGATTTAAGGGAGAAGTCAAATAAAAAAAAATTGAATAAAAGTGAGAGAAAGAAGAGAGGATGTGGAAAAGCAACAAAAGAAAAGAAGAAGAAAATTAAAAAAAAAAAAAAAAAGGGAGGAGAAGGCTTCGGCCGAGAGAGAAAGAAGAAAAAAGAAGAAGAAGAAGAAGAAGAAGAAGAAGAAGAAGGAAGAAGGAAAAAGAAAAGGAAGAATTCCAGGTAAGAAATCCAAGAAAAAAAGTTTGAGAAAATTGCCCAGATTGGTGTACACTACTTTCTGGAAACTTTTATGTTTTGAGTATTTAATTTCAAAAATGATATTCGAATAATGTTTGTGAGTGATTTTGATGAAAGTTTATGATTCATGAATATATATATATATATATATATATATATATTTATATATATATATATATATATATATATATATATATATATATATATATATATAGACACACACACACGTATTGCTTTAATCGCATTATTTTTTTTTATCGTGTGTTCAAATAAATTGAATTGTGAATTATGTTTGAAAATGATTTTTGATTACTTTGATATAGTTATTGATGAAACTTTATGAATTCTATTGATGGAAGTTTATGGAATCTTGAAAATAATTATCTTTCTATATATATATATAAATTATATTTGATGATTTCGAATGAAAAGAAATGATTTGAAATTGGAATTGAATATATGTATTCTGTGAACTAGAAACTTAAAAGGCCCTAGGATATTTGAACATAGAAAACGGATATAGGAGGTTGGTATACCAGCTGGGTTATTTCAGTAGTACTGCACCGATATTAGTATTATGATGTACTACCCTATCGATTTTGAGCAGGCACTTAGTGCTTGGTCCTAGGGTAGGGAGTTGATATGAGACATTTTTGACAGAAGACACCGAGTGATCAATGTCGAATTGGGAGCTTATATAGATTTAGGTTCGACGGACAGGCACCGAGTGCATAACGTCGAAGAGCCCATATTCCAGTCCAGTAAATTATATTAAGTATACCAAGAGCCTATATTGAAAATGACTGATTGTACATGGAAAAATTATGAAATTATGGAAAGAGGTTTATTTCTTTTTATATGATTATGGAACATAATTCGTTTGATTTTAATTAAATATTATGTTTCGATATGCATTTGATATTTAATTTTGTGGAAACATGTTTACAAATATTATTATAGGATTTTTGTAAATATATTTAGTGTACACCCACTAAGCAAAATTTGCTTAGCGCATTGAGTTTTATCGCATGTAGGCAAGAAGGATTCCAGAGAAGATAAAAATTGAAGAGTGACACCTGCAGAGAAAAGAACCAGAGTCACATCACTCCAGAAGTTTTTGGGTAATTATTATTTACTTTATATATATATATATATATCTGTGTGTGTGTGTTAAGCATGCATATACAAAATGTAAAAGTTTGTAAATATTAAGTTTTGTAAATCTTTTTCTAAAAGTTTATATTGTATAAAAGCATATAATTTTATTATATTTGAATTGTCGTTTATTTATTTGTTTTGTTTAAATGGTTGGATAAGTCGCACCAACAATTGGATGGGTGCGCAAAATATTTAATATGGATTTTTGAAGTGTATGCTTGTGGAAATTATTATTTTATTAAACAGATTTTTGGAAAGTCAGAAAAACAGAGGAAACTCTGGCAAAATTTTTATAAAATTCGATTTGACCGTTTTTCAAAATATAATATATAGTTTTAAAGTTATTATTTTAGCTTAAGTCAGAAAAGTTTTGAAAATGGGTAGCGCTCCTTAATTCGGTCCATGCGTGTCGGGTCAGGGGGTGTTACATTTTAGTAGTATCAGAGCGCTGTTTAGGCGTTTCTGGATAAAAGAGTAATATTTTGTGTATACATGCATTGTATAAAAAGAAAATATAGGAGGATGTGACTCTAATTTGCAGATTCCTCTCCTGTCTTATATACGATAAAGGAAGAAAAGAAATGGAACCTTCTGAAGGTGGAGATAGAAATAGACCTGGAAGTCCCACTAGTGTAGCTGGGGGAGCTTCACGAGAATCATTTAGCCCAAGAATGGCTGGGCCAGAGGATTAGGGTCAGCCAGCATTCATAAAACAAATGGCTGAGTTCTTTCAGAATGTGGCCAGAGCAGCGCCACAGAGATCAGTGATAGAGCGACTAGCCAAATACAGACCCACTGATTTCCATGGCAGAAAGGATGAAGATGCACCCGTCGCCGAGTATTGTCTTGAGCGGACAGAACGAATACTGCAACAGTTACATTGCACACCTGATGAAAGTTTAGAGTGTGCAGTCTCTTTGTTACAGGAGGATGCCTATTAGTGGTGGACCTTCATTGTACAGACTGTACGGCCAGAGGAGAGAACCTGGGGGTTTTTCCAGAGAGAATTCAGAAGAAAATATGTCAGCCGTATTTATACAGACAACATGAAGAGAGAATTCATCAATCTGAAACAGAGGCAGATGACTGTTACTGAGTATGAAAGAGAGTTTATCAGATTGAGCAAATATGCCAGAGAAATAGTGGCCACGGAGGCAGACAGATGCTGAAGATTTGAAGATGGTTTGAATGATTATATACGCCTCATGATTACAGCATTGCAGTTAGAAGATTTTACCCTACTGGTATTAGCAGCCCTGAATGTAGAAAGGGTCAAAAAAGATGAATAGGCTAGAAGAGACAGGAGTCAACAAAGAAGAGGTCCGGGACAGTCCAATTCGTCCCAACCACCGAGTAAGAAATTCAAGGGACCTCAGATTAGTGGTCAGATGCAACCACAGATACCTCTGTACACAGCCAAACCAAGGCAGTCAGCCACATCAGTTGTTAGTACCCTTGGGAGTATAGCTAGGGGACTAGCTTCAGCACCATGTGAGCATTGCGGAAGAAGGGATGCAGGAGAATGTTGGAAAGTAACTGGAGCATATTTGAAATGTGGGTCTCATGGTCATTTTCAGAAAGACTGTCTAAAGAACAAAATTGCTCCTACTTCGCAGGTAGAGAGATCAGCTCCCATTGTTTTAAGAGGGAGAAGGCCTACTCAGACAATGGCTGAGGAGAGCAGTCACAGAGGGGTACCGAAATCTACAGGTAGACAGGATACTCGTATCCCAGCACGAGCCTATGCCATCAGGGTTCAGGAGGATCAGAATGCACCAGATGTGATTGCTGGTATGGTTTTTTATTTTTGATACTACTGCAATTGCATTGATAGATCCAGGATCCACATATTCCTACATTTGTGATGCTATGCTGAGACAAAGAAATTTGAAAACATAACCTATTGAGTATGAAGTAGTAGTCAGTAATCCGTTAGGCCATAGTGTGATTGTGAACAAAGTATACAGAGATTGTCCTATCAGGCTTCAGGGATATGAATTTCCAGGTGATTTAATGGAATTACAATTCCATGAATTTGATGTGATTCTAGGCATGGATTGATTATCTAGATACCTGGTTGTGATTGATTGCAGTTTGAAGCAAGTGACACTTAAAACAGCAGATGGTACAGAAGTGACAATGGTGGGTGAAATGAGGGATTATCTCTCTAATGTTATTTCAGCCACTACTACTAGAAAACTGATCAGGAAAGGATGTGAAGCCTATTTGGCACAAGTGGTTGATTCTAGTCTTCAGAATATACCTACTGTATGGGATTTTCCTGATATATTTCCGGAGGAACTTCCTGGTTTACCACCAGAAAGAGAAGTTGAATTTGTGATTGATGTAATACCAGGTACCACTCCAGTGTCTATTGCTCCTTACAGAATGGCACCTGCAGAACTGAAAGAATTGCTAGACAAGAGGTTCATACGACCTAGTGTTTCCATGTAGGGAGCACCTGTATTGTTTGTGAGGAAGAAAGATGGGTCGTTAAGATTGTGTATCGATTACAGGCAACTGAATAAACCCACAATCAAGAATAAGTATCTGTTGCCTAAGATCAATGATTTATTTGATCAGTTGAGAGGAGCTAGTGTCTTCTCTAAAATAGATCTCAGATAAGGGTATCATCAGTTGAGGGCGAAAGACTCTGATATTTCGAAAACAGCTTTCTGGACACGGTACGGATACTATGAATTTATAGTAATGCCATTTGGGCTGACGAATGCACCCGTAGCCTTTATGGACCTGATGAATCGTATTTTCCGTTCGTATCTGGATCAGATTGTGGTAGTATTCATTGATAATATTCTGGTGTATTCTCAGTTAATAGCAGAACATGACCGGTATCTTCGGATGGTATTACAAATATTGAGAGAAAAGAAGTTGTATGCCAAGTTGAGTAAATGCGAATTCTGGCTAAAAGAAATTATTTTTCTGGGACATATAGTGTCAACTGAAGGTATAAAGACAGATCCTAAGAAGATTGAAGCAATTATGGAATGGAAGCCTCCAAAGAATATTACAGAAATAAAAGTTTCCTAGGCTTGGCCGGTTATTATAGACGATTTGTGAAGGGATTTTCATCTATAGCAAGTCCATTGACTAAACTACTCCACAAGAATGTTAAATTCAAGTGGAATGGAAGATGCCAGGTAGCTTTTGACAGACTGAAGGCGATGTTAGTTGAAGCTTCAATCCTTGTACAGCCAGTATCTAGTAAAGACTTTGTGATTTATAGTGATGCCACATATAATGGCCTAGGTTGTGTACTGATACAGGAAGGAAATGTGGTTGCTTATGCTTCCAGATAGTTGAAAACTCATGAACAGAATTATCTGGCATATGATCTGGAACTTGCAGCCATAGTTATTGCATTGAAAATATGGAGGCATTACTTATATGGAGAGAAATGTTATATATACACAGATCACAAGAGTCTCAAATACCTGCATACTCAGAAAGAACTCAACTTGAGACAGAGAAGATGGATGGAGCTAATTAAAGATTATGATTGTGTCATTGACTACCATCCAGGGAAAGCAAATGTAGTAGCTGATGCTCTGAGCAGGAAATCTTTGTTTGCATTAAAAGCTATGAATGTTCATTTGAGATTGACTCCAGATGATGCAATAGTAGCTGAATTACAACTCAAGCCAAACCTGATTCAGCAAATACTAGAAAAGCATAAACATGATGAAAAGCTTCTAACCATTAGTAAACGAGTCCAAGAGGGGAAGGAGGCTGATTTTGCTATTAGAGATGATGGTATTCAATGCTTCAGAGGCATGATTTGTATTCTAAATGGAGATAAACTGAAAAGGGCGATCCTATTAGAAACACACAGCAGTTCGTACTCGATGCACCCGGGTAGCACAAAAATGTACAGAGAATTAAAAACCCAGTACTGGTGGTCTGGTATGAAGAAAGATGTGGTAGACTTTGTGAATAGATGTATGACATGCCAGCAGGTGAAAGCAGAACACCAGGTTCCATCAGGTTTGTTACAACCAATATCTATACCTAAATGGAAATGAGACCGCATCACTATGGATTTTGTCATAGGGTTACCTCTCACACGGAGTAAACATGATGCAATTTGGGTGATAGTGGACCGATTGACTAAGTCAGCACATTTCCTACCAGTCAAGACTGACTATTCACTGGATAGATCAGTAGAATTGTACATAAAAGAAATAGTACGATTACATAGAGTGCCTGCATCGATAATATCAGACAGAGACCCGAAGTTTACATCCATATTCTGGAAAAAATTTCGGGAAGCTTTGGGTACTTGATTAAGCTTCAGTACAGCCTTCCATCCGCAGACAGATGAACAGTCAGAGAGAGTAATTCAGGTGTTAGAAGATATACTCCGGAGTTGTGTAATTGATTTTGAAGGGAGTTAGGTTGATCATGTCTCATTGATTGAATTTACTTACAACAACAATTATCAGGCGAGTATAGATATGGCCCCGTATGAAGCACTGTACGGAAGGAAATGTAGGACACCATTGTGTTTGACAGAATTGGGTGAAAACAGGTTAGTATGACTTGATTTGATCAAACAGACTGAAGAAAAGATGAAGATTATGAAAGGGAGATTGAAAGCAGCATCTGATCGACAGAACTCCTATGCATATCTGAAAATGAGAGATATAGAATATGAAGTCGGAGAAAAAGTCTTCCTTAAGGTATCTCCGCGAAAGAAAGTACTGAGATTTGGGAAGAAAGAAAAGTTGAGTCTTAGGTTTATTGGCCCATACGAAATCATTGAACGTGTGAGACCAGCAGCCTATAGACTAGCTTTACCGCCTGAATTAGAAAAGATAAATAATGTGTTTCATGTATCTATGCTGAGGAGATACAGATCAGATCCCTCTATCGAGTCTCCACTGGAACTATTGAAGTACAGCCAGACCTGACATATGATGAGGAACCAGTAAAAATCCTAGACAGAGAAGTTAAAGAATTACGGAATAAAAGAGTTCCACTAGTGAAAGTTCTCTAGAGAAATCACAATGTGGAAGAAGCTCCTGGGAAAGTGAAAAAGTGATGAGACAATAATATCCACAACTATTCGAATGAGCTAAATTTCGAGGACGAAATTTCTTAAGAGGGGAAGAATTGTAACGCCTCTAATTTTTCTTAAATATGATAAATATCCTTGAATTATTAATAATTATTATTATGCATGCAAAAGTTAAGTATGTGATTTAAATTTGTGAAAAGGATATATATATTCGATATATAGTATATAAACGAATAGTAGTTTTTAACCGATTTAACTCTCATTAGAAATATTATTTTCATGGTACATTTGGATGATAATGGGTCCAATTGAACATTGGTAAATACAATTTGGTAATTGGATAGGTGTAGAATATTTTTGGAATAATTATTGAGATGAAATATGATTGGTGGATTAGTTTGTAAATTAAAAGATTGTTGATCAAATTTATATTAGTGGTCACTTTATGATTTTGATAAATCAAAATGTAAAATGACAATTATTAAAAAATTAGGGCAAAATGGTAATTATTGGAAAACTTATATGGTGCCAAGTGGTGGAATTGGATTTAAGGGAGAAGTCAAACAAAAACAATTGAATAAAAGTGAGAGAGAAAGAAGAGAGGCGATGGAAAAGCAAGAGAAGAAAGGAAGAAGAAAATAAAAAAATAAAAAGAAAGGGAGGAGAAGGCTTCGGCCGAGAGAGAAAGAAGAAAGAAGAAGAAGAAGAAGAAGAAGAAGAATTTCAGGTAGGAAATCCAAGCAAAAAGATTTGAGAAAATTGCCCGGGTTGGTATACACTAATTTCTGGAAACTTTTATGTTTTAAGTATTTAATTCCGAAAATGATATTCGAGTAATGTTTGTGAGTTATTTTGATGAAAGTTTATTATTCATGAATATATATATATATACACACACACATATTGCTTTAATCGAATTATTTTTTTTTATCGTGTTCAAATAAATTGAATTGTGAATTATGTTTGAAAATGATTTTTGATTACTTTGATATAGTTATTGATGAAACTTTATGATTTCTACTGATGAAAGTTTATGGAATCATGAAAATAATTATGTTTATATATATATATATATATATATATATTGTTGATTTGAAAACTATCGTTTAGAAATTATATTTGATGATTTCGAATGACAAGAAATGATTTGAAATTGGAATTGAATATATGTATTCTGTGAACTGGAAACTAAAAAGGCCCTAGGATACTTGAACATAGAAAACGGATATAGGAGGTTGATATACTAGTTGGGTTATTTCAGCAGTGCTGCACCGATATTAATATTATGATGTACCACCCTATGGATTTTGAACAGGCATTGAGTGCCCAGTCCTAGGGTAGGGAGTTGATATGAGACATTTCCGACATAAGACACCGAGTGATTAATGTCGAAAATAGATGCATATGATACCATTCGACGGGTAGTCACTGAGGGTCCGATGTCGAATTGGGAGCTTATATGGATTTAGGTTCGACGGACAGGCACCGAGTGCATAACGTCGAGCAGCCAATATTCCAGTCCAGTAAATTATGTTAAGTGTACTAAGGGCCTGAATTGAAAATGACTGATTGTACATAGAAAAATTATGAAATTAGGAAAGAGTTTTATTTCCTTTTATATGATTATGGAACATAATTCGTTTAATTTTAATTAAATATTATGTTTCGATATGCATTTAATATTTAATTTTTTGGAAACATGTTTATAAATGTTATTATAGGATTTTTATAAATATATTTAGTGTACACCCATTAAGCAAAATTTGCTTAGCGCGTTGAATTTTATCGCGCGTAGGTAAGAAGGATTCCAGAGAAGATAAAGATTGAAGAGAGACACCTGCAGAGAAAAGAACCAGAGTCACATCACTCCAGAAGTTTTTGGGTAATTATTATTTAGTTTATACTTATATATATATATATATATATATATATATATATATATATATATGTTAAGCATGCATATACAAGGGAATGTAAAAGTTTGTAAATATTAAATTCTGTAAATATTTTTCTAAAAGTTTATGTTGTATAAAAGCATGTACTTTTATTATTTTTGAATTGTTGTTTATTTATTTGTTTTGTTTAAATGATTGGATAAGTCGCACCAACAATTGGAAGGGTGCGCAAAATGTTTAATATGGATTTTTGAAGTATATGTTTGTGGAAATTGTAATTTTATTAAACAAGTTTTTGGAAAGTCATAAAAATAGAGGAAACTCTGGCAAAATATTTATAAAATTCGATTTGACCGTTTGTCAAAATATAATATATAGTTTCAAAGTTATTATTTTAGCTTAAGTCATAAAAGTTTTGAAAACGGGTAGCGCTCGTTGATTCGGTTCAGGCGGGTCGGGTCAGGGAGTGTTATAAATTCGGCCAAGAGAAAAAAGAAAAGAGCGTTTTGTTTCGATAGTATACAATTAGCTTTTACATCAAAAAGCTTTGTGTACAATATCGAATTTGGTTCACGCGAATTTCGATTGAAAATTGAGAATTCAAAAGTGACCAAACGCTGTTAGATTCTTCTTGGGGTTTGTTGTGACTAACAAATCGAAAAAGTTTTGGTTTTCTCCATCCTCAGGTATTCAAGGAAAAGGGAGCCCGCACTCCAAGGTGATTCACATTCGTGATTAGATTGGAAGATCTTGCGGGAAACAATTTCAATGCAATATCAATCATCACAGAAAAATGTACGATATCTTTTAGTTAATATGTTAATTAATCAAGGGTCAAGGTCTATTTAAAAGGAAAATTTTTGAAACTATACCAAAACCATTTTCATTCCGCTGCGTACTTTCAAACGGTTTTTCCTACACTTATTACCAGAATTGGAAGACTCAACAACATTTGCTTCACGAGACTTAATCTTGTCCTTGTTCATGGACTCATAAGTTATAAGCTCATTCAACAGTTGTGTAAGATTATATGTCAACTTGTTCATAATATAGTTGCTCTTAAACTGCATGAAAATCTTCAGAAGAGTTTCCAAAATCAGGCTTACTTGGCTAGGCTCATCAATCACCCCACCATGGCTCTTGGCCATGCTGATATAGGTCATTATTTTCAAGACATGCTCTTGAATTAATGAACCCTCTTTCATCTTAGCAGTCATAATAGCACGAACAGCTTCGTGACATTGCTACTCAGAAGGTTGCCCGAACATCCCCTGCATTAACTCTAGCATCTGTGATGTTGTTGCCATTGGATCATGCTTCGTGGCATGCACTTAAGATATTCCTGTTAGCAAGTAGAAGCGGGCTTTTTCATTAGCCGAGACCCATTTCTAATAAGTCTCACGTGTAGCACGAGGTGCATTTACTGCTGGCTGAGGAGAACATTCCCCCGTTAGGAAAACTTTTAGGTCCTCGCAGACCAGGACGACGTTCATGTTATTTTTCCATTTACATAATTATCCCCTTTTAATTTATCGTTTGCTAAAATAGAGATTAGATGTGACACCATTTCTAATATTAAAAAAAAAAAAAAAAAACTTCATTCATCTTATTTTGCAAATATAAACATCATGAATTTGGCATAAACTTAAACGTGATGCATAATGCATGATTAATGAATTAAAATTACCCTAAAAATAATTACTACAGCCACGATAATCTAAAATTCCACAAATAGGTTGTAACATCCCTAATTTTGAAGAATTAATTTTGAGATTTGAGGGGTAGTAAAATGTAATTAAATATATATTTATTTTTATGGTTTTCAGGTAGACCAGATAGAACGGTCCAGAACTGATGCATGAAGGAAAAGGAGTGAAAAACTGGTGAAATTCTGGTAGTGAGCAACGCGACCACCAGCGCGACCAGGGTACCGCGATGGGTGATTGCGATGAAGGCGGTGGAGTTGCTCCAGTGAGTAACGCGACCTGGTGGCGCGACCACAGGTCGCGACGATGGTCGCGATGACCGAAAGATTATTAAAAAAATAAGTCATTGCAGAAATCCTTAGAAAAACAGAAAGGGGGAAAAAGAGAGAGACGGAGGGAGCAAGAGAGAGAAAGAAAGAAAAGAAAAAGAAGAAGAAGATAAGAAGAAGAAGAAGAAGAAGAAGAAGAAGAAGAAGAAGAAGAGGAAGAGAAAAAGAAAAGAGAAAGAAGAAGAAAAGAAAAGAGAAGAAGAAAGAGAAAAAGGGAAAAAGAGAAATTCAGAAGGAAAAAGGCGTAAAAACGGAATCCAGGTTGGTGTACACTGATTTCTGAATTTGTTATAATTTTCGTTATATATTTTCATTTGAATTTTTTCATATTTCGTTATAATTCAGTATTAAATTTATTTATGGATTTTGTATAATTGTGTTTCGTTTACGAATATTGTTAGAAATTGTTTGAAAATAATTAGGGAATATGATAGTATAATGGAATTTCTATGGTTTCAAAGAAATTTTTTTGCGAGTAATGTTTGGAAACGATTTTGGAAAAAATCGTATATAATTATTGTTTCGTACATACTATTTGAAAAGAATTTTAAAATATATTGATATGAGAATAAATGAATGGCTTTGTGAAAATAATTGTTGATTTTGAACGTTTGATTCGTGAATAACTGTTGATTAATTGGAAAACGAATATAAAATGATAACTGTTGCATCTCGCGGGGCAAACCTGGCAAAGTCCAGTTTAGGCGAATCCCGGAGATAGCCATTGTACTGATAGTAATGCCTGCTGCATCTCGCGGGGTAAACCTGGCATAGTCCAGTTTAGGCGAGTCCCGGAGATAGCCATTTCACTGTATCCATGACTGTTACATCTCGCGGGGCAAACCTGGTATAGTCCAGTTTAGACGAATCCCGGAGATAGCCATTTCACTGTATCCATGACTGTTATATCTTGCGGGGCAAACCTAGCATAGTCCAGTTTAGGTGAATCCCGGAGATAGCCATTTCACTGTATCCATGACTGTTATATCTCGCGGGGCAAACCTGGTATAGTCTAGTTTAGGCAAATCCCGGAGATAGATATTGTACTGATATTTCTGACAGTTACATCTCGCGGGGCAAACCTGGCTTAGTCCAGTTTAGGCGAATCCCGGAGATGAACGTTACACCAATGTTACAGATATAGAAATGTATGATGAGTGTATGGTCAGATGGAGAATGAAAGTGAACAAAATGTTTGTATGAATAAAATGTTACAGAATGAATAAAATGATTATAAAAGAATTGAAAACTAAATGTTGTATGCTTTACTAATTTCATTTAGATGTTTTTATTAAACTGTTTTTATATGATTTCTTTCAGTGAGAAAGTTGAAAATTGAAATGTTTTTATACGATAGATTTTGATACTGGAGTTTAGTGTACACCCACTAGGCATTATTGCTTAGCGCGTTGATTTTATCACGCGTAGGTATCAGAGACACAGGGGAAAATAAAGAATAGAGAGGAAGTAGCAGCAGACTGAAGGTCCAGAGTCACAATTCTTTTGAGTAGTTACAATTGAATTTTAAATTGTATATTGTATTTCGTGAAGCATGCATATACAGCAATCTGTAATTCGACATGTATATATATTTTGTAATAAGTGCTTTATGATTTATATTCTGTTCAAATGTTTGTAAATATTAATTATATATGTTTTATTTGAAACTGTTTGGAAGTCGCACTAAACGGCAGAGTGCGCATTAATTTGAAAATTTGGATATAGAAGTGTTGGAATTATATTGTATTATATTTGTTTCATTGAAAACAGGTTTTGGGAAATCAGAAAAATAGAGGAAACTCTGCCGAAATTTTTGAAAATAAAATTTGATGGGCTCATTAGAAACATATTTTTAAAATATAAGTTATATGATTTTCACTGGTTTGAAATTTATAAAGTGAATTAAGTAAAGTTTTGAAAACCCGGTAGCGCTCCCTGGGTCGATCCAGTCGGGTCGGGTCAGGGGGTGTTACATAGGTGATACCGTAGGGTAGCTCAAATATTTGCATAGTAGATCGAGACAAACGTAATTGAATAATATTACAGAATAATTCTTATTCCTATATTATTTAATCATCGCTTATTTCGGTCAAGAAATTAATTAACATTTAAATAATTCTTTCATGAGTATAACCCATCATTTCAGATCTCATGGTCTTAATTTGAGAATTGTCGTCGTAGGGTAGGTCAATCCCAAAATATATCCAAAAATCCTATTCGTTAGGAATTCAACCTTGATGTTGACCCAAAATGGACACCATCCGTAGGGAAACAAAAAAAAAGTCGTGTCGAGACGCCATTCGAATCTCACGTTGTTGAAATTACGATGGAGACCACATGACATATTGACACATACCCCTCTCTTACTCACTATTTTATAATAGGATTTTCTATGAATTAAAGTATCCCTAGTTACTAACTTAGATTGTTAACGACTAAAAATTATAATCTAAGTCACTAGAATAATTATGTGAGATTACCCAATTTTAATTAATTAAAATCTAATCCACATTTTGATCCATTTATGAAATATGTTCTTCGTAATTAAATTAAGTATATATTTCTAAATAGCTATACTAATGTAACTAAATTAAACTTCTAACTAATTAGATTAGATATAATGAGATTTATCCAATTTTAATAAATTAAAATCTAATCTCATTATTAATGCCAATTATGTAACAGTTACAACTTAGATTATTTAAGATTTTCATCTATAATTCTAACATAAAATTTATAACCATTTTAAAGTATTATTGTTACAGCCCCAACCTGAAGGTCAGAGGAGTGAAACTTTCTTATCAATCAAACACTCGATTTAGGGGAAAAGAATATCCTTAAAATAATAGTTCCACAATCAAATTTCAATGTTTACTAATTCTTCGATCCAAAAATAATGATAACTCCAACACCAACCGTTTAATAAATTGAAACTTATAAATTCAATAACTTAAGAATTTTTATAACCTATAGCACCAAAGAATAATGATAAACTTTAAGAACATTGTCAAATTTATTGTGCACTCTGATCAATCTCTTAACTATCTGAAATCATAATAAACTATAGTGAGTTTTAAACTCAGTAAGTAAGCTAGTTTTTCATATAAAGAAAATACATAAAATAAAACACTTACAATTTATTATGCACAGATGGCAAGATGCAAAACTTTCAAAATCAAAAGACTTTTACATAAAAAAAACTTATCAAAAATTACATGCAAAACATCTTTTAGGATTGTTCTCATCCATGTACTATTAGTAGGACTTTCACTTAACACTTAACACTTACCGGAGCTACTTAAGTTACCTGTCGCCAACAATTGTATGTGGGGTAAGTATAAGTGAGGAATACACAATTTTAAAAATAAAATACTCATGCCCGAAGGTAAGAGCCACTCCCCTTATCGTGATCACCAATGAGTCCTCCCACATTACAAATATGTCAACACACAAATGTGAATGCTCATTTGGTCTATAAGACACCCTTGAGACCCTTCCCATCATACCACACACTTATCACTTATTACTTCACATTTACTTAGGTGTTTATTAAGAGTAATGAATTTAAGTTCTCCATAACAAACTTTCACCATCATAAAGCATACTTAAAATACAAATATCACTTATATCATTCATACATTCAAATATCCAAGTATAAAAAATTTCATTGATATATAAAATAATAACATAGTATTGAATTACATAGAACAATCATATACATATGCTTATTGTGATTCCAGTAAAAAATTCTTGTTTACTTACCTCTTTGCGATCATAAGTAATACACAATCCTTATCAATAATTAACAAACTCTTTATCCTAAAATTAAAATAATGAACCATATGAATACTTTACACATCAAAATACGACATTGCTCAATGCTATGGACCTTAGCTACTTAGGGGTTGAATCACTTTTCCTACAAATCTACATAGAGCATATCAGATTCACTGATTTTTAGAAATTTATTATCAAATCTAAACGATATGAAATGTTACACACTTGTAGTAAACACGTAGATCACATTCATGGTAAAGTTTCAAAAACTTCTATTATCAAAACATATTTCAAAACCTTTTCGTTTTAAAGATGTTCAAATCTTTCAGACCAATTTCAGCAGAGACCTTATATACTTTCAAAATATAAAACAATTCGAGTATAAATCCCAAAATCATGAAGATTTCTAGAATTCTCCTAGACACATAAAGCTGTCTTCATACCAAATTTCTAAATTTTTTGATGACATTAACCTTATCAAAATAATTTTGCATTTACCCTAATACGCTGAAACGAAGAATTTTCAGCAACTCAGAGTCAATTTCGAAAAATCATCATAAATTGTATACTTAATATTTTTGTACAAAATAAACTCTCAATTAATCCTTAGGATGTCTAGTTTAAATATAAAAAGATCAGATCCAAACATAAAGTCTAAATATTTTTAGTTTTAGATTTATCTATTGTCCTACAGAAATATAAATAAAAGTACATTTATTCTTATGAAAGCATAAGATTAATATTATATTCATGAAAAAAGAATCAAAAGACTTACCACTTTGACCTTGGACTCTCTCAAAACTCTATCTTCTCTTTCCCTAAGTTTTTCTCTTCTTTTTGTTTCTTTCTTCTTTAAAAAGCACTTATATATACATACATACATACATACATACATATATATATATATATATATATATGTATATAGGGACAATTAAAGCAATCCTAAATATATTAGAATTCTAATTTAGTCTACTAATCCTTAAAGTAATAGAACCCCTATAATCTCATAGCCCTAAAGTATTCCTAATTTTAGAAGAAAACCTATTTTTATTAGAAATCTTAGTTGTAATAATAACACTTAAAAATCTTAATTATAATAATAATGTAAGAGATAATAAATAACCGACTTTAAAACCCAAGTCCACTACTATAAAACCTAATTTTTTTTTCGAGTATTAAAGTTATGTCATGTTATAATACAAGAGTATGCACTATTATTATATGTGTCATTTTATGTATGGACATGTCATTTAAAAATTATCCATACATCGCACGATAAATAATTAAATAAACAACAAGTGATTGACCGGATTCTTTGGTTATCTAACCTAATTCTAAGATTACAAAAACCATCCAACACGTTCCTTAGTCTTCATAAATCTTCAAGGTCTTGAATCCCTTCTTTTTATTTTGCATTTTGCTTGGGCTTCAAATTAAGTTCAACTTAATTTTCAAGAACATCCATAGCTCCTAGAGCATGCGCGCGAGCTACCCTCGTGACCGCAAGTCGCAAGCAGGTTTGCTCTGTAGCCCTTAGGTGCACGTGAGGACAACCTGCGACCGTAGGTCACGTGGCTGCTGGCACAACAACCCTTAGGTGCACACGAACAGCCAGCGATCGTAGGTCGCGCGGCTACTTGCACAGTAGCCCTTAGGTGCGCGGAAGGACAACCAACGACCTTAGGTCGTGTGGCTCCTTCAGGTCGTGCAGCAGCTGACGCAGAGGACCTGGTAGTGCGATGATGTTGAAACTCCCAACAACCATAAAATTGTTACAAAACAAAATATAAACATTAATCTATTATATAAAAAACCAAATTAGCCCAATTATGACTTTACAAACCCTATATAAGAAAAAGAGTCAAAGAACCATAAAAAATTATGATTAATCTATGCAAAAATTATACCCCATTCATCACATGAATACAAAAAAAAAAAAATTAGAGCATATAAAAGTAATATTGAATGCCCACTCATAACGTACAAAACCGAATAATAAAAATATATATTATTACTAAGTATATGATATCATTTGTAGAAACAAAATTAGAAAATCTTATTTTCTTGCACGGTGGAATAATCATGGTTTTAAAAAATTTCAGAGCACGGTTAGTATTAACATACCTTATTTTTATTTTCCTTTCGAAAGATAACAGATTCACACTACCTAATCTTCATTTTATGATTCTTCACTAGGAAATTGATGTGTGTGCGTCTTTTTAATATTATATTCATTTGTTCTTTTCTCAAAGGAAACAACAATAATACAAATGTCTATGATTATGGTGTTTCACTGCAATCACCTTTTTTTTCTTTTTTAGCAGAGAGATTGATGAAGAGCTTAAAAAGCCAAAACTAATTAAGATTATTTTTTTGATATCTCTTTCAACGTAAAATCCAAAAAATCTTATTAAGATTCTTTTTCTGATATCTCTTATATCTCTAATTATTACTATTATTGTTTTAAAAATAATTATCATTGTTATTTAAATAATAATCTATAACATTTATCTTAATTATTAATTTAAATAATTATCCATATAATTATTTAAATAATAATCTATAACCCATAAAATAAAATGTCAAGGCTAATGTAGAGTATTGAACCCATGACCTGTAGGTTAAATAATTTATAATTATTTTTAACCCTCTTCTGTTATTAGGATTCAAACTCTTAATACTACACCCGAGGTTAAACTCCTCAATAGCCTCATTATTAACCACGACTCTATATCTCACACTGGATATGCTACTCATAATCAGCTCACCAATATTTCCTGAAGTACCAACCTCATCCAACAAATTCTTGATGAAAGACCACTGTATTTTATCATAATAGGTCAATCTTCCAGGCAAAATACCCTCTTCCACCCTTGATTGTCTTAAGCTTATTCAAAAGCTCTTGAGCTATAACATATTATATTGTACTTAATGCCCAGGAAAAAAACGCAACTTGATTAGGAATAACCAAATTAGGTAAAAGAAAACTCAACCTCTGAACCATTACCTTACTAATCACTTTATAAATAGTATTACATAAACTAGTACTCCTTAACTGGGACATATCCATATGATTAGTAATTTTAGGGACGAGCAATTAAAGTAAGGTTAACCCCATCAGGAACTCTCCCCGACCTAAAAATATTAGCCACAAGCTTAACAAATTGCCCATTGTTTCTGGAAAAAAAAAAAAACACAGCTGGAAACTTATCATGACCTGGTGCTTTAAGGCTATCTATACAAAACAAACTATCCCTCACTTCATCCTCACTGATTTGGCGATTAAGGTTCATACTACAATGAATGCCAATAGTAGAAAATAGCCTCCAATAATTACTAACATCAACAACCTTTACAAAATATTTCTTAAAGTAATCCACAACAATATCTTTAATATCATCCTTACCAGTAACCTAAACCCTATCCTCCTTGTTAATTCCCTCTAATTTATTATGTCTTTTTCTAACCAAAGTGGAAAGATAAAAAAATTTTGTGTACTGATCCACTTTACAAGTCAATCCCAACATTCCTCCTATTCTCCAAAACAAATATGCATCAACCCACTCCATAGGCAATCTAGACAAACGAACCCAAACTGTCATACTTTTGATTACCTCTTCTTCAGGGACAAAATTAGGCTTCCATTTATGAACAACCAGATGCTGATTAACTATAATCCAAGGCCTCTTATGCACATAATCCAAATCCTCATACATTTGGAACCTAGCCACAAAGTAACCATCATCGAGATTAGTCAACTGCCACTGCCAGATTAATGACCACTTTTACTTAAGTTTAAGCACCATGAAGTTGAAAGTGTGAGATCCACACCATGTTCTCTAAAAATTAAAACATTATTCTCCCATGGCTTACACAACTACTTCTTTAACTTATCAAACAACTTCATCGCAGGACCATTAGAACCTTCTATGATCGTAATATCATAATTACCTATCTTCAACTTCTCTTGTGCTCCAGCAAACCCTTCCCAGCTACTCGGATTTGCCATGCTCATCAATTTTGACTTGAAACTCTCTACCGCTAGCTTCCTTACAGTCTCAACTTCTTCTATAACTCGAGCTCTTTTCTAACTCAGATGACTCTCCACTGGCGCCGTAATCACCTACTTTATACTCATAGGCTGTGATTAAGCAGAAAAAACAAATATCTCATCCATAATTGCCGCAGATCGGACCATATAGGACAAGAAATTGGAAGTGCGCGATGAAAAAGAACGAAAACCCAACCCACGCGCTAAGCGCGTTCAACTAACCATTCTAATATCATATTCAATAATTTTTTAATAAGATGAAAACACTAAAAATCTTGTGAAGTTTAGGCGGTTCAATGATGAAACCCTCGAGATTTACAATCTCAAGTCTGGTCACCAACTCCAAATTTATAGTTTTTTTTTTTTTTGTAAAGAAATCAACAATGCTTTCCAAATCAAAAAACGAAAAATAATTTTTGAGGAAAGATTAAATTATTTAAAATAATTTTTGCTAAAACATGTTTTAATAAAACAAAATAGAGTTGTTTTGTGTGCAGTATCATTACTGCAATATTTTAATATCGTTCAACATTCTCGTTTCTTTCGTAGACTAGAACTTTGTATACTACGCCGAAGTGATCCAGAGGGCTCAGCAATGGCGAAATACACGATGATTGTTGGACTGTCGTTTTGTCTATCTTTTTTCTCTTCAACTCTGCCGTCCGATAATGTCCTCAAATATACCCTTGTCACTACTACCCGTTTTCGCTTAGCTTCTGCTCATTCTCGTCCCAAACATGAAGTCTCCAAGAATAGTTGCCGAGGTTTGTCAAATAGTTTTCCAATTCTCTTCTTATCTCTAGCGTACCGATTGATTTTTTCAGCTTATGATTTATGAGGGACTGAATTTGACTTCAATTATGATTTATGATTAGTTTTGACACCAATAAACCCATTGAAATAATCCCTCTTAGCTAAAATGCTGTAGAGAGAATGATGCACAACTTAAAATTTCCAAGCAAGCCTCACTCTTGACAGTTGGGGTGATCAAGGCTTCAATTGCTATATAGGGGTTTCCTTCCTAAATGTATGACATATTGTAAAATAGACATCTTTCCTTGTAAAATGTGATTGATGATTTATTTTACATTTTGTGGAATTGTGGGGTCTAACCAACAATTGAGACGATGATACAAACTTACTGAGTTTCATAGTCTGTTTGGATGTCAATCAATCATGTTCATTGAGTAATATGGTAGCATGGCATCTCTAGTGTATGATGACAGTTCCTTTTACTAAGAAAGTTTAGCAAGTTCAATAAAATATTTTTCAGATTTATAATAAGTTGAGTGATAAAAGTATTCTTCAGTTGACAGTACTTATGTGCACATGAGGATGTTGATGACTCCATTATGTCAGTCAAATGCAGGTCGGTACTTAGTAGGAATTCAAATGTAGTCTACTTGTTATTTTAAGGGTTTAATACCAAAATAGATAGGTTAACCAACACACATAGTTATGTTAAGGAATATAGGCGTGTTTTGAACAACTTCCATGAGTATCATTATTCAATGTGAATGACATGGATTCAACTTTCTGTCTTAGAAATGTCTGTGTTGCATAGATGTCAAAAACATAGGTGTCATCCTTCTTGCCTGTTGCTAAGAGAGAACGAAGATGAATTGAAATGTCAGCTAGAACTAAAGAGAAACAATCAACAAGAGCTGTCAGCTATTTCTAAAAACAAAAGGTAAGCCTAACCAACATTGTTTTACTTTTGCACAGGATAAAGATAAGCATTACTGTAATTATTTGTTCTATGAATAGCCTTATGCAATGGGCTCAAATTCCTCCCATCTCATTTGATATATGTGAATTTTATTAGTATGAAATCTCTATAATGCTTCCATATGGGTGATCATGCTTAATAACTTAAGGAGTGACAGCAAAATGAAGACATAGATAGTTACTTCCATACAACCTCTGTCCCCTCCCTTTATCTAAATTATTGTGATTGTTTTTCTTTTTGGATTTTAGGAACCGTATATTCGTTCCAGGGAGAATTCATACTTCAATGGACTGTTAAGAGGTCGTGATGCCTCAAGGAATCAAGCTCCTACTTCTGTCTTTCAAAGTAGTGTTATCAATGGGAAGATTTCTCGGTCTAAATCGGAAATTATTAACACTAGACATAAGAAATTTGATTCAGATATATCTGCGAAGGACGTGGACTCCCCATTAGAAGATTCAGTCTCTGATATTTTGCTCGAACCTTTTGTGAGGTCTTCCCCAGAGACTTGGTCAAAGATTGCCAAAACAACTTCACTTTCATTCCCAAGTAATCAACTGGAGAGTAAGAATAACTCAACCATGGAGTCAAGTCTGTGTATCTTTGAAGCAACTGAAAAGTACAATATTTTACATGATCTTAAGAGACCCACAATCGTGAAATCATATATCATTGAAAGTAGGAAACCAACCCTTTCAAAGATTTCACTTCCTCAGTCTGCTGCTTCTTTTTATAGCGGGTTTTCACCTCAAATGGAAATAGTGGAATCATGTGAAAGCATTAACAGGCTTAATTTATATCTGAAAGCCAGAAAGGATGATGTCAGTTTGGGTGTCCCTGGAAAGTTTCTACATGCTGTACTTGGGCAAGATGTCTTTGGTAATCCCCTTGTGAACTTATATACACTGCTAATCACTTCTAACAGTTTTTACAATCTCTATGTCTCTAAATGTTTTTAACTTTCTTTGCTTCATGCTTTTCTTTTTTAGGTATATGAAGCTATCATCCAGCTTTTGTTCATTAGAACATGATACTATATTCACTAAATGAAGCCTACCAAGAGATTAGTATTTTAAATAACGATACTTGCATGATGTGTGTGGCAAGAAAGATTAAAGATAACGCCTATGTTCTATAGTTACCGGATAATTGAATATCTCTAACACCTTCAGGGCGTGTTTGTCTAACAAGATTGGACTAGGATTGGACTAATTCCAGTCCAATCCTTTATTTGTTTTCCCAATCTTGTGTGAGCAATAATCCTGGTGTGGCGGGACTATTTAGTTCACCACAAAGCTTGAGACTCAATAGTCCCAAGCTATTTTTAAAATTTTATTTATTAATATTATTAAATATTTATATTAATTTATTTAATATAATTTATTATATCTTATTAAAAAATTAATATTTTCAATTAACTAAAAAAATAAATGTTATTTAATATTTAATTTAAATAGTTTTATTTATTTTAAAGAGCTAATTGCATGGATCTCCCCTGAGGTTTTGCCAACTACAAGTGGAGTTAACTTTATCGTTTATTGACAAACACTCCCTTTGCCCTTAGTAAAATTTGGTCAAATGTAACAGTTGACCAGGGGAGGTTTTTGTCAAAAAACTGAAAAGTTGGCTAAAAGTTGACTTTGCTTGTAATTGAGCGAACCCAAAAGAGGCGAGGTCGTTGACAATAAACCTAAAAGTTGACTCTGCCTGTAATTGAGTAAACCTCAGGGGAGGTAGGCGTTATTTACTCTATTTTAAAAAACAATTTAAATATTTTATTTTATTCAAAAAATAATTTAAATACTTGTTTAACCAAATTTAATTTAAAATATTTTTTTATTTTTTAATTAATTTAAAATGATTTTATTTTACTTAAAAATTAATTTAATGTAATTTTTTACTAACCAATCTCATATCATATAAAACGCAATTATTTTTTGTCCAATTCTATACTACATCAAACAAGAGAAAATACTATTCTTAGTTAATCCATACTGCACCAAACACATTATAAGACTAATTTAGTCTAATTCAATCCTATTCTATCCCATAAAAATAGTCCAATCCGATCCCGCGTATCGAACACACCCTTAATGTTGCTTATTTATCAGCATATCACGAGGATGTACCAATTTACCTAGAAAATTCGGGGATGAGTTCCTTTCCTAAGTGGAGGGACAAATATAGGACAGCTAGTGCATAGAGTTCGAACAGGTCAGAATTGAGCAAATGAGGTGTTGTTATAAGCATTTTGATGAATGGAGGTGTCGGTTTTTGACCAAATTCCATTGTTTAAGCCTTTGAAATCGTGTTTTTTTTTTTTTTTTTTTACTATTTTTGCCAATATTTTCATACTTAATAACTTTTAGTATAAATCTCTTTTTCAGTGCTGTTTGTTTTATTGAGTTCATTTAGGAAAGCACTTTTAGAATATGTTAATAACTCAAAGTTTCCTTTTTGGGTAAATTCTGTGTTTTTCTTAATTTGGGTCAGTTTAAAAGTCTAGTCCTACTTGATGTTGGTTTATTTTTTATTTTTTTTCTATTTTTCAATTAATAAAATCATTCTTTTGGAGCAAACTTTGTCGTGGATTGGTTGCTGATTATATGTAATAGTTGTAGAAGCTCTTACCCTTGGATTGTATAGTCCTTATAGTGGACAGTGGTTCACTGATTTTGTTAATCACTTTTTTGTTTCCTATGAAAATAATAATGATAATTAAAAAAATATAAATCAAAATCTTGTTAAAAATTAAAATATACAGTTTCGCATTATCTGCGTAGAAACTAAAAAAATTTAGAAATTATAAATTGTCATGATCAATTTACTTGTTAGGTCAAAATGGCTATTCTCCCTTTCTCTGTTATTTTGCTTTGGGAAATTTTGTGAATGATGCATGACTGGTACATCTTGCCTATTCAGCAGTCTTTAGGTCTTGTTTATGGATAGTGTTGTCAATAACCAATAGGCCAATATTAATATATCAAGCAAGTTTTAATAGAAAAACAGAAGAAAAATACTGAGAATATGTGTAATATACTCCCCAGGTTTCCATTGCAGTTTGTATTTCTTTTGAATAAATTTCAAAAGCATGTTATGCTGATTAATCATGTGATCATACACAGGTGTTGGATCTATTGCTTTAACCATCATGTATGCCTTCTACTTGCATATAACCCATGAGAGTGATTTGTTATGCACTGTGCCAGTCATCAACATGAAGAGAGCAGACCTAAACTCTCATGCTGAGCTGAAATGGTTACTAGATTCATGCCAAATAGATCAATCATCCTTAATTTTTATGGATGAGGTATGTTCACTGGTGAATTTCTTAATTTTAATGGTTGAGCTACATTCGAATGCATAAAATAAATGACACTGCAGATGATAATATGGACTATCGCTATAGGTAGGTAGAGAAATGTTATTTCTTACCATCCTTCTGATCTATTTAGTTGCATAAAATATGTGGTTCATCATTTTAATCATTAGTGTTATACAAACATTTCAAGAAATGATTGCGTTATCTAAGTTGAGCAAGATGTTTTTCCTTGTGGAAATTTTTTTTTTAATTAATTAATTTATTTTTATCTAATTTGTTAAGAATTTTCTTTGTTTCCTATGAAAGAAAGAAAAAAGAAATATTTATTATTAAAATCTGGAAGCACATGTTAATGAAAATTTTTAGAATTAGGAGGTAGGGGTGGGGCTAGGGGATTTTAAGTTGCTTATTTTAACTCTTTTAGTTAATGTAGCTAGGTATAACCCCTGCTACCCAAGTTACTCCAGTTACATTGGTTCATCCTACATGGTACAACTATATTAGAAACCAAAGAGAATAGTGAGCAATACTCTCTTATTTCTTTATTAAAAAATTACACATTTATATACAACTCTTAGAGAGAAAGTAAATAGGAAATCTACCTAAAATACCTACAGACTATTCTAGGAAATTTATAGCTATCATATTTACTTAATCCAATAATGGAAAAAGAATAATAGCCATTATAGTAAATCTAGTTTCTCAAAAATAGCATGTTGACTAGAAAACTAAATCCGCCATAATTAAAGGACAACAGAATATTTCTCAACTCTATTGATAAATCCAATGATAATTAATGGATCATGAACATGAAGGCATAATTATTTGGAATCTTTGTTTTATACCTCTTGGAAGTATTGCAGAGTTATAAAATGATTAATTATTGAACCAGACCTTGTGACTAATTTTCTCTCTTAATGGTGAAATGTTGAGCAGATTGACCTATCGTATTATGATCTGTTTGGAAGTCTTAAACTAGTTCTTATAAATGGTCACAGGCTCCCATTGAGACAAGAGGTAGACATTTGCAAGAGAAGTTTATTTTATTTTAGTAATGATTATTAGAACTAATGACATGCTAGCCTAATCTTGGTGCAGGCACTGAAAGAGGCGGTCGTAGAGATCTTCAATTGCAGAAAGGTTAGTTAATTAGCTCAATGTGGTTAAATTGCTAGTTTTTCTTGTTAATTAAAAAAAAAAAAAAACAGATTAAGCAAATTCAGATCAGAAGTGTTTTTTTTTATTTTTTATATATTTTTATTTACAGGGTGAATCTATATACCCCAGGGTTGAGACTGTTACCATTGCGAAGGTATTGTATTAAAACTTAAAATTCATTTTAATTATGTAACTTTTGTACACTTCTCTTGGACGGTCTTATTATGCTGGTTTAAATGAGTGGATCTCCAATAATCTGTAGCTCAGCTGGCTTGAGCTGGCTTTCAAGCCAGCTAAGGTAGAATGAGTTATATTGTTTATCAATGTAGTTATCTTCTGAAGTTACTGATATTGTCATACTTTTACTGCCAACACTTTTTCTGTCTTCAGTTAGGAAATATGATGTTTTGAATTGACTTTTATGCAATGATGACACAGTGTTCTACTGCTAAAGCTATAAGCTAGCTATGTGTTTAAGAAAAAGAGGAAAATTATGTCAGTGATGCTTCCTTCATAGGTACCCTGTTTTCAATACATTTATCAATATTGCTCTAATGCATAACATTTTAAAAAATTGGTAGACCCAAAAGTTTAAATTATCAAGAGCCCAAGCAACAATATTAAGCTCTCTAACACACGCCTTCATGTCAAACCCAACAAACTTGCCTCGTGGATGAAACCCATATACAAACACAAAGCAAATACAGAGAACATATAACGAATACAAATAAAATTATGTGAGGGGATTCAAACCCAGAACCTTTTTGTAAAATTGATTCTGATACTATGTTAAGTAACCTCTAGATCCAAAAGTTTAAGCTAACATGGAAGGTCTCAAACAATGATATTAAGCTTTTTAACATCATAACTTTAATGTAACCTCTGATATCTTTATCTTTGCCGATTTGTTCCTTTAATTTGCTCTATAATGCCCTTTGTACTACTTTACATCTTAACCCTGTTGTTGTTCTGTATATCAGTGTGGTAATTGAGCTATTATACCTATCATTCTGTACAGGATTGCTCATTGTGTACTCTAGTTGCTGAAAAGTTTACACTGACATCACCTAAGATTTTGGCTGGGCAGAGATTCAGTAGAATTTTGGTACGTACTGCTAAACTTTGAAGTTTACTGTTATGCTGCTTGTGTTCTTAAGTTGCAGTCTCATTTATTGATTAAACTTATCTTATTTCTTTTTCAAACACATTCAGAATCTGATGGGGCATAATGTGACTAACACATTCAATTTCAGTTTTGAAACCAACTCATACAGATACAATCAAGAAGACTCACATACATTCACATTCTTAACTGCCTTGTGATATATGCTTTTTGCAGAAAAAGATAATCTTTCCATTCGCTTTATTTTCTGGTATATAATACAAATATGTAGCAGAAGAATGCAAACTATGTTAGGAAACAACTAACCTAAACACCTAACAATTGAAATTTTATCAACCCTAGGTTAAGTTATGAGTCAACTATTACAAATAGAAAATTAGGTGATACAATAATTATTTACAGAATATTGCACATAAATGTGAGATTTGATTTGGTCAAACTTTCCATATGTGGAGGAAATCTAGTAGATTCTTCAACACTCACTCTCAAGCTAGTGCACAAATATTTTTCATTTCTAGCTGGGTTAGAATTGATTGAAATGATGAAATTGGTAGCCCTTTGGTTAAAATGTCAGCTAGCTGCCCATTAGAAGCAACATTAGGGTGCAATAAAACTGACTCTTGAGAGATACACGCTCTACTATTTGAGGTTGTCTTCCTGGACAATTTTAAACTTTGAGGAGATAGAGTCCCACACACATTTCAGCACTGCCAATCATCTTCCCTGAATCCAAGTCCTGAAATTCACAATAATTTGAAAAAAAATTAGCAATACAATTTAATTCTTGAGTGAGTTCACTAATTGACAAGAAATTGCAGTCTAGGTTTGGAACTGAGAGTACAGAGTGAAGAGTCAAAATTTTAGAGATCACTATAGAAGCTGTCCTTGCTACCTTTGAAAGAGAACCATCAGCAATTATCACATTAAAATTACCATGACATGGGCTATAGGTTTTGAAAACACTGGTTCTTCTGTCATATGATCTGAAGCACCCGAATCCATAATCCTAGAACCACACTTCTCCTTTTGTACATTTAACGCTTTTAGAAAATTATCTTTCTGAGCTAGGGATATGATTCCAATAATCGAAGTGTTAGAGCTTGATGGTGACTGATTAAACAACCTTTGCAGCAAGTCCATTTCCTCTTTGCTAAATGGATTTGACTTGGCTGAATTTGCATTACCAAAAACCATATTGTTGCGGCTCTCCTGGTCATTGATGGATCGGTTTGGCTTCCAATCTGCTGGTTTTCCATGGATTTTCTAGAAAGTTTCTTTGGTATGTCTCCGACAATGATCACACCAAGGCCTTCCTTTTCTTTGCCGGTGATCATTAAAACTGTTCTGATTTCCTCGAGCAGCAATAATAGAACTTTCTGCAGCAGGAGTAGTGCTTTCAGTTTTGATGTGAGACCCCATCATCACCTTTTTTCTGCTCTCTTCTCTGCGCACCTCTGAGAAAAATTATCCAGATTTTGAGAAAGGGCTTTTGTTCCCAGAATTCTTCCTCTCCCTTCGTCCAGATTTTGATTTAACCCGAGTAAGAATTTGAAAATTCTTTTTTGTTCAACAATTTCCTTATACAAGCATCAATCTTTAATACAGCTCTATTCAGGGTGTTCAAACATATCTAGTTGCTGCCATTGCTGTGAGAGTTGAAATATTGTGTGACCGACACATCTTGACGTAGGCCAAGAAGGATACTTTCTATTCCAAACAGTTATGAAGTATTATCACTGTTGGAATAGGTTTCCTTAGCAGCATTTCATATCTCCTCTACAGTCTCACATGGTAGGAAGTTTTCTCCTATGTCGTTGTTTATGGAATTTATGAACCATAACATCACCATATTATTCTCTACCATCCACTGTTTGAACTCTGAATCTTCCTTATCAGATGATTTGGCGACTCCGGTGAGATAATCATCTTTTCATTTGTCGTAGATGAACATTAGTACTAATTGAGACCATTGTAGGTAGTTGTGCTCATTTAATTTATGACCAGTAATGGGCAGATGAGGAAGATATGTATTGTCAGAACCTCCACCTCCACTATTATGTGATGTGGTAGGTTCCGGATTTGAGGTGACATCCGTGGATGAGCTAAGTGCAGCCATCTTGTATTTTGTCATGCAAGAGTTTTAGGTTTCAGAGAGTGCTCTGATACCATGAAAAGAAACCGTGGGTTAATAATTCTCACGTCTTGTTATATTAGTTTTATTAATAAGTGGAAGCAACATATATAGAAGACTCTCGGTTTAACAAAAATTGTTACAAACTAAAAGATAGAGACTTATCTTACTAGGAAGATAAATATCCTAATAAGTTAGGAAACTATCTAATAGATGAGAGTTGATTAAATCATCTCCCTTTATTGAAACCGAATACTAAAGATAATTGAAATAACAAATTAACTCCAACATAATTTAATTTTCATATATAAAATTTATTTTTTATATTTTAATATTAATGTAAAGTGTTATTTTGAATTATTATTCAATTTCATAAATAGTTATTTATTGTAGTATTTTTTAATTTTTTTTAAGATTTTTAATTTTGGCATTAAGTTATTTTAAAATTATTTTTTGTGTTTTTTTTAATATTTAAGGGTATCTCCTATAAATTTTATATATTTTATAATTTTAATTTTTTTTAAAGGGAGAACTTCAATTTAGTCCTTAATGTTCTAATATTTGATGAAACATCACTTTTTTACTTACCTTTCCTTTTTTAGTTCGCGTGGTCCCTAATGTTTCCTAAATAGATCAAATTGGTCATTTGACCAACTATTTAACGGTCAACTATCACAATTGACAGTTTTGCCCTTCAAGAATTAATCGAATTACATTTTTACCTTCCAATTAAAATATAACAAAAATAAATTAATAGAAAAAATAAAATAATATTAAACTAAATTATAAAATCTTAAAAATATAAAACCTATTAAAAAAATATTCAAATTAAATTATTTTATTAGAAAAATTAACATTTAAAAAGTAAAGAATAAAAAAAGGTTAAAAACTACATATAAAATAAAATAAAATTGAGAATTAAAAAAACTAAAAGCAATATTTAAAAAAAAAAAAACATTTCCTTTAGTTTTTCTAATTCTCCATTTATTTTATTTTGTTTCTTTAATAGTTTTTAACATTTTTTTATCATTTATTTTTTAAATGTTAATTTTTCTAATAAAAATTTAATTTAAAATATTTTTAACAGGTTTTATATTTTTAAGTTTTTATAATTTAACTTAATATTATTTTATTTATTTTTGTTATATTTTAATTGTAAGATAAAATTATAATTCTATTAAATTAAATTTTTCAAGAGCAAAACTGTTTTTTAAAAAACAAATTGTGATGGTTGACTGTCAAATAGTTGGTCAAATGACCAATTTGATCTATTTAGGAAACATTAGGGACCACGCGAACTAAAAAAGAAAAGGTAAGTAAAAAAGTGATGTTTAATCAAACATTAGGGACTAAATTGAAGTTCTCCCTTTTTAAAAAAAAATTGGCGACATATATTAGATTCTTATTGGATATATAAGTTAAAGTTAATTTATTAAATTTTTAAAAATAAGGGGCAAAATTGTATTTTTAACCTAATAAATTAAAGTTAAGGGTAAAATTGTCAATGTGCATATTCTGTCATGTTTGACTGTAAAAAATTTGGTTAGAAGGACTAAAGTAATGGATTTTTGAAAAATTAGGGACCGCGTGAGATAAAGGGGGAAACATTGGTTAAAAAGTAATAATTTCAAATATGTTAAAACAAAATGTTTTTCCCTCTCAAAATATAGTTTCATTGGTCCTTCCAATTTTATCCCGAGATCAGAGTGAATGCTTTTCAGCCAAAGTAATTCAGAAATGCCATATGCGATATCTCAAAATTTCAGCTTTCGCCCTTGATCTAGTTACTGCTGATTGCTTTTTTACTTCTACAAGTAACAAGATTTCCTCCCAAAAAGGTACAATACCCAGAAGTTGATTGACAATCTACAACAAAACCAATCCAATCAACATCATTATAAGCTTCAAATGCAAGTTTTGAAAAGAAAATATCTTTTCCTGGAGTTGACTCCAAATAACGTAGTACTCTATAAATTGCTTCCATATGTGTCTTGAGGTGCATGCGTAAACTAACTTACAACACTCACCTAAATAACCTATATCCGGATGGGCGTGGGACAAATAAATAAGTTTTCCCACCACCATTTGGTACATACCACGATCTACTATGGCGTCATTCCTTTTCTCTCCTAAATTATGTTTTGGTTCAATTGAGTATCCGTGGGCTTACACCCAATTATTCTAGTTTCCTTGAGAAGATCAAAAATATATTTTTGTTGAGAGGTAAAGATTCTCTTTTTTGAATGTGCTACCTCAATACCTAAAAATACTTTAGTTTTCCAAGATCTTTTATTTCAAATTCCTTGGCAAGATAGCATTTCAACTTCTCAATTTCTTCTAAATCATATCCAGTAACAATAATATTATCAACGTATACAAGTTGGATTTTTTATGAGAACATTGCTTTATGAATAATGTGTGATCCCCTTGACTTAATGATATCCCATTTTCGCCATTGACTTAGAGAATCTATCACACCGTGCTCTAGGAGATTGCTTGAGACCGTAGTGCTTTCTTAAGTTTGCACACATGATTTTATGTTTTAAGTCTTGCTCCTGGTGGGACCTCCATATACATGTCTTCTTTTTAGTCATTGTGTAAGAAGACATTCGTCATACTAAGTTATTGCAAGGCCAATCAAGATTATTTCGGGCAAATAATTGTCGTGGATTTGACTAACCTATCGCTTTTGACTTGGACTTGGAGAATCTACCAAACCATGCTCTGGGAGATTACTTGAGACTCTTGTAGTTCTTTCTTAAGTTTGCACGCATGATTTCCTCTTGTAGTATATTACTGAATGGGATCTCCATGTACACTTCTTTTTAGTTTCTGTGTAAAAAGGCAATCTTCATATTAAGCTGTTGCAACAGCCAATCAAGATTATTTTGAGCAAATAATTGTCATGGATTTGACTAACCTATCACTTTTGACTTGGACTTGGAGAATCTACCAAACCATGCTCTGGGAGATTGCTTGAGACTCTGTAGTTCTTTCTTAAGTTTGCACGCAAGATTTCCTCTTGTAGTATTATGTTGAGGACCTAGTTCAAAATCGAACAACAAACTTAGCTTCTCTAACAATTAATAACCCAATTCAACTCTAACTTCAATTTAGCGACAAATTACAAACACTCATAAATCCTAATTTTTCCAATTAACACAATAATACACCCAATTTTCAATTAATCCCGAAATCAACACAAATCCACAACCCTAACTTTACTAATAACCAAATAAACAACACCCAACACAAATTAAAACAATGTAGATAGATTTTGAGCTTAGTTACCTTATTAGGGAATCCATTGCTCTCTAGTTCTTAGGTTATTAGCCCAAGCCCTAGCCCAAGTTGATCTCACAAGCGAAATTGCAAGAAGAACCGATTTGTTCTTAGTGATGATCCAAGAGAAATGAGAGAAAATGCTCTCAAATTGTATTTTGATTGATGATAATGGTGAATAGTTACAACCCTAGGCTAGTTGTTCTATTTATACAAAATCAGAAAATTAGGGCGAAAAGACCAAAATGCCCTTGGTTATAAAATCAGAAACTGTGCAGGAAATCAGAGTTGTTGGGCGACCAGTAGGCCTCACGACCGGGGTCGCGACCTGGATTGGTCGCGAGGCTTACTGTCTCAATTTTTCTCTCCCTCGCGCTAATCAACCATTTCTTTCTAGTGAGTATCGCGACCAAGGTCACGACCTTCTAGGTCACGGGGGCTTTCCCCTTTGTGCTCCAGTGAGCACCGCGACCACGGTCGCGGCACTCACTGCCTTATTTTCTCTCTTTTTCTGCTTCTTCCTCTTCTATCCTCGTCACTTCTCCTCTCCTCCTCCTAGTTCTAGTACTTCTTCTAGGTGAGTTCTCATTATTCCCCCTTTCTTCAAGACTGCCTTTGCCTTCAAGGGAAAGTTCTAGAAATAAGGCCCATAGTACCTCTGAAACAGCTTCACATTGAACTTCTTCTTGAGTGACTTCTGCCTATACGGTTGAAGCTTAAGGTACACAAAATTCGCTGGTTAAAAGGAAACTTCCCTTCGACTCTGATCGTAGTATTTCTTCATTCGGCCTTGAGCTTTCTCAAGCTCTCTTTTCACCTTTGCTACAATCTCGTCTCTAGTCATCAACTCCTTCTTAACCTCATCATTGGTTGCGGTACCCACCTCATATGTGCTCAAACCCGGTGGTGTGTGGTCGTATATTACCTCAAAAGGACTCATGTTGATGACCGCATGGTGAGTGGTATTGTACCAATATTCGGCCCATGGAATGTACTCCTTCCATCTTCCTTGCTCACTGTGGCAATAATACCGCAAGTATTGCTTCAAGGTGCAGTTCACCACTTCCGTTTGGCCGTCCGTTTGGGGATGGTAGGATGAGTTGGCCTTAAGCTTGCTGTCCTGCAATTTAAACAATTCCTGCCAAAAAGAGCTCATAAACAATTTTCCCCTATCCATCACAATGCTACGGGGAAAGCCATGCAATTTCACCACATTCTCCACAAAGGTCTTAGCCACACTACTAGCAGTAAAGGGATGCTTTAATGGTATGAAATGAACACCTTTACTCAATCGGTCTACCACCACTAGTATAGCCTCAAACCCTTGGCTATTTGGCAGCCCTTCCACAAAGTTCATGGTTAAATCCTCCCAAATCTATCCTGGACTTGGTAGTGGTTGCAGCAGCCACATTGGCCTCCGTGAGTCATACTTTACCTTTTGGCATGTGTCACACTCGGCCACCTTTTTCTTCACTTCAACTTTGAGCCCCTCCCAATAGAAGAAGTGCTTTACCTTCATATAAGTTCTGAGCCATCCGGAATGACTACCTTTCTTGCTCTCATGGAAGTGAGCAAGAATCTCCTTCCTTAGTCCGGGCACATTAGGCACATATACACATGTTTTGTAGTATATGAGCTCATTCTTCATTGTATACATCTCTACTCCATCTCCATGGCTTTCTAACTTTTGACAAATTTCTTGGGCCTTGGTATCTAGCTTTACGGCCTCCCGGATTTTGTCCCAAATTTTTGACTCCACACCACTCAAGGCTAATAGCCCTGAATCTTCCTCTTCATACATGGTCCACATCATCGGACTACCCTCTTTTTGAGAAAGTGCATTGACTACCTTATTTTCTTTACCGGGTTGGTAGATGATGTCATATTCAAACTTAAGCAACTTTACCATAAATTTCTGTTGCTCTGGAGTGACTATTTTCTGTTGTAGGAGATGCCTCAAGGCTTGTTGGTCAGTCACAATGGTGAATTTTCTGCCTAACAAGTACGGTCTCCATATCTTAACCTCATGTATCACGGCTAGCATCTCCCGTGCATAAGTACTCCAAGCCTTCTTCATTGGCCCTAAGGCCTTGGAGATGAATGCTAATGGTCTCTTTTCTTGGACCAAAACAGCCCCTATGCCCTCGCCACTAGCCTCCGTGTAAACATCAAAAGTCTTGTCAAAATTTGGCAAGGCTAAAACGGGGGTTTATGTCATAGTCCGTTTAAGGTCTTCAAAAGCAAGTCGGGCCTCCTCAGTCCACTCGAAGTTATCTTTCTTCAACATACCGGTTAATGGCTTTATAATCAACCCATAGTGCTTGACAAACCTCCGGTAGTACCCTATCAACCCCAAGAAACCTCTCAAAGCGGACACATCTTTCGGTAGTGGCCAATCTACCATAGCTTCTATCTTCCGAGGATCTACCCTTACTTCATTCATAGAAATGAAGTGCCCCAAGTACTCCAACTCTTCCTTGACAAACTCACACTTTGACATCTTAATGTAAGATTGATGTTGCCTAAGTATCTCCAACACTACCTCTAGGTGAGATAAGTGTTCCTCCATAGTCCGAGAATAGACTAGGATGTCATCAAAGAACACCAACACAAACTTCCTCAAGTGTGGTCGAAAAATCTCATTCATGGTGGCTTGGAAAGTTGAGGGTGCATTACATAACCCGAATGACATCACCAAATACTCATATAACCCCGAATGAGTTCGGAAGGCTGTTTTATGCACATCTTGCTCTTTCATGCGGATTTGATGGTAACTCGCCCGAAGATCAAGCTTGGTGAATACACTTGCACCATGTAGTGCATCCAACATCTCATCAACCGTAGGGATAGGAAACCTGTCCTTCACGGTTGCTTCATTCAATGCTCTATAGTCGGTGCAAAATCTCCATGTGCTATCCTTCTTCCGCACCAATAAAACGGGAGAAGAGAATGGGCTAGTACTTTGTCGAATTAACCCATTGCTTAACATCTCTCCCACTTGCTTCTCAATTTCTATCTTTTGAAAGTAGGCATAGCGGTATGGTGGTACATTAACGGGCTTTGATTCATACTTCAAGGTGATGTGATGATCAAAGTCCCTAATAGGTGGTAGTGCGGTTGGAACCTCCAAAACCCTCAAATGTCGGGCCAATAATTCTCTTACTTTCTCGGGCAGCCCTAACATTTCATCTTCCAACCCTTCCACCGATTCCTCCTTGGTTCCCTTTGCTTGACTATCGCTAGTGTTGATGATAGCAAAACATTGGGCACCTCCCTTGCACAAATGCTCCATTACATGTGCTTTGCAAGGTTTGATCTCCTTGGATGATATTGCGGTCCAAGACCTCTTCTTGCCGCCTAACTTGAACTTCATGGTCATGGTTTCAAAATTGGTGACTATCTCACCTATACTTTTTAACCAAACACTTCCAAGAACTACATCCAGTCCCGCCAATGCTAAAACATGTAGCTCGGCTGTTATCCGTACCCCTTGCACATTCATCTTAACATTTTTGTGCACTTCATCACATCTCAACCGCTCCCCATTGGCTACCTTCACATCAAAGGGTTCTATGGTAACCCCTTTCAAGCCTAGTTTTCTTCACGGTGTTCACATTAATAAAGTTATGTGACGACCCGGAATCCACTAGCAAAGATACCTCGGAGCTTCCAATTCATGCCATGAGTCTCATGGTGGATGGCCTAGGTGTTCCCGAAATGGCATTAAGGGATAACTCGGCCATACCCATATCAATACCGGATTCCCCTGCCCGTAGTTCCCCTTCATCACTAGAGAACTCCCTTTCTTCGGCGGTGTCCGACTCGGACGCATCGGATTTAAGAATCGTGAGGATCTTACCCTTTGGGCATTGGTGACCCCTTGCCTATTTTTCCCCACATTTGAAGCACAAGCCCTTCTTTATGTAGTCTTGTACCTCTTCTCTTGACAACTTCCTCACTTCTTTGGCCTTGCCTCTCGAGTTGCCTTCATCTATGGCTTTGCCCTTCTAAGAGTTTTCGGGTTGCAATGATTTTGTAGTTTTGCTTCCCGAATAATCCTTGAATGGTTTCTTCTCACCATAGCTTCCATCAAGGATCTCCGCAATCCTTATTGCCTCTCGCAAGCTAGTTGGTTGTTTCAATTTAACTTCCCTTGCCAACCATGGCTTGAGGCCCTTCGTGAATGTCCCTAACAATAGCTCCTCTGACCATCCCCTCGTCATGGTTTGTAATTGCCAGAACGCCTTAATGTAGGTCTGGAGTTTACCTTCTTGACAATGCTTGACAAGTAGACCATGGTGATTCGTGACCGGTGATGGTCCAAATTGAGGCACTATTTCCTGCTCAAATGCCGTCCATCCCATCCCATCCGTCTATGGTCTCGGTCGTATTTAACACTAATCCATCTCCACCAACTGCTGGTCTCACCCTCCAAGTACATACTTGCAATGTCTACCTTGTCGGCCCTAGTTACCTCACAAATTCTGAATTAGCGGTTAGCCTTGTCTAGCTAATCATACGGATCTCCTCCGTTAAAACGCGGAAAGTCTACCTTTGGCTTCCTCAATCCTCGATTACCTTGTCGATCCATTTCATAGTCCGATTCATCATAATGTTGATGTCTCGATCTATCAAATTGTTGTTCACCTCGGTAACCTCTTCGGTCTTCCTCCTCACTACTAGACCTGTAATCATTGAATTCCCTACCGGTCTCTCTCCTTCTCCTCTCATGATGTGGTTCAACCCATCTCTCGGCAACCCGGTCTCCCCTTTCTACTCTCCCCCTATGTCTCATGTGAGTCGGAGCCCTTTTTTGCCTCATGAACCCTTCATTGACATCTTGTAAAGGATTCACCGGTGGTGTTCTAACCCCATGAGTTCTCCCAGTGTTTTGATCTACCTCCGCCTCCTTGACTACCCCCGGAACAACATCCCCCTTTATCGGTGATCTTCCCCTTCGGCCCGACAACCCTTCCAACGCCCTAGCTATCCTAGCCATCTCCGCCCTCATCTCACATTGACCGGCTTCTAAGGCTTCAAATCGCACTCGGTTGAATGGAGTAACGGTTTGGGATTGCTCAAGGTCTTCGTTCGACATCTTGAAACTAATTTTGTTCAATTGGAAAATTTGGAAAATTTTTACTCTTTTTTTTTTTTTTTTTTTCACAATCAAACACCTTCTATGCAACTCTCAATGAAAGCACCAAATTGTTGAGGACCTAGTTCAAAATCGAACAACAAACTTAGCTTCTCTAACAATTAATAACCCAATTCAACTCTAACTTCAATTTAGCGATAAATTACAAACGCCCATAAATCCTAATTTTTCCAATTAACACAATAATACACCCAATTTTCAATTAATCCCGAAATCAACACAAATCCACAACCCTAACTTTACTAATAACCAAATAAACAACACCCAACACAAATTAAAACAATGTAGATAGATTTTGAGCTTAGTTACCTTATTAGGGAATCCATTGCTCTCTAGTTCTTAGGTTATTAGCCCAAGCCCTAGCCCAAGTTGATCTCACAAGCGAAATTGCAAGAAGAACCGATTTGTTCTTAGTGATGATCCAAGAGAAATGAGAGAAAATGCTCTCAAATTGTATTTTGATTGATGATAATGGTGAATAGTTACAACCCTAGGCTAGTTGTTCTATTTATACAAAATCAGAAAATTAGGGCGAAAAGACCAAAATGCCCTTGGTTATAAAATCAGAAACTGTGCAGGAACTCAGAGTTGTTGGGCGACCAGTGGGCCTCACGACAGAAGTCGCGACCTGGGTTGGTCGCGAGGCTCACTGTCTCAATTTTTCTTTCCCTCGCGCTAATCAACCATTTCTTTCCAGTGACTATCACGACCAAGGCCGCGACCTGAGAAGGTCGCGGGGGCTTTCCCCTCTGTGCTCCAGTGAGTACCTCGACCATGGTCGCGAGGCAGCAGGTCGTAACCGTGGTCGCGGCACTCGCTGCCTTCTTTTCTCTCTTTTTCTGCTTCTTCCTCTTCTATCCTCATCACTTCTCCTCTCCTTCTCCTAGTTTTAGTACTTCTTCTAGGTGAGTTCTCATCGTATTACTAAATGGGATCTCTATGTACACTTCTTTTTAGTTTCTGTGTAAAAAGGCAATCTTCATATTAAGCTGTTGCAAAGTCCAATCAAGATTATTTGGAGCAAATACTTATCGTGGATTCGACTAACTTATCGCTAAGAAATTGAGGGCAATGAATGCAAAAATGATAATAATAATAATAAATAATTAAATAATTAAATATCACAAACTTCTTGACTCTGATACCTTGAGGAAAAAGATAACATTTCCATTCACTTTATTTTCCGGTATAGGATACAAATATATTGCAAAAGAATACAAATTATTTTAGGAAACAACTAACCTATAACACCTAACAATTTGAAAGTTATCATTCCTTGGGCATAAGTTATGGGTGAACTATTACAAATAGTAAATTAGGTGATACAATAATTATTTACAGATATCTGACATAAATGTGGGTTGATTTGATCAAACTTTCCATCTTTGGGGGACATCTACTATATTATTCAACACTTCTTCTTTGGCAGTTAATAATTAAATACTTCTACGGATTTTCTATAAACACATTAACCGACTCAGTAATTTTATTTGACATTATAAATCAAAATTTTGAAGACTTCTTCTTCTGTTCCTTTTATTGGGCCATAGGAAATGATAACTTGGACATTTATGAAAGAAGGCCTTTTCAATCTCATTATATGTTCCTTTGTACTTGCAGCTTGCTGGCATACTTGTAGATACTCGAAACCTAACAAGTTTTCAGTGTACCTCCAAAGATAAGTACATGTCTACATTGTTGATCAATGGAGCTGGGCGTTTTGGATGCAATGGTCTTTACCAAATATGTATTGTCTTTTGTCTCAACATCTGTGTTTGTTTCAGAATGTTTTAATATTGATTCCCTTTTCCTTTTTGTTGTTCCCTTTATAGTTCAAAGGCTCATTTGAGGAACTAATGTTTGCAGTGAGATATAAAATGTATGATGTATCGGATCTCAAAGTAGCTGATATTTTGCGCAAGGATTTCAAAAAATGGACAAGAGTAGGTATGAACTTGCTCTAGAATCTAATATTGCTACTTAATATGCAACTTAATTATTTTGAATGCGCAACAAGGTACTGTTACTAACAGAGGCGGAGCATTGAAGAATAATATGTGAAGAATAAGTTGTCATGTTCTAATATTGCAAAAACATTGTGGTAATATTGCTCTTTTATGGTTTTGTCACTAGTTTTCTGAATGTCATTATTTTTTACATTTGTACCTTTGTTTCATATACTATGTCATTTCGTTTTAATTAGGTAGACGTTTACAGTTAACAACTCCATCTATTTGTTCCTTCGACAATTCAGCTTTTTTTTTTTTTTTTTTTTTTTTTGGCATTTTCTCGCGAACAACACATGAAACTTGGGTATCTTATAAAATTTTGTCGTAAGTTGATAGAACACACTACTAATACCATGGGAGATAATTCTTGTTTAGTTTTCACAGTATTTGATTTACTTATCAATTTTATTGTTTTAACATTTGATTTGTTTGTTTGATTTAATGTTGTAGTGGTATCGGAACAAACAACTTTTCTATTCTGCTACCCGAGCGTAGTAATTTATTCAAACTATAGATAATAATTATTAAGACTTAATATTTTATTTTCTTTGCAAACTTTTTCTCGTGGATTAAAAAAAAAAGAAAGAAAAGAAGATTGACATTTACATAATTTTTAATGGTTTAATGCTTCTGGTCTAATACAATTAAGGCTATGTTTGGAAGAACTTTTAGCAGAAGATTTTTTAGAAAGTATAGCTTTTACGAGCAAAACTTTTAGAAGTAAAGCTTTTACGAGCAAAGCTTTTGGAGAAAAGTTGTTGATTGTTTGGCTTTCAATTATAAAAGCTCTTTTGATCATGTAAATCATTTGGTATTTGTTGATGATATTATTCTTAAGGGAATTATGAAGAAGAGATGCAAAAGATGAAAGTGTTTTTAGCAGAAGAATTTGAGATCAAAGACCTAGGAAGTCTTAAATACTTTCTGGGTATGGAAGTTGCAAGGTCAAAGACGGGAATTTTTGTCTCTCAGCGTAAGTACATCCTGGACTTGCTAAGAGAAACCGGTATACTTGAATGCAAGCCAGCTGAGACTTCTATGGATCATACTACCAAGCTGGGATCAATAGGAGATAGTGCCCCAGTAGATAAAGGCCGGTACCAAGGACTTGTTAGGAAACTCATCTACCTTTCTCATATAAGGCCTAATATCAGATTTCCTGTGAGTACAATTAGTCAGTTTATAAATAATCCAACTGAGGAACACATGAATTCAGTGTACCGAATTCTAAGATATTTGAAGATTACAGTAGGACAAGGACTCTATTTTAAGAAGGATCAAGGAAGAGATATTGAAATTTTTACTGATGCTGATTGGGCAGGTTCTTTAACAGACCAGAGATCAACATCAAGGTATTGTACGTATGTATAGGGAAATCTAGTTACTTGGCGAAGTAAAAATCAATCAGTGGTGTCACGAAGTAGTGCAGAAGCAGAGTTTAGGGCCTTGGCTCGTGGAATTTGTGAAGGAATATGGTTGAAGAGATTGTTAATAGAGCTGCAAGTTCCAATTAAAAAGCCTATTAAAATTTTCTGTGACAACCAGTCAGCTATAAGCATAGCAAAGAATCTAGTGCATCATAACATAATCAAGCACGTGGAAATTGATCGTTACTTCATCAAGAAAAATTTAGAAGAAGGGACGATTGAACTACTGTACATCTCTACTTTTCTTCAGACAATAGATATTCTAACTAAAGCACTACCTAGATTCAACTTTGGAGAATTAAGGTCCAAGCTAGGTTTGATTAACATCTACAATCCAGCTTGAGGGGGAGTGTTGAAATTAGGATTATTATGCTATTTATCTTTCAGTTATTTAATAAAAAGATTTGATTAAATCAATTCTCATCTGTTAGTAAGAGTCATAGTCGATTAGGAGTCTTATCTTTTCCTAGTAAGATAGGTCTCTTAGTTAGTAGTGTTTTTGTTTAATTAGGAGTCTGTATATATATTTGTTTGCTTCCGCATAAATAAAAGTGAATCAATGTAAGATCTTTCTAGATTTACGGTTTCTCTTCATATACAATAAGAATCCATATAAAGAAAGGAACCTAATTCAATTAGGAGAGTGAGTCGTCATCTAGTTTCCTAAAGTGTGTCTGTACTTCAGCTTGTTTTTGACCTAGGAAACAATTGAATTCGGTAATCCCTGTAACACAAACTTATAGATCTTTGAATAAGTTTTCCAATGAAGCAAGAATCGCACTAATCCTACTAGGGAATCACAAGATATGGTGTAGACCTTGTGAATTTTCACGCTTGCACCTTTTTTTACTTCATTTAAAACATCAAATTGTTTCGTAAATGAGAAGAGACAAAAAGTAATTTCTTAACTTGCTGAAGACAGTATTTGCATATTTATTCACATTAAAATATTATCATAATTCCTAAAATCCTGCATTTTATCATTATAATTGGAAAACTGACATGTATGCTTAAATGCAAGAATAAATCCAAAAAGTGCAAGATTTTGGAGCATTTTTCAGCTATTATTAGTTGTTCCCTAGAAGTAATTATGTGTATTGCGCTATGCTATTCTTTCAACAAAAATACAGCCTTGTTTTGCCATATCAGGTAAACCAGAAAGTGTTCCTTCAAGATCGATAGTATCACACATTGGGATGAGTTCTATTGGAATTTCAGTCGACCAACTTCTTGCTCATGAGGATGCTTCAACTCAAGAAATAAAATACTTCCAGCGTGAGTTGTCAAATTCATACTCCGATATTGTTTTATTTGCATATAGATTCAAGATGCATTATAATGTGATAAAATTTGTTTCATCTCCTTGTTGTCTCCTACAAGATTTAAAGGGTTCAAATCATTTAGTTTTCCTGTTATACGTTCTTTAGGTAATTTCTGTTTCTTCTTTCTCATTTGTCTGCCACTAAGTTATGCTTCTGTTTCAATTCCTTAGATTTGTTATCTCTGTTCTCCTCGTTTCCACTTGTGTGAATCACGAGTCTTTAAATCCTTTGCTTATATTCATTCATTTATTTGTTAGGGCTATTTTGAGGTTCTTTTCCTTGCTTGTTATAGTTGTTATATGTTGTCACTGTGCCATGTTATAAAATATCCTCTGTTGTTATGCTTTAGGGCTCTCAGTCTAGATACAGCCTTTTCTCCCTGGTTTCATTCTCTCTGTCTCTACTTTAAATAGCCTTCAAATATCTCAATATTCTTATGACAACCTCCATGTGCTTTTCACTTGGAGAATGCATATACTGACTGCAACACTTACTGCAAATGCAATATTTGGACAGGTATGAGACAAATAGATTTCTTTTCCTAGTAACCTTTGATATCTTTCTTTGTCAACTAGATTTTCAGTAGCTGGTCCTCTAAGTCTATGGTCAACTTCAATTGGTGTATCACCCAGTTTACATTCCATCATCCCTGTTTCTTCAAAAGATCCATAACATTCTTTCTGAATGAAAGATCCCCTATTGAGACCTAGCCATTTCAATGCTGAGAAAATATTTCAAAAAACCAACATCTCTAATCTCAAACACTTTGATCAACAACGTCTTAAAGTATTCCATTTCATCTTTGAAGATTTTGAATTTTCGATATATATTCACTGAATACAAACCTGAATATATACACAAAGAAAAAGAACACAATTCTTTAGAAGTAGGGATTGGATCCTGACAATCTGACTATTAGCTAACAACCATTGACAATCTAGCTAAACCAGCTAACAACTATTGACTAAATTGCAGTCTAGTATACAGAATTCAACACCCCCCTCAAGCGAGGCAGTACATGTTGATCATACCCAGCTTAGAACACAATCCTTCAAAAGATGCTCTAGGTAGAGCTTTAGTAAATACATCAGCTGTCTGAGAATTGGTAGGTGTGTAACTTATCTTGACAGACCCTGCTTCTATTTTTTCTTTGATAAAATGTTGGTCTATCTCCACATGTTTCGTTTTGTCGTGGTGAACTGGATTCTTTGCGATGCTAGTAGTGGCTTGATTAACGCACAACAGTTCCATTAGCTTAACCATAGGAACTTTGAGTTCATTTAGTAGTCTTTGCAACCAAATTCCCTTACAAATTCCATGAGCCATTGCTCGAAATTCCGCTTCAGCACTGCTACGAGAGACCACAGACTGTTTCTTGCTCCGCCAAGTGACCAAATTACCCCAAACATAGGAACAGTACCCAGATTTAGACCTCCTGTCTACCACTGAACCAGCCCAATCTGCATCTGTGAAGATTCTAACATCTCTATTGTCACTTTTCTTGAAACATATATCTTGTCCTGGTGTCGTCTTCAAATACCTTAAAATTCTCAAAACTGCTCCCATATGTTCTTCATTCGGACTGTTCATAAATTGACTAACGGTGCTCACCGGGAATGCAATATCCGGTCTGGTGTGGGATAAATAGATCAGTTTCCCCACTAACCGTTGATACCTTCCTTTGTCTACAGGTGGACTTTCTTCTATGAGACCCAACTTCATCGTATAGTCCATGGGTGTATCAGCCGGCTTACATTCTGTCATCCCAGTTTCTTTGGGAAGATCCATGATGTATTTCCTCTGATTTATGCAAATCCCTACTTTCGATCTTGCAACTTCCATTCCTAAGAAGTATTTCATACTTCCTAGATCCTTAATTTCAAATTCCTTGGCTAGAAAGGATTTTAACTTCTGAATTTCGTCCTCACTGTTATTTGTCATAATCATATCATCCACATACACAATGAGTATAGTAATAACACCTGTGGCATGATGAACAAACAAGGTATGGTCAGCTTGACATTGAGTATAACCAAACCCTTTTACAGCTTTCGTGAACCTTTCAAACCATGCTCTGGGAGACTGTTTCAACCCATACAGAGACTTTTAACTTACAGACTTTGTCCCATATGCATTTTCTAAGCCTGGAGGGCCTTCCATATAAACTACCTCTGCTAATTCTCCATTCAGGAAAGCATTCTTCACATCTATTTGGTGAAGCTTCCAGTTGAGATTAACTGCTAGGGAAAGAACTCTTATTGGATTCAGTTTAGCAACTGGAGCAAAGGTATCCTCGTAATCGATCCCATAGGTCTGTGTAAAACCCTTTGCCACCAGTCTAGCCTTGTAACGTTCTACACTGCCATCTGCTTTATGCTTCACTGTAAAAACCCATTTGCATCCTACAGCTTTTTTACCGTTTGGCAATTTTGTGATATCCCCGGATTTATTTCTCTGAAGTGCTCCCAACTCTTCCATAACTGCATTTTTCCACTCTGGAATTGACATAGCCTTTTGAATGTTTACTGGAACAAACACTTGAGAAATATTGTGAGCAAAAATTTTGTAACTAGATGAAAGGCCCTCATAGGATATATACTTACTCAAAGGGTAAAGAGGTCTCTCTCTGCACTTTCTTATCGGTTTCCTTAGGGCGATAGGTATTTCAGTATCTGAAGAAACTTCTTCACTGGTCTGGTTAGTATCTTGGCCGGCGCTAGGATCACTCAAGGGTTCATTATTGGGATCAGGTATGTGGACTAATTCCAGTTGAGATTCTTGGTCCTGTAGAGGTACATTCTTGTCTGGTCCATCTTCATTTTCTTTCAGCTTCCTCGAGTATACAATAGGTTTTGCTTGGAACTTACTTGTCATGTCTGGATAAATAGGAGACGCGTTTGACTCACAATGAGGAATTTCAGGCACATTAGTAAGAGGAGACTCACTGTTAGGTCCGGATGAACTTTTATGGAAAACATGACTATGACTATGACTATGATCCAAAAACTGAAATTCATTCTCACTCCCCCCTTGAATTTGAGTTTGTGGAAAGAAAGGTTGATCTTCAACAAAGGTAACATCCAAAGAAATATGAATTTTTCTGGTGTTTGGGTTGTAGCATCGATATCCTTTTTGAGTAGGAGAATAACCCAAAAATAAACACCTACAGCTCTAGGATCAAGTTTACCCCTGTACTGTGGTTGAACATGTACAAACACTGTACAACCGAAGACACGGAGAGGAATGGTTGATATAAGTTTGGTATGAGGATAAGTTTCAAGTAGGGTTTAACATGGAGTTCTAAAGTGTAATACTCTTGAGGGTTGTCTATTAATAAGATGTAAAGCTGTGAGGACGGCTGCACCCCAAAAACGACTTGGCACCCTCATACAGAACAACAAGGATCTAGTTACCTCTAATAGGTGGCGGTTTTTTCTCTCAGAAATACCGTTTTGTTGAGGTGTGTCTATACATGAGGTCTGGTGGACAATCCCCTCACTACAAAGATACTCTCTCAACCCTTGGTTTACAAATTCTCTTCCATTATCGGATCTGAACACTTGAATTTTTGTTTGAAACTGATTTTTGATCATTCAAAATTTTTGAAAATATTGGTGACCTCAGACTTTTCTTTCATGAGAAAGACCTATGTGACTCTGGTATGATCATCAATAAATGTGACAAACCATTTTGCACCAGTGATATTAGGGACTCTGGAAGGGCCCCAAATATTACTGTGAATTAAAGCAAATGGTTTGGAGGCTTTATAGCTATTAGGATGATACACAGAACGAGTATGCTTGGACAACTCACATAAATCACAATGAAAATCTTTTGAACTTTTATTAATAAATAAGTCAGGAAACAATTTCTCTAGATACAGGACACTAGGATGTCCTAACCTATAGTGCCAAAGCATAACAACACTCTCTTTATTTGACTTAGACATAGATTTAGACATTGACTCAAGAGAAAAAGTTTTGGACTCAGCAGAATGACCTTGTATACCCTTAGAAGCTTCAGCCTTGATGACATAGAGATCAGATTGTATCTCAGCAGTTCCAATCGTCTTCCCCGAAATCATGTCCTGAAGTATACAATAAGTGGGGAAAAATTTAGTCACATTTTTCATCAGAAGTGAGTTTGGATGTAGAAAGAAGGTTACAATTTAAATTTGGAACATATAACACAAACTGCAGGGTTAGAGTTTTTGAAATAATAACAAAACCACACCCTGTGACTTTGGACAAAGAACCATCTGCAATTTTGACATCATAGTTACCTTGACTCGGCTCAAAGGTACTAAACACCCTAGCATCACCTGTCATGTGGTCAGTTGCTCTGGAATCCATAATCCATGTTCCTGAGATCTCCTTTTGCACATTCAAAACAGTGGAGATGGTACCTTTAGTAGCAACAGACCCAACACCAAACACTAAGGTATTTAAACCAGAAAACAGTTTCTGTAGCTGATCCAATTGCTCCTGAATGTGTACAACTGAACCGTTCCAACACTGTTTTTTCCACTGGCTGTGTAACCTTTTTCCTCTGTATCCCCATTGTTGTTTGAGTTGACCGGATTTAAACCAGAGACAAGTTCGGAAGAGGATTTGTGAGACATGCTAAAATTCTTTTTTTTTTTTAAAATTAGGGGCGGAAACTGTAATTAATCAACTGAGGGTAATACTGTAATTAAACAGAACTCTAGGGGCTAAACTATAATTAACAAACTGAAGGGGTGAAAAGGCCAACAGTCACGGCCAACTCCAACGACGGCACAGTGGAGGGCGGTGGTCGGAAAGAAGGACAGATCGGTGAAATTCGTCGACCGGCGAGTTCAGCGGTGCCGGAGGTGAGAAGAGATTCGCCGACAATGGGCGAGATCGGAGGAGAAAAGACAGTGGCAAAATACCTTTTGCAAACTTTGATTAGCCTTTTGACTAAAACGACCTCCGTTGGCGACGAGTCTTTGAAAGATTTTGCTAATCGGCATTGCTCTTACTTTCTAGTGCTGGTGGTGTCTTTCCAGTACTGTTTCGGAATCCTCCGATCTGTGAAGAAGAAAACAGATCGGCTCGGATTTAGCCGGAAATACTGGTTTGATGGCTGATTTGTCTCGGAAACCACCAGGAGAGGAGAACAAATTTGTTATCACCAGAAGAAGACTCCGCTTGCTGATGATTTCCTTCGCGGAAGTGATGACGAAGCATACAAAGCTTCGAATTTTGGCTGTCGGAATGAGCAGCGGAAATTGCTGAAAAAAAAATTGTCGGAAAAAGTAGTGAGTTGTCGGAATAAGCAGCGAGGACAATAGGTGGCTGCCGGAAAAAATCTCAAATTGAGAGAAGCTCTGATACCATGAAGATTTTGAGAGAAGAGTAAATTTTCTTCTATATTTTTTCATGAATATATACACAAAGAAGGGAATAACATAAACCCTAAAAATCAGGAAACTATTGACTAATTTACACCAACCATTGACTAATTTACAACCTAACTCACCTAACTCACCAACCATTGACTACTCAAATTTCAACGACATATAAATTAGATACTAATTATTCACTAGAGTTATCTAACTTAGAATTAGCACGTAACAGCAATAAACTAATTCTTTGGTTTCTCAAATAATTATTATTCAAATCTTAAGTCAATTATGTCATCTTCATCAACAATAGGATAGAATAATAATGTATACACAGTGAATCAAACTAAACTATAAATAGAATTAAAAATAATAATTGTTTACATGAGCAGTTGGTGTCTTCACATTGAATCCCTAGCTAATGACTTAATTACACATCATGGAATAAAACAATAGACATGAAAAGAAAGCAGAAAAACATCAAACTATCTATCTGACTAAAGTAATAATCTTCTGATTGCGTAATAATGTTGAAGGCGGCGAAAAACTGATGAAAAAAGCGTGACTAGAACCTGAGATGGCTGGTGGTTGAAAGTAGAAAAGCGAACCCCTTTTAGGTGACATCTTTTAAAAAATAAAACCTTTTTGTATTTGGGGAATAGCATTTATATCCCTTTCGGGTTGGTGAGTACCCAACAAATAGACATTTTAGGGATTTAGGAACGAGTTTACTACGATGGGTCTGATTTATATGGACAAAAGTAGTACGTCCAAAGACCTTAATAGGAAAATGTGAAATAAGTCTGTTATTAGGAAAAAAATTTAACAAAACCTGACAAGGAGTATCAAAGTTTAAGACTCTTGATGGGAGTCTAATAATCAAATACGTTAATGCGAGGTAGCCTCTTCCCAAAAATGTTTAGGAACATTAGAAGCGGTCATGAGAGACCTGCTACTTCAAGTACATGCCTATTTTTCCATTCTGAGACTCCATTTTGTTACAGTGTCTCAGTACAGGAACTCTGATGAGCGATACCTTATGGTAACAAGAACTTATTTAAAATATGATTGGCCCTTGTGTATCCTTGGTCGCACCTCTTCATCCTTTTAGGTCCTTGGACCCAAAACAATTCCGGATGGACCTAACAATTAGTCCAGTAGAATATGTCAAGTGATTCATGTAAGCTCATGTAGATTGAGAATCTTCGCGGACTATCTAAATTTAAGCTCCAATAGATTTAACCTCTTCACAATCAACCCATGATTCATTTAGGCCCAATCTATTAATTTTAGTTCATTCCACTAAAGAACCAAAACTGAACTCTCGAATAAAGATAGAACAAAATGATGGTTCTTATTCACAACTTAGACAACCTCAATATATTTAAACAAGATAATGGCGCTCAACCTTTATCTTAAGTTGTGAATATATTTCAAGACTAACTAACGAAGTTTCTACCACATACATATCCAGATGCATGAACAATTCTTCATATCTCAGTCTTTTGACCTTTGATTATTTACATTTGACAATTATAATCTTATATTATAAAAGCTATAAAATTTGTATATACCAATGATCATTTTATTAATATAAAAATATTGTCAAATACAATATTACACTCTTTTTATTGAGCATAATTCCTAACAATCTCCCATTTGCGCTATAACAAGTGTGTTATATCTCTCATCCCCATGTTCTCTAGGTGCCCATCAAAATTCTTCTGTGGTAGAGTCTTGGTAAAGGGATCTGCTAGATTATCCGCTAATGCGATCTTGGCAATAGCCACATCACCCCTATGCACAATCTCCCTTAACAAGTGATACTTCCGCTCAATGCGTTTACCTTTCTTATGATTTCTTGGTTCTTTCAAATTACCCACTGCTCCATTGTTGTAACTGTAGATAGTGATATGCTTATCTACACTAGGAACCACTTCTGAATCAACTAAGAACTGGCGGAGCCAAACAGCTTCCTTAGCTGCTTTGCATGCAGATATATACTCAGCTTCCATGGTGGAATCAGCAATACAAGATTGCTTGATACTCCTCTATATAATTGCTCCTCCTCCTAAGAGTAAACACAGATCCTGAAGTGGACCTTCTGGAGTCTGGATCTTATGGGAATCAAATCTCCTCACGAGTATACAAGCATATGATCTCTTGTTCTTCTGAGATACTTGAAAATATGTTCTACTGCTGTCCAGTGATCAGGGTTAGGTTTCGACTGAAACCTGCTAACTATGCCCACAACAAAATAAATATTTGGTCGAGTACTGAGCATTGCATACATGAGACTTCCAACCGCAAAGCATATGGAATCTTGCTCATGTATTGCTCTTCTTGCTCATTCTTAGGAACTTGTTGTTTATAAAGTTTGATTCCATGTCTGAAAGGTAACATACCATTCTTGGAATCCTGCAAGGAAACAAGATTTTATCTATTTATGAAGCTTGGGACAATGCAATTGTTCTATTCATCTATTTCTTATAACTTGAATATCAAGAATATAACTCGCTTCTCCTAAGTCCTTCATATCAAATTGTTTTGCTAACCATTCCTTTACTGATGTTAATACTCGCACATCGTTTCCATAAAGGACTAGGAAAACCATATTGTCGCCTTTTATCCTTTTATACACAAGGTTCGTCAAGATCCTGAATGAATCCAAAACCTTTTATCACTTGATCGAACCTTATGCTCTAGGATCTGGATGCTTGCTTAAGTCCATATATGGTCTTTTGCAATTTGCATACCCTTTTCAATAAATCCTTTTGGTTGCATCATATAGATGCTTTCTTCAAGACTTCCATTAAGAAAAGCTATCTTGACGTTCATTTTCCAAATTTTTAAGTCTAGAGACGCTGCTATGGACGAGTATTCTTATGGATTTAAGCATTGCCACGGGAGAGAGTTTCCTTGTGATCGATACCTTTTTTCTATGTACAACCTTTAGCTACCAATCTAGCTTTGAAGGATTTCACCTTTTCATCCATATCTCTTTTTCTCTTGAATACCCACATGCAACCAATGGGTTTTATCCATTTAGGCAAGTCTACAAGAGACCAGACTTTATTAGTGAACATAGAATCTATTTTGGATTGCATTGCCTTTTGCCAATAGCAACAATCAACATCCTCCATAGCTTTCTTGTACGTGTAGGAATTATCGTCATCTGGGAGATTCTCCACTAACTCTCTTAGACCGATGTATCTCTCGGGTTGTCTACTAACCCTCCCACTACGATGAGGAATGGTAGGTTGTTGATCTTGTGATGGTGCGGAACTTTCAATTGGACTTGGTTTTGAAACCACTTGTGGAATTGTATCTCCTGAAAGCTCGTCCAGTACAATTCTACCCTTAGGCACAAGATTGTTCATATAGTCTTTTTCTAAAAACTTTGCATTTGTCGAAGCAAATACTTTCCGAACGAGACTCCATCTTATCTGTCTTTCCTTTTAACACGTGTCCAGGACATCCAAATATCCTAAAATGTTGTAAACTAGGCTTTTGCCCAGTCCACAACTCATGCGGTATTTGAGGAACTGACTTAGATGGTACATCATTTATAATGTACATTGCAGTTTCTAGGTCATATCCCCAAAAAGAGTTAGGGATCAAGGAATAGCTGCGCATAGACCTAACCATATCTAAAAGGGTCCTATTTCTCCTTTCTGCCACCCCATTTTGTTGAGGTATTCCTTGTGCAGATAATTGAGAAATAATTCCATTATCAACAAGATACTGCTGAAACTCACCAGGTAGATATTCTCAACCACGATTAGATCTCAAGATCTTTATGTGTTTCTCGAGCTGATTTTTTACTTCAGCCTTATATGTTTTTAACATGTCAAAAGCATCGGACTTATGTATCATGAGATACACATAGCTAAATCTTGAGTAATCATCTATGAAAGTGATGAAGTACTCATATCTACCTTTAGCTTGAATGTTCGTAGGACCACATACATCAGTGTGTACTAGTCCTAAATATTCATTAACTCTTGCACCTTTGGCCTTGAAAGACCTTTTAGTCATCTTACCTTCTAAACAAGATTCACAAATTGGTGGATCCTCAACCTTTAAATCACTTAAAGGTCCATCACTTACCAATCTTTTAATCCTATTCAGATTAATATGCCATAGGCGCAAGTGCCAAAGATAAGTTTCATCTTTTGATAATTTAGGCTCTATTGATTCCGTGTCTAACAAATGAGAGAGATTTATTTGCAAGTGAAAAAGAGTGTTTTCCAATGTACCTTTGCAAATAACTTTATTATTCTTACTAATAATAAAATCTTTATTAAAAGTAACTAAATGGCAAATATTATTCAAACAAGAAACTGAAATTAAATTCCTCTTAAATTGAGGTACATAATAAATGTCTAAAATAATCTAAATTTATTTGGATATCTTCCACTGCATGAGCAGACACCAATGCTCCATTGCCTAAGCGCAAGTTGAACTCCCCTTCACTTAGCCTTTTCTTCTCCTTGAACTCCTGTAAGGAATAACAAACATAATTAGTGACTCCAGAATCTACAATCCAGGAATCTATAGAATCTACTAGAAAACATGTTTCTAGATAATTGACATTACCTTCTTTCTTCTTGGTTAAAGACTTTGGGCAATTTCTTTTCCAATGTCCCTCTTCCCAATTTCCTTTGATCTTGGCTACTTTATTGGTTTCCTTCTTGGTAAGTCCAAGTTGCTTTTTCTTCTGTTGTTTCTTACCCTTGTTATAGGGTTTAACAGTAGTAGACTTACCAATTAAGTGAATCTCATGACCCTTGTTTTGAACATCTTGTATCAGGCTCTGCAAGGTGTATCCCTTATTATTCAAGGTATAATCTAACTTGAATTGGTCAAAGGAATCTGACAGTAAATTAACTATCATGTCAATCTTGGTTTCACCATCTATCTCAGCACCATTGAGTTCAATAATGTTGAGATATGCTATGACTTACATCATATGATCCTTAACGGATTGTCCAAGTTTCATGCTAAGATTCATAAAAGCAGTCACTGCTTCTCTCTTAGTAGTCTTAGACCTCATAGCAAACATCTCCTTTAGAGATAACATAATATCGGCAACAATCCCGATGCCCTCACACTGCTGTTGCAACACATCAGAGATAGTGGCCATAATGTAACATTTGGCCATCTCATCAGAGGTCTCCCACTGCTTAAATGCCTCTCTTTGCTCCCCAGTAGATTCATCAATAGGAGTAGGCGAACACAAATTTATGTTTCTTCGCTTGCAACAATAACCCAATTTTTCTTTTCCAGTTAAAGTATTGCATTTTAGGATATTAATAAGATATGGGGTCATGGTTGCTGGATAAAACAAAAAATATATAAGTAAAATAATCATATAAAGCACTTTAGAATATTTATTATCTTGAATTTAAACAAAATTCCAATCATAAAATTCAATAGTGATCCAACACCCATAAAAGGAGAGTTATCACAATAAACATAAAGCTCAACTAACCTTGGAGATCATTGGTGTTTTACCACCTTCTCCCACTTAATTATTTAAGGCGTGTGATGGATTTCAAACGAATGATTTAGCAAGTGATGTAGATGCCAATTAGTTATTTAAATCATTCAATGCATATCAATACCAAAAGAGATATATGAATGATACTTCTATTCTATATGGCATGTTATAGCATAACGACACACATGTCATTGCAATATTTACAATAAAACATTAAAGTAAATAGCCATAATTTTGGTCCATCCTAGAAAAACACATAAAATACATTCGATCGAAAAAAACAAAAACAAACCCTAGCTTGGCCGACACTACACCTAGCGGCCGAACGCCCAAGGCGTCGCACAACGGGCCTGTACGCTCAAGGCGTGTGCTGTAGCCCCACGCACAACATGTCTGGCTGACCGCGCAACATGCTCGATTGATGTCCACAGCGCTGGCCGCGCACGACATGCCTAGCTGCTGCGGCTAGGCGCTGCAAGCCGCTACTTGCTGCGCTGGCCGCGGCTTGGCTGCTGTCAGCAGTGGCCAAGCACTCCAAGCTCCCCAAAACGAAGAAGAAAATTAAAACATAACCCCCAAAACGACACCGTTTTGGGGGTTAGGTTTTAAACAAATTTTCTTTTCTTATTATTCTTCTTCTTCTTCTTCCTCCGCCGCGAGCCATCACCTTCACCACAACCCTGCCGTCCCTTCACCGCTTAACTCTGAATCTCGGCGACGAGACGTCAGCGGCGATTTATGCCGCTTTCTTCATCCATGACTAGGACTCCCTATTTAATTAATATAATTATATCTATTATAATCAATTAAATATAGTCATTTAATTTGTTTCATACTTCTAATAAAAGTATGACACTAGGAATCCAATCCTAGTTAAAAGAGAATTTTAATTAATTAATTAATTTATTAAATAAAAAACAAAACTCATAGGCCAACTAAAAGGCCTAGCCGCCCATTCATAAGTACGATGAGCTCATTCCTTGTTTTTATTTATTTACTCCATTAGACTTAATTAAAAGCCCACATGTGAGCTAGACTTATTCTTTATAAAAGAAAACAAGTCCACATGTCTAATTAATATATTAATATAATTATTCAGCCCCATCTTTCTAAAATGTGTAATTAGAAAGTTACCCAATGCATTGATGGAGTGCTAACTGCACACTATAGAGCCACCTAAGACTTCCCCCAGTTTTGCCGCCCACTTTAGGTGAGCGAAGAGAGCCTACGGCCCTTGTGCATCATTAGTCACACCTCTTCATCCATTTGGGTCCTTAGACCCAAAATAATTCTAGATGAACCTAGCAATTAGTCCGGTAGAATATGTCAAGTGATTCATACAACTTCCTGTAAATTGGGGATCTTGGCTGACTATCTAAATTTAAGCTTCAATGGATTTGACCTAATTACAATTAACTCATGATTCATTTAGTCCCAATCATTAGTTTAAGTTCATTCCACTCAAGAAACAAAACTGAACTCTCAAATAAAGATAGAACAAAATGGTATTGTTTATTCGCACTCTAGACAACCTTATAAAGAGAATGTGTATCTTCGTGAAGAACACCAATAATTGCCAAGAGCTCAGAGACCGCCTATAGTTCTCCAAGCTATCAGTTTTAACCAAACGACCATCCTTTGAACTTGGATAACGTGACTTTTCTAGTAGTCAGTTTTCAATAGACATTATTGAAAACTTAACATTAAGATTTAATATCCAATACCTCAGAGGATGCGGATGACGGTGTTTTACTCACATTAATAAATGGAGCCACAATGTCCACATTTATAAATAAAGTTCTCTATGATTAATAAGTAAATAGCACCAAACTATCAAGGATAAACTATCATGATATAGTCGTACTCATTGACTGCTCAAATGATACCAGCTGCAACCATAAGTCCATTTATTTTAGGATTAAGATAGACTCTCCGATTGTCCTCATATGAAACTTTTGACCTAATGACGGTTACGGATAAAGAGTTTCATGGTGATCCTATTCAGTACACTTAGTGCAGTAGCTCATTTTGCCCTAAACACGCTGCACTTTGATGATTTTAGACTCATTACAATACATTTGATCCCACTCAAATGTTAGCAAAAGAATCTACAACTTTAAACAAGATAATGGCTCCCAACTTTTATTTTAAGTTGTGAATATATTTCAAGATTAACTAGCGAATTGTGTCTACCTCATACAAATCCAGATGCATGAATAATTTTTCATATCTCATAGTCTTTTGACCTTTGATTATTTACATTTGACAATTATAATCTTACATTATAAAAGCTATAAAATTTGTTTACACCAATGATCATTTTATTAATATGAAAAGATTGTCAAATAAAATATTACAACAATGCTATTAAGCATATTTCCTAACAATAATGCCACAAGATAACATCATTATCATTATTTGAACTAGTAAACTCAACAGATGAACCAAGAAAACACACATTACTAGCTGAATGAAATTATTTGCTAGAATCACATTCAATTTGAAGTAGATAAGAGTCTTGAGTACAAATCAGCATTGTCAATCATCCTCCGCGATTCCAAGTCCCGTAACACACATTGATTATCAGAGAATTTAGCAACACATTTCAGATCATTAATGAGTTTACTCACTGAAAGCAGATATCAATTTATGTATTTATGAAGTCAATACCAAACAAGCTAAAAAATGAAATAGTGTTACGATAACTAAGGGACTCAATTGATAATTCTCCCCTTTTAAGCGTTATCCCATCCCTGAATTTCAATGAATGCAGGTCTTGAATCCTTTACGGATATAAGAAAACTCTTAATAAACTTTACTGATTCCAAAATCGTTTAAATTGGGTATTATATTCCATATTTTTAGAAACTTTAACCAATTACTTGTCAAATAGAGAAATTTCTGCAAACGGATAGCAAAATCTATCTAAAAGGGAATGGTCTGAAGGAATAAACTACAAAAATAACAAAATTGTATTACTACTAGAACAAATAAAATGGTGGAGAGCCAAATGACAAAAAACAAAGAACTAAGCGGATTGGGAGAAATTACAGAAGAATTGGCAAAAAATAACTTTATTTCTCAATTCATCATCTCTGCTCTACCATAAACTGCAGGCCTTGTTTTAAAATGGCCAAAACCTAACCAGCTAAGAAATGGATCAAATTAAATTAGGTTAGAAAATTTACCTTCCATAACAAAGACGATACTCTATAGGAAAGTCAATAAAATATGAAATAGGCAATCCCCAAACAATATGCAATCACTTAAAAGTATGAGAACTGTGATATCCTCCAAAAAAAATATGAAATCCCTGATCTTAGGATATCTTCCATCTATGCCTGCTAAACGTGTGTAGTTCTTTAGGTTTCCTACATCATAAAGTCTCCTAGGATAAAACTAAAAAGTAACTAAGTATAGAGGTGACAAAATTAGGATTTTAATGGAATCCAGAACAAATTTGGGATGAAGCATTCCTATAGCTATGTGAATAAATTATATCCAAAGGCTCTCTTTTTGTGTTTTTCCCATCACCAAATGAAATTTTAGCTTTGGTTTTTGTGCTGATATACATTTTTACATTTTTTCAGAGTTGGAGAGAGTTCGGTTACTCATGATTGTTTCAGGTTATTATGGTCCAGAGAAGAACTTCAAGGTTTGTTGAATGACATGTTTTGCAGTTACTTTCATAACCAAAAACATGAGCTTGGGGAAGATTTTGGGGTAAATTTATCTTTAGCGGGCTAATATATTTACAACCCTGCTTTTTCAAATTTAAATTTGCAATATAGAAGTGATATAACTACCCAAAGGTTTTAAAAATTTTCGATAAGTTAATGGTATATCTTACTCCAATCCGTTAACATGAGTAGTGTAAGAAGCTATTATGAGAATGAATTTTGTGACTATTCCTTTTCACATGAATAATGCATTTGATGAGAACCTTGTTAGGAGGTCCACAAGACATAGGGTGAGAGAAGAAAACACTCAGCCGTTGGAGGAAGAAAATGAAGATCGAACCAGTGAGTACCGCGACTGTGGGTTGCGACAGTAAGTCGCGACACTCACTGGAGCGCACGACCCTGGGTAGAATAAAAATTCCAAAAGTTGGCAGCGAGTCGCAGCACCCTATACGGGCAATTTTTTGCCCTGATTCCAGAAGACTTTGACTAGGACTTTTTAATTAATGTTTATACATTTTTAAGTTACTGTTTATTTCCTATTATTTTAGGAGTTTATTTTCTTTTTCCTAGTCCTTTTATTAGTAAGATTCTAGTACCTATATATAGATTATTATCATTATGGTTGTAATCTATTATCTTTTATCAATTGAATATCAGTTTTTCTCTGTCTTTTGGCTCATTATCAAAGACAAATAATTCGGCTTTTCTTGGGATTCGTACTTGAGATTAGCTTGGGCTAGGGCAACGGCTAATAACCTGCGTTCTAGAGAGTTGGTAATCCCTAATAAGGTTATCTAACTCAAAATCTTCTGTGTATACGTTACTTGCTGCGCAAGTTAGGGTTTGTTATTGGATCTAGACCTAAGTCCTCAACAATTTGGCACTTTCATTGAGAGCTTTGGAGATGTCGAACGGCGACAACGATCAGCCTCCGACAACTATTCAGCCCAACAGGGTCCGCATAGAAGCCTTGGAAACAAGACAAAGAGACTTACAAGCAGGACAGACGAGGATGATAGAAATGTTGGAACGTCTAATGGCAAAGGGAGAGCGACAACCGGTCAAAGGTGAGATTGTTCTTGGAATAGGGATTGAAGGAGAAGTTGTTCAGAAGACCGGGCGAACTCATGGGGTAAGACCACCGCAGGTTAATCCATTGTACAAGTCAGACAACAGGTTCGACAGACAAGTTAGGGCTCCGGTTCATTGTAGGCATGGAGGAAGAGTAGAACGGGGAGACCGGGTAGCCGAAAGGTGGGATGAACTGAATCAAGGGAGACAGAGGCCTGGGGCTAGTAGGGAATCCGAAGGGTTCGGGTCAAGTAGTGAAGAGGAAGTCCAAAGGGATGACTGGAGGAACTACAGGGGTAAACCGAATTTCGAGAGACCCAGAAATTGACAGTTTGATGAAGCTGCCTATGAATTCGGTCGATGAGGGAATCAAGGCCCGAGGAATCCGTGGAGGGGATCCGTACGAGTGATTGGTCAAGGCCAGCCGTTATTTCCAAGTCTATAAGGTTACCAAAGCTGACTGAGTAGCCATTGCAAGCATGTATTTGGACGGTGAGGGAAATAGTTGGTAGAGATGGCTTAGGGATCAATACAATCAAGATCGTCAGCAATTGGAATGTACGGCATTTAAACAAGAGTTCCTAGCTCAGTGGGGGCCATCACCGGCAACAGATCACCACGGGCAACTCGCGAAGCTTCGCCAAGAAGGTAAAATTTGAAGCTATATTGATGAATTTCGGTGACTTTAGACTATGACCGAGGGTGGACAGAGACTCATTGGATATGGATGTTTACAGAAGGTTTGAAACTGTGGTTAGCAAGAAAGGTGAAGTTGAAGCACCCGCCAAACTTACTTGAGGCAATGTGAATGGCGGAAATTCTCGAAGAGAGCTATGGTGAGAGAAAGCCCTTCAAAGGAAACACGGGGAGCAAGTTCACAAAACTCTTGCAAACCTAGAATTCTCGGAAGGGTAACCCCATAGAAGAGAGCAACTCGAGAGGTAAATCTAAAGAAGTGAGAAAGCTATGCCAAGAAGAGGTGTAGGAATACATCAGGAAAGGGCCGTGCTTCAAATTTGGGGAAAAATGGGTGAAGGGTCACCAATACAGAAATGGCAAGCTACTCATGATTGAAGATTCTGGGGAGTCAAATTTTGAGACCACAGGGGAATTAAGAGTAGCAGAGTCAGGGGTAGATGATGTGATGACAGAGTTATCCCTCAATGCAATCTCAGGGACACCAAGGCCATCGACTATGAGGCTCATGGCGTGGATAAAGAGTTCTGAAGTCTCCTTGCTACTAGATTCCGGGTTGTCCCACAATTGCATCAATGTGAACCTCGTGAAGAAGCTAGGGATGAAAGGGGCTGCCATAGAAGCATTCGATGTGAAGGTAGCTAATGGGGAGCGACTGAAATGCAATGAGGTACACCGGAACGTGAAGATGAATGTGCGGGGTGTAAGTTACATGTCTTGGCACTTGTAGGGTTGCATGTGGTTCTTAGGAGTGCTTGGTTGAAGAGTATTGGTGAGGTAGTAACCAATTTCAAGACTATGATCATGAAATTCAAGCTTGGCGACAAAAAGAGATCCTGGACCGCAATATCGATCAAAGAGGTCAAGCATTGTGATGGAACGGTTGTGCAAGGGAGTGGCTCAGTGCTTTGCTATCATCAACACTAACGATAGACAAGCAATGGGGACCGAAGAAGAGCCGATAGAGGGGTTAGAAGAAGAGATGCTAGGGCTACCCAAAAAAGTCAGAAATTTATTAGCTCGACACATGCGAGTTCTGGAGGTTCCGACTGGCTTACCACCTTCTAGGGTCTTTGATCATCGAATCACTTTGAAGGATGAATCAAAGCCTGTCATTGTACCTACATATGGATATGCATACTTCCAAAAAAGCGAGATAGAGAAGCAAGTGGGGGAAATATTGAAGAATGCGTTGATTAGGCAGAGTACAAGCCCGTTTTCCTCACCGGTCTTGTTGGTTTCGGAAGGATGGCACTTGGAGGTTCTGCACGGATTATAGGACCTTGAAAGAAGCAACTGTGAAAGACAGGTTTCCTATTCCGACGGACGACGAGATGTTAGACAAGCTACATGGGGTGAGTGTTTTCACAAAGCTAGATTTGCAAGCGGGTTATCATCAAATCCGTATGAGAGAAGATGTATACAAGACAGCATTCCGAACTCACTCTGAACTCTACGAGTACCTAGTCATGCCCTTCAGATTGTGTAACGCACCGTCGACCTTTCAAGCCACAATGAATGAGATCTTCCAACCGCACTTGAGGAAATTCGTGTTAGTCTTCTTCAATTGATCTACTCTAGGTCAATGGAAGAACACTTATCTCACCTGGAGGTAGTTCTGGAGATAATTGGCCAACATCAATTTTACATCAAGATGTCCAAGTGTGAGTTCGTCAGGGATGAGCTAGAGTATCTGGGTCACTTCATCTCTGAAAAAAGGGTGAAAATTGACGCGCGAAAGGTGGAAGCTATGGTAGATTAGCCGTTACCAAAGGATGTGTTCGCTCTGAGGGGATTTTTGGGGTTGACGGGATACTACAGGAGGTTTGTCAAACATTATGGGTTGATAGCCAAACTGTTGACCAACATGTTGAAAGATAACTTTGAGTGGACAGAGGAGGGCAAGCTAGCCTTTGAGAACCTGAAAAGGGCAATAACTCAGACCCCAGTCTTAGCATTGCCAGATTTTGACAAAACCTTCGAAGTTTAAACTGATGCTAGTGGAGAAGGTATAGGGGCGGTTTTAGTGGCCGTTATCGTTCATATCCAAAGCTCTGGGTCCTATGAAAAATGCTTAGAGTATGTACGCACGAGAGATGTTGGTCATGATACATGCAGTAAAGGTGTGGAAACCGTACCTGTTGGGAAGAAAATTCACCATTGTAACAGATCAACAGGCTTTGAGGAACTTACTGCAGCAGAAGATAGTAACCCCAGAGCAACAGAAATTTATGGTGAATTAATTTGCTTGGGTTTGAATATGACATCGTCTACCAACCAGGGAAGGAAAACAAGGTAGTTGATGCTCTATCCAGGAAAGAGGGTAGTCCGATGATGTGGATTGTGTACGAAGAGGAAGATTCAGGGCTATTAGCCTTGAGTGGTGCGGAGTGGTTGGTATGGGATAAACTCCGAGAGGCCATGAAGATAGATACCAAGACCTAGGAGATTTGCAAGAAATTAGAGAATCGAGATGGGGTCGAAAGGTACGAAGTGAAGAATGGGCTCGTATACTACAAATTGTATGTGTATGTGCTTAATGTGCTGGGATTAAGGGAGGAGATTCTTACTTACTTCCATGAAAGCAAAGAAGGCGGTCATTCGAGGTGGTTGAGAACGTACATAAAGGTGAAACACTTCTTCTACTGGGAAGGGCTTAAAGGTGAAGTAAAGAAAAAAGTAGCAGAGTGTGATATGTGTCAAAAGGTCAAGTATGACTCGAGGCGACCGATGGGGCTGTTGCAACCTCTACCCATTCCGAAACGAATTTGGAAGGATTTGACCATGGACTTTGTTGAAGGGCTACCAAGTAGCAAGAGATTTGAGGCAATATTGGTGTGGTGGACCGGTTGAGTAAGGGTGCTCATTTTATTCCATTGAGACATCCTTTCACCGCCAGTAGGTGTGGCCAAGGCCTTCATCGACAATATCGTCAAATTACATGGGTTCCTCCGTAGTATTGTGACAGACAGGGAAAAGTTATTCATGAGTTCTTTTTGGTAGAAATTGTTTACCTTGCAGGGCAACAAACTTAAGGTGAGTTCATCCTATCATCCCCAGACAGACTGGCACACTGAGGTAGTGAATCGAACTCTGGAGTGGTATTTGAGGTGCTACTGCCACAATGAGCAAGCCAGGTGGAAGGAGTACATTCCGTGGGCTGAATACTAGTATAACACGACTCATTATTCTGCCATCAACATGAGTCCCTTTGAAGTGACGTATGGCAGGTCACCATCGAGTTTCAACACTTATGAGATGGGTACCGCTGCCAATAATGAGGTTGAGAAGGAGTTGATAACTCATGATGAGATTTGTGGCAAAGGTGGAGAGAACTCGAGAAGGCTCAAGGGAGGATGAAGAAGTACTATGATCAAAGTAGGCGTGAAGTATCTTTTGAGCAGGAGAATTTTGTTTACCTCAAGCTTCAACCATATAGGCAGAAATCATTGAAGAGAGGTTTAATGTGAAGTTATCGCAGAGGTACTATGGGCCTTTCAAGGTGCTAGAACGCATAGAAGACGTCGCCTATCTGTTAGACTTACCACCGTCATCACGATTTGCACCCGGTATTCCATGTATCGGTGTTAAAGCAAAGGGTTGGGAGTCCAAATCTTATTGTGGACGAATTGCCATTGTTTGATGAAGAGGGAAGAATGTTGTTAAAGCCGAAAGAAGCATTGCAATATAGAAGTTGGCAACGTAATCGTCCGAAGGAGAAGGTTTGGCAGGTACTTGTGCATTGGAGGGGTCTTCCTAGGGATGAAGCGACTTGGGAAGATTATGAAAACATGGTAATGAGGTTTCCGAATTTTCCCCTTGAGGGTAAAGGCATTCTTGAAGAGAGGGGGAATGATAAGAACCTTGTTAGGAGGTCCAAAAATTCCAAAAGTTGGCAGTTTTTTGCCCTGACTCCAAAAGACTTTGACTAGGACTTTTTAATTAATGTTTTTACCTTTTTAAGTTCCTGTTTATTTCCTATTATTTTAGGAGTTTATTTTCTTTTTCCTAGTCCTTTTATTAATAGGATTCTAGTACGTATATATAGATTATTATCATTAGGGTTGTAATCTATTATCTTTTAAGGAGATTATCATTTTGGTCCCTAACTTTTAGGAAATTATCAATTTTTTAAACCAGTTTCATTTATTGGTATCAGTGGACCCTAACTTTCTGGAAACGTATCAATTTAGTTCTTCTGTTAGTCAACCGTTAGTCAAACTTAACTGTTCTAGTGGTGTTTTTTTCTTTCAACCTACCCCTAATTAAAAAATTAAATAAAAAAATCTCCACCGTTGATGGACGGTGGAGATTATATCGAAATTTTTTGAAAAAATAAAAAATTGTAAAATTAAATTATTTTTTTTTTACTATTTTTTTTTTAAAAAAAGTTGATATTTTGGTGGAGATCCAATCTCAATCTCCACCAAGAACAGCAAAAAGAAAATAAATAAATAAATAAAAAATAAAAAAATTGAAGTTGAAGTTGAAGTTGAATCTAGGTTCGAATCGAACCTAGATCTGGATTCGAATCTTCAACTTAAACAAATTTTTTTTTTTTTTGCTGTTCTTGGTGAAGATCCAGATTAGATCTCCGCCGTCCATCAACAATGATGGACGGCTGGATCTCCACCAAGAACATCAATTTTTTTTTTAAACAGTAAAAGAAATAAATTTAAAAAAAAATTAATTTTACAATGTTTATTTTTTTAAAAAAATTTCGATTTAATCTCTACCTCCATTTAAAAATATTTTTTTTAAGGGTATTTAAAAATATTATACAATATTTAATTAAAAATTAATCTAAAATAACTATATTACCCTTTTAATTATTAATATTCTTTTTAAAAATTTGAGGTTAAAATTGTAATTTTAAGTCATTTAAATAGAGTCCAAGGGCAAAATAGTCTTTTTACCAATTCTGTTAGATTTGACTGACAGAAATTTGATCAGAGGGACCAAATTGATACATTTCCAGAAAGTTAGGGTCCAATGATACCAATAAACAAAACTGGTTTAAAAAATTGATAATTCCTCAAAAATTAGGGACCAAAATAATAATCTCCCTATCTATTGAATATCAGTTTTTCTCTGTCTTTTGGCTCATTACCAAAGACAAACAATTCGGCTTTTCTTGGGATTCAGTACTTGAAATTAGCTTGGGCTAGGACAAAGGCTAATAATCTGCGTTTTAGAGAGTTGGTGATTCTTAATAAGGTGATCCCACTCAAAATCTATCGTGTGTGTGCGTTACTTGCTGCGCAAGTTAGGGTTTATTATTGGATCTAGACCTAGGTCCTTAACAGCATCATTATAGGTCATAGCATGAGGAAGTACCAAGTTATAGTCCAAAACTATGGTACTTCCTCATGACCAGCAAGTTCTTCAAAGTCAGACCCTACCAAAAATTAAAAAACTTATGGCTGTAAGGGAAGTCTGTGGGCTTAATGCATTGAATTGAATCCAAAAAATTTCACAATAATCTTCTTCCCTTTCTTTCTTTTGGTTTTAATTTATTTATGTTTCGCTAAAGTCTAGCAGAGAAAAATAAAAATCTTTTTGCAGCCTAATCCATCGAATAAATAATGTTAACAAGCTTGAAGTGTCTACTTGAACTTTTTTTTGATGTAGATAGCTTCTGCATATCCTTTATTATTAATTTTTGTAAAGAAATCCATTTATGTAATCTTAAAGATTATTCATGATATTTTTCATCTTTATATCTGGAAAAAGTGACATTATTTGCTAATTTTTGTATGGTTAAGAGAGAGATTCTGGTCTCTGCTGAGTCTGTGGAGCTTATGAAGAATTTGCTCTCCTTCTTCAATTCAAATGCCTCACAATTGCCACTAAAAGTCCTGCATCAACCAGGTTAGCACTGCTGTGAAAACAAATTCCATCTGCATAGCTTTCTCTCTCATGGTTAACTAAATTTTTGAATTTTAGGATGCATTTTTTTTATTGCATTCTTTTTCTTCTTTTTTTTTTTTTTTTTAATATTTTCTAGGTAAAGTAATTGTTTGAGTTTAGGTGCCAAGGGCAAACCTACGTCCCTATTTCTGAATGTAAGCAGGATGAGGTGATGCAGGGATTGTTTTCTGCACCTTTACTATCTGATTTTTCTTCCTTATTTTTCTTACATTCCATTATAGAAGCCATTTTTTATGCTGGTTTCATATCATTAGCAAGTTTAAGTGTCGTAACAGAAATTGTACAAATTAACCCGTGATAGCACTAACACAATTTAGTTAAGTCAGCATATAGTAAATTGTACACTACACTAACAGTTACAGCACATTAACTCTAATATTCTTCCCCGTAATGTGTTGTTTGTTGACCCCTAAAGCCTGAGTTGAATTTTCAGACGTGCAAAACTCAAGTTGAATTTGTCCACTTGCTATAGCTCTAATAAAATGATGCTCGAGTTGTATGTTCTTGCCTCTGCTGTGACTAGCTGGTGTTTTGGTCATCGCAATAGCTGATTTGTTGTCACATAGGGCTCTTGTGCCTTCCTCCTGCTTTTATCCAAATTTCTTCAATTATTCTTCATAACCAAATAGTATGAGAGGATGTGTTGAGGACCTAGTTCAAAATCCAACAACAAGCCTAACTTCTCTAACAATCAATAACCCAATTCCACCCTAACTTCAATTTAGCCCCAAATTACAAATACCTATGAACCCTAATTTCCCCAATCAACACAATAACACACCCAATCTTCAATTAATCCCGAAATCAATACAAATCCACAACCCTAACTTCACTAATAACCAAATAAACAAAACCCAACACAAATTCAAATAATATAGATAGATTGTGAGCTTAGTTACCTTTTTAGGGAATCCCTTGCTCTCTAGTGCTTAGGTTATTAGCCCAAACCCTAGCGCAAGTTGATCTCACAAGCGAAATTGCAAGAAGAACCGATTTGTTCTTGATGATGATCCAAGAGAATGAGAGAAATGCTCTCAATTTGTAATTTTGATTGATGATGATAATTAATTGTTTACAACCCTAGACTAGTTGATCTATTTATACAAAATCAGAAAATATGGAGAAATGACTAAAATGCCCCTAACTATTCAATTTAAAAGAGTGCAGGAAATTCAAGCTTTTTTGGGCGACCAGTGAGCATCGCGACCTGGGTTGGTCGCGACCTTGGTCGCGAGGCTCACTGCCTCATTTTTCTCTTCCTCGCGCTAAATTACCATTTTTCTCCAGTGAGTATCGCGACCTAGGTCGCGATGGTTTCTAGCCTTGTACTCCAGTGAGCACCGCGACCGCGGTCGCGAGGCTCACTGTCTCATTTTCTCACTTTTTCTTCTTCTATCCTCTTCACTTCTCCTTTCCTCCTTATAGTTCTAGTACTTCTTCTAGGTGAATTCTCATCATGATGCAATGAATGCTTAAACATACTCTTATCTCTTGATGATTGAGCAACTAATTATTGTTTCTTTGAGCACTAATAGAACACAACAGAACCGAGTGAGAACACAATACCAGAGCTGCTCTTCATGTCAAAAGGAAGCTTGCTGATCAAATATAACATTCTACTAACCACAATGAAGCTTCTTCCTTTACAACCCAAAAGGTTTAGATGACCCCTTTTCATGGAATATAGATTAGTCCGTTTCAATCATTGATTAATTTTTTCTTTCCAATACTCCATTGTGCCTATATCCAATGATTAGTTGCCTATCAACACATTTTTCTTTAAGAAATTTACCAAACTAATGTGAATTACACTCCATACGCCTACCATTGCTCAAAACGTATTTTGTACTGTCGCCACTTTGTTTTTCAACAATACTTTTTGAATTCCTTGAAAATCGTAAAAGCTACAAATTTTTATCTCATTAAAAACCATTTATGTTATTCTTGAAACATCCTCAGTTACTTGTTGCCATGAGAGGATGTAGAGATTGGTAAATTTCTAAAAACCATTTATATCTAAAGATTAAGTTGCTAAGTGAGAACCCAAACAATAACATTAAGAACTCAAACTCACTCCATCATGTCCAAAACCAAACAAGCTTATCATGTGGCCTAAGCACGAACAAATATTTAAATACAAAATTTAGAAATAAATACCAGTGCAATCACGTGGGGAACTCGAACTCTAACACTTCTAGCAAAACTGGCTCAGAGTAACCATCTTATGAATGTGTCGATGTTGAGATAATGCTCACATTCCCAATCATGTGAATGGTACAACCGCTATCAACAAAAAACATTGTTTTGTTGTTGTAGTACACTTTCACATGCATCAAAGAGCTTGCTTAACCTTATTATTCTTATCCATAGCTTTTTTGTTGTGTTACTTTGTTTTTGATAGAGTGCTTAAATACTATTGTTAAACTCTTTCCTCACAGCTTAAATTTTTGGGTTTCAAAGTTAGTATCAAAGCCTCGTTTCACCAAGACGATTGAATTTATGTTTGTTTTGAATTTGTTCTGGGTTTGGGTTACATGGCAAGCCTATTGGTCGGTCTTGCATGTGGGGAGGTGTGTTCACTGTGTGATAAATCATGCAAGGCCGCCGGCGTGCCTCACCCCCCTCGCAGTCGAGGGCGCCTTGACTCGGCCACCTCGCATGCAGCAAAGATGCTATTCCGCCTCATGAAGATGACACTGCCTTGAGGCAGGGCGGATCGGGGCAGTCATGTGGTGGGTCGTGGGGAGGAGAGAGAGAAGAGAGATGGGAAGATGAGAAATTATGATGTGAAAGTTTATGCTTTATTTAATTGAATAAAATAATCTGTACAAAATAGCCCATATATATACACACTAGGCAGTAACAAACTGCTTAATCTAAGGAATTTGTTTCCTCTTTAAAGAAGGAAACTAATACCAAATCATCTAATAATAGGAAACCTAATATACATCATAATTAAATATCTAGATCCCTAGAAAACAGCGACAATATCTCCAACACTCCCCATCAAACTGGGTTGTATGTGTTTAACATACCCAGCTTGCTACACAGATCTTCAAAGCCATTCCTCAGAAGATTAATAAAACAGTACACCCAAATATTTTCGGTGGTAAATTAGATATTTGGCAACATTGGGGATAGAAATGAAGAAGGGTTTTACTAGGAGTTGAAAACTGCAAAATTTTTTAAGGAAGCCTATTAATCAAATATATTTGCTGTAAGAACAGCATCTCCCCAAAACGTTTTAGGCATGTTTGTGGAAAACAACAAAGGTTGGGCAACTTCAAGGATGTGTCTATTCTTCCTCTCGGCAATACTATTTTGTTGTGGGGTATCAACACATGAACTCTGGTGAATGATAACCTCACTTAATAGGTAATTGCCAAGCTGAGAATTAAAAAATTCCCTGCCGTTGTCAGTCTTGAAAATCTGAATTTTAGTATTGAATTGGGTTTTAATCATGGTATTGAATGTTTTGAAAATTTGAGAGACCTCAGATTTGTGTTTCATGAGAAACATCTAAGTAAGTCTTGTGTGATCATCAATAAACGAAACAAACCATCTAGCACCAGTGACATTTGGGATTTGTAACGGTCCCCAAACATCACTATGTATCATGGAAAAAAGTTTAAATGATTTGTAAGTTTGACTTGGAAAACTTGTGCGAGAGTGTTTAGAGAATTGGCATATTTCACATTGGAAAGACATAGGATTTTTATTATTGAACATTGAAGGAAACAGTTTAGCAACACAAGTATTTGAACGAAATTCAGCCACACAGTTCATATCTTTAATAAGTTTACTCACTGATAATAAGTTGCAATTTAGTTTAGGCACATATAAAACAGAATGCAAAGTCAGGTTCTTAGAAGCAATCACAGTGCCAATGCCCATTACTTTAGAGAGAGTTCCATCAACAATCCGTACATGACGGTTGTTACCACATGCTGAAAACTGATGAAAAATGCTTTTATCGCCAGTCATGTGGTCTGAAACTCTAGAATCAACTATCCAAGACTGTGATTTTTCTAAGTTAGCAGCCAAAGCATCAAGAAAGTTACCTTTTGGTGCTATAGAACCTACACCAATTACAACTAGACTAGCAGACATCTATGTTTGGCTAAGGATCTTATGCAGTGCATCCAACAGGTCTTTGCTGAAAGGTTCAATTCCTGTGGTGGAAGACAGGTTCGCTCGACCTTCACGATCCTTAACTGGTTTCCAATTGGCTGGTTTCCCATAAATCTTTCAACACTTCTCCTTTAGATGTCCAGGTTTTCTACAGTGATCACACCACGGTCTACCTCCCCTGCATGGTTCCTGATGATTACGGGCAGCCAAAGCAGAAGCTTCACCCCCTGTTTCTTTTGTTTCTGTCCCAAGCATCAGAGTTCTGGGACTTTCCTCTCGTTTGACCTTAGGGAAAGCCTCACGAAGACTCGGCAGTGGTTTGGTACCGAATATCCTTCCTCACACAGCATCAAGATTGGTTATTAAAATCAAGCAGAATTTGTAAACTCTCTTAGTCTCGATAATCTTCTTATAGTTGAGAGTCTACGGGTGAACTCCACTTATATCTTTCAAATGCATCAAGCTGCTGTCAATAAGTCTGAAGTTTGTTATAATACTCTATCACCGAGAGATCCCCTTGCCTTAGGTTATAAAGTGCCCCTTCAATTATCATTAATTTAGGAGTGTTGTCCTTGTGAGAGTATATCTCCTTCACTACTTCCCAAACCTCGGAAGTTGTCTCATAAAGGAGGAAATTCTCACCGATATTAGGCATCATCGAATTTATCAACCAAGACATGACTTAGCTGTTATCTCTCTTCCAGGCTCTATATCTAGCATTCTTCTCCTCAGGTTTGATTACTTTTTCTGTAAGATAGTCATCTTTCTCTTTCCTGCTGGTAAGTTTGTAGGAAGTAATGGACATATGAGGGAAATTTTGAGGTTCTCCACCATTGCCGCCAAGAATGGTGGTTTCGGAAATTGTAGATTCGGCTGAGGTTGTTTTAGAACTACTGGATTCAGTTTCTTTGGACATGATGAATGAAGAGGATTGTTGCCGGAAAGAGCAACAAGAAGATCGAAGTTACTGCTAGAAAAGGCAACAAGGAATTCGGAATTGAGATCACTGCCGGAAAGAGCAATAAGAGAATGAGAAAAAAAAAAACACTGCTGGAAAAGGCAGCAAGGGAAGAAAAACAAATTTAGGGTTTCAGAGGAGTCTCTGATATTATGTGAAAGTTTATGCTTTATTTACTTGAATAAAATAATATGTACATAACAGCCCATATATATACACACTGGCAGTAACAAACTGCTTAATCTAAGGAATTTGTTTCCTCTTTAAAGAAGGAAACTAATACCAAATCATCTAATAATAGGAAACCTAATATACATCATAATTAAATATCTAGATCCGTAGAAAACAGCAATAATATCTCCAACACATGATTGTGGACTGGCGAGTCGAATAGAGCTGGGTCAGAATCCAGTGAGTGAGAGAGAGAGAGAGAGCCAGGTCGGAATCCGGTGAGCAGTGAGAGGAGTTAGGCTGATAGAGAGAGAGCAACAATATGTGTTTTTGATTTTTGATTTTTGTTATTTTATTTGTTTACATGGTTGTAGTGGTGATGTGTTAATGTTACCATGTGTGATTGGGGTCATTGACCGGTTGAGTGCCAAATGGGCACGGGGCAGATAGAAAAAAGTTGGTAGGTGGATGGATTTTTTTTTTATAATTAGTGTCCTTTGTAATACCCTTCTCCTAAAAATTAAATAGTACACTTTTATTATTTTTTTATTTTTTATTAATGTTTCTAATTCAATAAATAAAACTTCATTTTAGTTCTTAAAATGTTATGAAACATCACTTTTTTTATTTATCTTTTCTATTACTTCATTGGATCCCTAAATTATACTAAATAGCTCAAATTGTTTATTAAAAAAAAACTATTTATATGCTAAAAGAAACCTAAAATCCTATTTATTTTGATTAGAATCTTTATGTTAGTTTGATTGAGGATTATTTATTAAATGTAATGGATGATTTTCTATTTTAGTATCTATTATTTTATTTTTTTGCATTACTTACCCCTTTACCACTTTAGAATTGAGATGGGCGACCGCCTCTCCTCGCGCATTTTAAAACATTGGATGTATTAGAGTGCTTAAATACTATGTTGGACCCTTTCTTAACAAGTTAAACTTTTGAGTCTAGTGATTACTTCTTTTTGCAAGTGGCTAAAATTTTACAAATAAGTTACTGACATTTTCCTTTGAACCAACATTCATCTTCCACATGCAGTTTCTTTTGCAAAATATTACCTCTGAGAGCTCTATCTTTAATTTTGGTTTCTTCAAATCCTCTTATAAAATTATAGTTTATTGGGTCATACCTTCATGCTTTCTTGGAAGTCTTGTTGGAGGATGTCTCAAGTTTCTTTTCCTCCCATGATTCTTGGGAAGATGGAATTAGATTCTCCTTGTTGAATTTTTCCAGAGCACTTGCATCTCTTTGTAGCTGCCTCGATGTCAATAATTTCATCTCTTCTTCTGAATGAGTTTTTGAAGATGAAGGTTCCACAATCCTATTCTCAAGCAATTGTCATAAATCAAGTGAGAGGAAGAAAGTTTTCTAGAAATCATAGTTTTCACCATCAAATATTGGAACATAAGGTTGTTGGACTGACACTTGAAGAAATGTGCTGGCCATGGAGATCTACACAGAAATCGAAACTTCACTTGACTTTCTTCTCTAAAATATCTCTGATGTCAAAGTATGTTGGTGGTTGTTTTAGCTATAGCATACAAATAAAAGAAGCTCTTATATAGCACTAAATAGTGAGAACAAAAACAGAGGATGAATCCAACAATGCGGAGTTATTTCTGCAACTTTTACTATCTGATTTTCTTCTTTTTTCTTACATTCCAAAAACACACAAACCCGAAATTATATTGCTTCTATCCAATAGTTAGTTTACAAGTGTCTCAACTTATCAATTTAACATGAGTTGGCACTAACACAACACAACCTTAGTTAAGCATTAACAGTTACAGCACATTTGACTTTTAACAGATTTGTGGCAATGCGAAAACCACTGAACTGAGATTCACCAGGTCTCTTTGTAGCCTTTGGTGGCTGAAAGACCACATGGAACTTCTTCACCATTGGGTTTGTGTCTTGTTAGAGAAGGTAAACCGTTCTTGGGAAGGTGTACCTGTTATGAGGCTAAAACAAAACTCTGTACTTGTAAATGAGAATTTGACGATAAAATAGTCGAATGCACAACAAACTTGCTCCAAAGGAACGATTTTATTAGTATGCTACCATAAACTAATAATAATAAGCCTATCTATAATATTTTAATCCTAATACGACTTTCCTAACATGATAAAAACAACCTAAACAAGTCTAAACCAAATAGGAAACTGATCTCATAAAATAAAAAGAAAATAAATCCTACTAAATGGAAATTCTCCTAAATTTTCCTACAAACAAATTCTATCGAGCGCCAACAATTGACCTTAATAAAAATAGTTAATTAACAAATAAAAGTTTTTGATGAAACTAATCAAAGGGAAAGATAAAGAGTGGAAGCTGAATAGCTGATAGCATATAAATTGATCTCTGCTGAAACGGCTAAGACACTGTCACACAAATTACGTTGTTTAACTATTGAATGTGGTGTTGATGCAGGCCTTATATTGACAAATTACTTTGTTTAACTATTGAATGTGGTGTTGATGCAGGCCTTATAGAAGAGATGAGAGTGTTTGAGGTAGACAAGATTACATCAAGGAAGGCAATTGAGCAACTCTTAGAAGAATTTGGTGGGACATCAAAAGCTAATGAACACTGAGATACCAGTGAATTTTCTCCTTCAATTTTTGGTTCTTGTGGTCAAAGTTAGATATTATTTCAAATTATGAGATTGAAGGCCATGACTGAGCATAGTAGCAATAATATATCTTATGGCAATTTAATTAAATCAGCCACTGCTTCCATTTTGGTTTTTTGCTCTACATCACATTCTGAGTAGATTAGCCTACATATTGTCTGGAATCTATTAGTAATAGTGCTTTTGCAGAAAGTGTTTTTTTTTTTTTTTTTATAAGTATTTTCTACAATTTTCAAAGCACTTTTATTGTTTTCTTGATCTTATGTTGTTTTTCTGGAAGGCATTTATCAAGTATCTGTCAAAAAATAGGTTGAAATGTTCTTTTTTTATTATTATTTTTGGTGTCTTTTTTTTGGTTTCAGTCTATTGAGAGTATTTGTTGGCCTGTTGAAGGTGTCGGGGTGATCATTGTCTACCTTACGGACTTGATATCACGATAAGGGGTGGCATCGGTTGGGTTGGGTTGGTTTAGTTTTCACTAAATAACCAAATCAAATGGTTATTTGTATTACGAGACACTGATTATTTTGCTGGGCAACGAAACGTGTATATGTTTCGATATTGTTAGAATTGTAAAATATTTGATTCATAAGTACAATAGTGTATTGCATTGTATTTTGTGTCATGCAATTGAATGCTAGGTAGATTTGAGTAGTTTTAGTAGCTATATAAAAGGTTTGGGTTGAATAACATTTTGCATTGAATTACGTGACATACAGTATCCATATGACCATTTTGCCGCAAAACAAGATGTGTATTGTTGACATGCGAATTTAATCAACTGAATTAATAGTGAATAACAGTAATTTGGGGGATGAAAAATGAATAAAATAGGTGGACACGGTGATTTTTAAAGTGGTTTGGCTTAAAGAAATGCCTACATCCACTGGTGTTAGTATTCAAGTCGAGCTCGCTGAGAGTATTCGCGGAGCTCGCTTATGTGTGTTTTTCTGAAAAAATTAGTAACATTCGTAACAGTGATGATCCGTCCCTTTTATAGTGTGAAGGGATTGGAGTCACCCTATTTTACATGGAATCTAATTACAGAAATTAAGGATTAAATTATATCCTTTAAGAATAGTGATTTATCTTGAATACGATTGCTGGAATCAGGGAGTTTGAAATTGATTGTGAGTCCACTAGTTAACTGACTGCAATCCCTTTATTTTTGGGATTCTTCCCTTGATTGAGGCTTCAAGTTGTATGCCCTGCGGGCTAAATGTTGTTTGATCTGCGACCAAGCTGTTTGTGAGAGGTGGTACTTGATATCTTTGAATGTCCCCATGCTAGTCGTTTATATAGGGTTTCCTCCTTCGGGTTTGTTGGATTGGGGCCCAGTCGTTATGTAGCGATCCATTGGTCTCCTTTGTCTGTTAGACCTTTTAGATATTTTGGTATCTTTGGGCATGTTTGGGCCTAGTGTAATCTGATGTATAACATTAGCCCCCCAGCTTCTAGCTCGATGATTTCGTGGTAGAAGTTAATATGTTTTCTTCCTGCGAGCTGTGTTTTAGGGGGGGGGGGGGGTTGTTATTTCGTTTATGAGGAAGTTTATGAGTCGCTCTTTGAGGATCGTTGGCTTCGAGTTACAAAGGCGATTACTCTTTTGGTGAGTGGGAAACGTCATGTCAACCGCCACATTGGGTATTGCATTAAACGTGTGTGTTAAATCAGTGACTTTTCAAGTATCCTTCCATATCCTCAGGTTGAATATCAGTCGTAGATCTTTCCCCTGGTTATTATTGCTTTGATCTGATGGTCCGGATTCTTTGATTATATACGGAGCATTCTTCACTTTTTCTTCATTCATCCCAAACTTTCTTAAAATTCTTCCTTCTTTTCTCCGTTGATGATCTTCAAAAGAAAAAAGGTGTGTTTCGACTTCTGCTAGTGCCAGTTGCCGAAAATATCTTGAGACTTACGTCTGTTTGTGAAAAAGTGGGTCTGCCATTTGTTTTTTTTTTTTTGCTTGTTGTGCTTACTGTTCTTCGTTTTCTTCGTGGTGAATCTTTTGATCTTTTCCTTTGTTCTTTGTCGTTGTCTCTGTTGCCTCTATTTTTCTTGCCTTTTAAGTCTTTCATTTAAGCTTTTGTGCGCTTGGGTTTTTCGAATGTTTGGGGGTTATGAAGCCTTTTTTTTTTTTAGTTGGTTTCGGTAATTGCGACCCTCTGGTGCCTTTGGCTCAAGCTCTTAGGTTGTGGTAGATGCTTTAGGTTTTGTTCTTGTTTTCTGATCTTAGGTTTTCCCTTCGTTGTAGATGTCTGGTTCGAGCAGTCAGAGGCTCCGTGAGGATAGAGGGGCAGAGACTTCTATCTCTGGTCACCAAGGGGTCGGGCTGTTTTAGGAAGGTGTTCTAGGGACGATTGTGGTAGCCCAGGTCGTCGCCGACCAGAGAAGGGACGTGAAGGTAGTGAATGGTGTGGAGATATTGGCTAATCTCCCCCGGGCAGTTTATAGGGGTACACGTCGGAGAAAATAGACTTTTGCGTCGATTCCCTTTAGGATTTATCGGGAGGATTTGAGACTCATGACAGAGTCCTTTCAATTTCTAAGTGGTCACCAAACGCTGGTGCCTGTAGTAACTGATAGGGTTGTCTATCCTCCTTATAGCTATATTGTTATCCATTGGCACCACCTGATCACAGGGTTGAAATTCCCTATCCCAGGGTTCCTTATAGACGTGTTGTACCTCCTGATGTTCGCCCCTATGCAGCTTACCCCCAGTTTTATGCCCAGCTTCTTACTCTCTACCTCTTGTTTAGGAAGCACGAGATTCCTCCTCCTAGTGACAATGTCATTAAATACTGTTTCGTCTTGAAACAGCGTTTCTTTAGAAGGGTTCACCTGAGGATGCCCTCTACGATGGGATGCACTATCTGAGTATGCGGCCTGGCGAATATAGGGACCTGCTACAAGGGGACTCCAACTTGAATGCTGGGAATTATAAATCGTCCTCCTTTTTTGTTAAGGGTCCTGAGATTGAGCTCTTAAGAAATAAGAGCTTCGTGTTGATGCCCAGTAAGTTTGTTGTGTTGATGAACGCTGGATCTTACTATTTTTTTGCTAACATCATGTACTTACCTTTTTTCTTGTTTGCAAGGGGTACGGGCTCAAATCCCGACTTTTTTAAGGAGAAGAGAGAAGCACTTGACGCTCTCAAGGCTTTGATCCCGAACAATCTAAGGGAGCTCGCTGAGTATAGGCGGGTCACTAACAAGCTCTTGGTGACTCTTAATCACGATGAGGTGCAACGGCGCTACGAAGTGTAGGGTGCTCAAGAGGCAGTTGCGCCGTATACTCCAAGCAGGGAAGTTGCTCCCGCTGAACAAGTTTAGGGGATGGTTCCCACTCATTCTCGTTGCCAACCGCAAGCGGCAGTGAGTAGAAACAACAACAGCGCCTGCAGCAGGATCAGATGGGGATGCTGAACACATTGAAGTCTCATCTTGCTAATAGGGGAGCTGAAACTTCTCTTTTTGCTCCCCCTAAAAAGGACAGCTTGGAGGGGCCTAACTGAAACGATCAGCCTTTGCTTCTGCAAGGGCCTGCTCTAAGCCTCCGCAGAACAGCCTGTTCAAAGGGGTAGGTCCAATCACTCTGCCGTGGTGGGCCAAATTGCTCTCTCGTTCTCGAGTCGAGGTCTTGGTACGGCTGCGAAGGAACACCTTGAACAGGCTCCGATGCTTTATGAAGAGTTCTTTATTAGAGGCTTGAGCCAGCGCATTGAGGAAGACAAAGGTCCGGACCTCCGCCATTCATTGGTTCGTCATGCTCTCATGGTAAGTTAAAAGTCTCTCATTCTTAAATCTTCATTCTTTCTTCGTTGATGATCTTCGTGTTTCGACTTCGCTTGCCCGAAAAACCTACGTCTGTTGGAAAAGGGGTCTCCATTTGTTTTTTTTTTTTGCTTGTTGTGCTTACTGTCTCGTTTCTTCGTGGTGAATCTTTTGATCTTTTCCTTTGTTCTTTGTCGTTGTCTCTGTTGCCTCTATTTTTCTTGCCTTTTAAGTCTTTCATTTAAGCTTTTGTGCGCTTGGGTTTTTCGAATGTTTGGGGGTTATGAAGCCTTTTTTTTTTTTTAGTTGGTTTCGGTAATTGCGACCCTCTGGTGCCTTTGGCTCAAGCTCTTAGGTTGTGGTAGATGCTTTAGGTTTTGTTCTTGTTTTCTGATCTTAGGTTTTCCCTTCGTTGTAGATGTCTGGTTCGAGCAGTCAGAGGCTCCGTGAGGATAGAGGGGCAGAGACTTCTATCTCTGGTCACCAAGGGGTCGGGCTGTTTTAGGAAGGTGTTCTAGGGACGATTGTGGTAGCCCAGGTCGTCGCCGACCAGAGAAGGGACGTGAAGGTAGTGAATGGTGTGGAGATATTGGCTAATCTCCCCCGGGCAGTTTATAGGGGTACACGTCGGAGAAAATAGACTTTTGCGTCGATTCCCTTTAGGATTTATCGGGAGGATTTGAGACTCATGACAGAGTCCTTTCAATTTCTAAGTGGTCACCAAACGCTGGTGCCTGTAGTAACTGATAGGGTTGTCTATCCTCCTTATAGCTATATTGTTATCCATTGGCACCACCTGATCACAGGGTTGAAATTCCCTATCCCAGGGTTCCTTATAGACGTGTTGTACCTCCTGATGTTCGCCCCTATGCAGCTTACCCCCAGTTTTATGCCCAGCTTCTTACTCTCTACCTCTCGTTTAGGAAGCACGAGATTCCTCCTCCTAGTGACAATGTCATTAAATACTGTTTCGTCTTGAAACAGCGTTTCTTTAGAAGGGTTCACCTGAGGATGCCCTCTACGATGGGATGCACTATCTGAGTATGCGGCCTGGCGAATATAGGGACCTGCTACAAGGGGACTCCAACTTGAATGCTGGGAATTATAAATCGTCCTCCTTTTTTGTTAAGGGTCCTGAGATTGAGCTCTTAAGAAATAAGAGCTTCGTGTTGATGCCCAGTAAGTTTGTTGTGTTGATGAACGCTGGATCTTACTATTTTTTTGCTAACATCATGTACTTACCTTTTTTCTTGTTTGCAAGGGGTACGGGCTCAAATCCCGACTTTTTTAAGGAGAAGAGAGAAGCACTTGACGCTCTCAAGGCTTTGATCCCGAACAATCTAAGGGAGCTCGCTGAGTATAGGCGGGTCACTAACAAGCTCTTGGTGACTCTTAATCACGATGAGGTGCAACGGCGCTACGAAGTGTAGGGTGCTCAAGAGGCAGTTGCGCCGTATACTCCAAGCAGGGAAGTTGCTCCCGCTGAACAAGTTTAGGGGATGGTTCCCACTCATTCTCGTTGCCAACCGCAAGCGGCAGTGAGTAGAAACAACAACAGCGCCTGCAGCAGGATCAGATGGGGATGCTGAACACATTGAAGTCTCATCTTGCTAATAGGGGAGCTGAAACTTCTCTTTTTGCTCCCCCTAAAAAGGACAGCTTGGAGGGGCCTAACTGAAACGATCAGCCTTGCTTCTAAGGCCGCCTAGCTCCGCAAACAGCCGTTCAAAGGGGTAGGTCCAATCACTCTCGTGGTGGGCAATTGCTCTCTCTTCTCGGTCGAGGTCTTTAGGCTGCGAGGACACTCTCGTGTTTATGTCTTATTAGAGGCTTGGCCAGGCATTGAAGACAAAGGTCGGACCTCGCCATTCATTGGTTGTCATGCTCTATGGTAAGTTAAAAGTATCCTCATGTCTTCTCCCCCCCCCCCCCCCCCCCCCCCCCCCCCCCCCCCCCCCCCTTTTTTTTTTCCCCAAATGCTTGTTCGTCTTTTTCCTTTCTTCTTCTAGATCGCCTGTCTAGCATACAAAGATATGCTCGAGTCTGAGCAAAATGACGCAGAAAGAAGAGAGCTGCGAGATGAGCTTATAAAGGCAAAAAGGGAGCTCGTTGTTGAAGCAGATCGTGAGAAGCGGCTGGCGGTGAATCTTAAGGAATCTCGAGCCCGCGAGAAGGCCCTGGAACTAGAGCTGAAAGAATCAGTTGCTAGGTCAAACGAAAAGCAGGCCGATATTGAATGTGCTCATGAAGAGATGGCTTAAGCCCAGGTACTCTTGGAGAAGTCAAAAGAAGACTTGGCTAAGAAAAATGAGGAACTCGCCCAAAGGGAGAAGCGCTGAGAGGAGGAGGAGAAGGTGGCCTTGATTAATGAAGCCCAGCGTGATCTTTTCTGCAGCATCTGGTTCCATCATTCGCGATTGCCATTGAATTTCCTTGGTCTACCTATTGGGGAATTGATTGAGAGCTTTGAAGAGCTGCACGCTGGTGGTGCTATTAAGGTACCCGAGGGATGTCATGGTGCGAGGGATGGAAGTGATGGTCAAGCTTAAGTAAGGATCTCCTATTTTCTTCGACAAGTCCTTCACATATTGCGACCTCCCCACCTTCTTCAACATGATTGCAATCTGTCGCAACCTCTATTCCTTCATCAACATGATTGTCATCTATTGCGACCTCTCCACCTTCTTTAACATGATTGTCATCTGCTGCGACCTCGGTTCCTTTCTTAACATGATTGTCATCTATTACGGCCTCTCCACCTTCTTCAGCATGATTGTCATCTGCTGCAACCTCTGTTCCTTCCTCAACATGATTGTTATCTGCTGCGACCTCTTGATACTGTTGTATTGTAAGATACCGTAGAATTTCTAGATCTTTGTAAATTTCTAATTTTGATGATTTCTCGTATTTGATTCCATTGTAATCTCAGCCCGTTTTACGACTTTAATAAAGTTTTTTTTATTCTAACCAAGTATTGTATCTATATGCATATACACTCGTTTTACCTTTACTAGCGCTAAGTAAATGGTTATTCAATGCTTTAGTAAAGTAAAAACTTAAGTACATGCATACAAGAGGGTAGAACCTGGTGAGTGACCTTAGTTGGGGAGTCGAAGTGGGCTATTGCTCGGCGATGTTCCCTTGCCGAGCATGTTTTAGCAGCCTTAGCCACTTTCGACTTTATGAGCTCGCCACTTCGTTGGTATCCTCGTCTCGTCTGGCTCCTTGCAAGGTTGACTTCGCGAATTTGAGAGCTAGTAAGCTTCTCATGTTGGCGAGTGTTGTCAACCTTTAGTGCAGCTCCTAGGGGAGGCCTGCTATCACAGGTGCTAGCTTTGCTAGTTTGGGAGCCTGCAGCTGCTTGGGTTGGCAAGATGTCACTAATTTTATACGGCCCCTCGAGGAGGCTATTTACCGTAAGTATTAACTTCGCTATTTCTGGAGCTCGTGGGCTTCTCAGGTCGGCGGGTCTTTGTCAGTACTTAGGTAGGCTACGAGGGATTCCACCTTAAGTGTTTATATTTACCCTGCTAGTTAATTGAGCTCGTCAGTCCATAGATTTGCAGGTTTTTTTGTCAATGTCTATAGCTCTTGATCTATTCCCTCGAGTATTTCTATTGACCCCACTTCTTAGATAGCCCGTAAGCCTGTCAGATTGGCGAGTTTTGTCAATATTTATACTCAGTTTTGGGCGAGCTCGTAGGTTTGGAAATAGAGGCTTTCTTGTTAACGAGCTCGTGAGGATTCCTTGTCGCTAGGGTGCTCCGTCTTTTCGTTTGTAGCGTTGTTCTCCTCAAGGAGCTTTTCCGCCTACCGCACTTCATCGTGCATTTTTAGGGTGCTGGCGATCTGAAGTCACATCTATCTGGTAATCCCCCTAGCTCCCTAAGGTCGATGGGGAAATTTTGTCACGAGAACTTGTGAAAATAGAAATTCATAATTTTATTAATCGAGATAATCACTACAGGGTAATTATGAGCTGTCCTATTTTGCTATCGCATGATATTCGGGCTTTTCTAGCACTTTATGAGATGATGAGCTTTGTTATTCTTTGTGGCTTCCGTCACTGGGTGCAACCGGTGGGTGCATTATACGCGTTAGGGGAGGTTGTAATTAGAACTTTGGCCTTACCGCCTTTTTCCGCGTGCCGAACCTGATTGTCTTCTCATAACATGACTTGGCTACCTTTTGTTCCTCATATACATATCCCACACTCGTCGAGGTTGGGAATTTCAGGTGTTTAGTAGATGTAATTACCTATATGTCGTTGAGAGCGGGTCTTCCCAGGACGGCATTATAAGCCGTTGGGCAGTCTATGATGAGGAAATCGGTCATTGTGGTCGCTTGACGACCTTACACCCCCAGCGTGAGGGGTAGAGTGATCAGTCCCAAGGGGATGATCGAATCACCTATAAAGCCGTAGAGTGGTTCGTTCGAGGGGCACAAATGGCTATGCTTCAATCCGATCACCTCAAAGGCTACTTTGTACAGGATGTTTACTAAGCTTCCATTGTCGATCATCGTCCTGTAAATGGCCACTCCCCCTATAGTTGCCATGATAACAAGTCGCGCCATTGTAAGACCAGTGGACAGTCCGCATGTCCGCGTTTGTGAAGGTTACTCCTTTGGCCATAGTCTTTCATTGATTTGTGGGCCATTCATCCACACTCGTCATTCTCAGGGTGGGATGGCTAGCCTCTTTTACGTGTCGCGTTAGTGACCTATTCGACGTTCCCGCGAGGTGGGGTCCTCCTTGAATGGTGTGAATGGCTCTCACCACGGGCTCGTTTAGGATTGGCTCAAGGTGAATAGGCTCGATCGTTTGTTGTTGTTGTTGCTGTTGTAGCTGCAGGAAAAACAGTGAGTACAACGTAGCGGAAGGCGCAAAAAACAAAAATTTTTGCATTGGTATGTTTTAAAATTTTTCCAAAAAGAGCGATCTTAACCCATAGTCAATTAAATATATTACAAAATGTAACATACCTTTTGAATAACGTGAGGCTTGATGTTGCGTCGACTATGAATCGCAAGATCTTCCAATTCCTTCATGAATATGGATCATCTTGGAGTGTGGGCTCCCTTTCTTTGAATTGTGTACCTGAGGATGAGAAACAAAAACTTTTCTTTTTCGTTAGTCACTCAAAACCCTCCTGAGAAAACGAAGAACACTTTGTTATTTCTCTCTTTTCTCTCGGGCGAATTCTCATACTTTTTTATAGAGATGGAGAGTTTTTTCTTGACTTATCAAAGCTCTCAAAAACTCAAAACTCAAAACTTATCAAAGCCTTTTTTTTTTTTTTTTTGGCCGAACTCCCCTTTGGTGAATTATATAGGGTGGCCGAATTCTCCTTCCTGGAGGATTTGTGTTTCACCCAAAAATCTATCAATCCAAGAGTTCAATCCTATCTCATCTCTTGAATCTATTATCCAATAATTTCTTAAAGGATAATTGAGAATTAGTAACTTATCAAAACTTCCTAAAAGTGACTAATAGTCAACTTTAGAGTTTTGATAAATATCAAAAACTTCCTAATTTGATTTGATAAGTAACCCCTTTTATTGATCTCCTTATTTTTTTTATACTTATCATATTATTACCAATAGCATGAATCTAGAAATCCAATTCCTAGTAGAAAAGTGTTTTGACTTTTAATTAAACAATTAATTAAGGGTTATTATCATTCTCCACCCTATAGTTTAGAGTATTCTCTATTTTTCACCCTATAGTTTCATTTTTCTCTTTTTTACACCCTTTATTTTACAAAAATCTCTAAAAACCACCCTACCGTTAAATTCCGTTAAAAAACTAACAGTTGACTATTAAACTTTTAAGGGTATAATAGTAATTTATAAAATAAAAACAAATAAATAATTTTAAACTAAAAAATCTTAATTAAAAAATAATATAAAATTAAAATTTTTTTTTTCCTTTCACCTACCCCACCCATCATTTTCTCTCACCGCCCCACACCCACTCCTCTCTCATACTTTTTTATCTTTTCTCTTTCTCTCTCTCATATTTTTTGTTCTCTTTCTCTCTATTTCGCTTTTCTCTCTCATTTTTCTATCTCTCTCCTTCCTCCTCATCGTCTCTCTCCTTCTTCCTCAACCCTCCTCTCTCTCTTCCTCTTCTAGTTTTTTGATGATGAAAATGGGGGGTTTGGACTGGTGGCTTTGGGGGAGGTTCTGTGGTGGTTGACTGGTTGTGTAGTTTTGATGGGGTGGAGGGGTGGTTGTGGTTATGGATTGGTATGGTTTGTTAATTATTTTTTTTGAACTCTTATTTTCTTTTTTATTTTGGGTTTGTGGATGGATCTCCACCGTCCATTTTTGAGATGGACGGTAGATATCCGTTCTGGATCTCACCACTATTTTTAATTTTTTTTTTTTTGGATTTTTGGACTCTGGAGATTCAAATTGAATCTCCACCGTCCATCTTCAAGATGGACGGTGGAGATCTGGATCTCCACCCCTTATATTTTTTTTAAATTTTTTTTATTTTAAGTTTGATGCCCACCGTCCATCAACTGAAGATGGACGGTGGAGATTTAATCTGGATCTCTACTTTATATATATATATATATATATATATATATATATATATTTTAAAAAAAATTTAATTTTTTATTTATTATGGGTTTGATCCCTAGTGTCCATCAGATCTGATGGACGGTGGAAATTTATTTTTTATTTATTATATTTAAATTAATTATTATTTTAAAGAATAAGGGCAAAATAGTCTTTATAACTGAAATACTAACAGACGTTAACAGAGGGTGTAAAAGAGAGAAAAATGAAACTATAGGGTGGAAAATGGAGAATACTCTAAACTATAGGGTGGAGAATGATAATAACCCATTAATTAATTAATTACCATTTAATTAAATAATAAAATAAAGAGCTAATTATAATAAAGTACCCTGACTTTTGGTTATATCGCAATGAAATCGTGAGTTTAGCCTTAATTACATGTTAGTACCCTACCGTCAATTAACCTAGTCAAATATAACGGTTTGACTTTGACTTTTGTGTAAAATGATATAATTACCCCTAGTTTAAAAAAAATAAATTAAATAAAAATCGAAAAAAAATAAAAAAAATTAATTTTTTTTAAAAATGGATCTCCTTGATGGACGGTGGAGATACATTTAAAAAAAATTAAAAATCATACAATTGAAAAAAGTTAAAAAATATATTTTATATTGAAATTTTTTTAAAATTTTTTTTGGTGTTCTTGCTGGAAATCCAATCTGGATCTCCACCACCAAGAACACTAAAAATATAAAAAAAAATTATTTTTTTATTTTAATTTGAAGTTTTTTTAATTTTTTTTGTCAATATAATCTCCACCGTCCATCAATTTTGATGGACGATGGAGATTCATTTAATTGTTTTTATAATTTATAACAATTTTTTATTTTTTAAAAATAAATTAAGATTAAAATGACCAAAATACCCTTTGACTATTGGTTGACTGTCAACTTTAATGGTCACTAGTTAGTTAAGGGTACTAACATGCAATTAAGGCTAAACTCATGATTTCATTACTATATAGTCAAACGTCAGGGTACTTTATTGCAATTAGCTCTAAAATAAAACAAAGCAATTTAGCTAAATATATTAGCTAATGCCGCCCACCCCTATTGGCATGGACCAAACTTTGTTTTTTCATTTTATTAACTTCATTGGACCTCCCCAAAAAGTCCACATGTGATTTAGACCTATTCTTACAAAAAGAAACAAGTCCACATGCCTTTAAATAAATATATTTAATATAATTCAACAACCCCATTTTTATTAATTGTGCTAATTATATTATCAATATATTTACGGGATGTTAAAAACATTCCTTAGGGCCTCTCAAAGGATCACACGCCCTTGGCTACCCATCCCAGGTATTTTGACAAGTTACCGCGTGTCTTGATCGAATACAAGAACGCAGCTCTAAAAACCTTTTGGAATAAATTCTAAAATCAATTCTTTAAGATGGATCAAATAAATGATCTGGTAGTATATAACTAATGATCCATTCAAGTTCGTGTGAATTGGGGATCTTGGCAGGCTATCTAAATTTAAGCTCCAATAGACACAACCTAATCATAATCAACAAATGATTCACTTAGGTCTGATCCATTAATTTTAGTTCATTCCACTAAAGAACTAAAATTGAACTCTTAAATAAAGATAGAATAAGTGAATGTACTAATTCGTACCCTAGACAATCTAAATGGAGAAGGTGTATCCTCGTGAAAAATATCAGTAATCGCCAAGAGCTCATAAGCCGTTTATTGCTCTCCAAGTTACCATATTTACTCATATAATCATATTTTCGAACTTGAATATTTTGACTTGTCTAGAAGCCATATTTCAATAGTCACTATTGAAAACTCAACGTTAAGATTTAATATCCAATACCTCAAAATATCCGTATGATGGTATTCTACTGACATTTGTTAGATGTAGTCACGATGTCCATTTCTATAAATGATGTCATCTATCGATATACACGTGAATACCACCAAACCATCGAGGATAGACTATGCGATATAATCATACTCATTGACAGTTCAAATGATAATGCATGCATAAGTCCATCATTTATCTCAGGATTGAGACAGACTCTCCAATTGTCTCAGTAGAATACTTTTATCCACTGACGGTTGCGGATAAATTTTTTTACAGTGATCCTATTAAATGCACCCAGTGCACAAGATTCTTTTGTCCAAAGACACTTCGATGATTTTAGACTCATCATATCACATTTGATCCCGCTTAAATGCTAACAAACGAATCTATAACTTTAACAAGATAAAGGTGCCCAACCTTGTATCTTATGTTGTGAATGTTATTCGAGACTAACTAAAGAATTGTGTCTACCTCATACATATCCAGATGTATGAACAATTCTTTTATTTCTCATAGTCTCTTGACCTTATGATTATTTACTTTTGACAATTGATATAATTGCTATAAGATTTGTTAAAATAGAAATCACTTTTATTTATATGAGATCGATTGTCAAATACACTATTATACTCTTTCTATTGAGCATAATCCTAACAGTAGCGGTTGCGGTTGTTGTGGTTGTGGCTGGTTTCTTGGGCGTATCACATAATCAATCCCCTAAGCGGTCTCGCCTGATTACGCTTTCTATTGCAGTCTTTAAGCTCGTAGCACTCAAATGTATTTTGGTCCGCCTCGTTATGGTAGACGCAGAATTTGTTGAGGTTACAGATCCTCATGGGAGTTCTCATGGGAGGTGGCCTTCCGAACTCTTCCCTGTTCCTTTCCATGCTCAAAATCTTGTCCGGGGAGTCGGACAATTGTGTATAGGTCTGGTAGAGGCCCCCATTTCTTCGCACATCCTCATCGTTTCTGGCCTTCTTGGCTACCTGGTTTACTGGGGTGTTATCTCTATGCGAGCCCCTATTTCGATTGTAGCCATTATTGTCATCATCTCTTCCGTTTTCCTTCCGCTTTCTCCTATCTCGCGGGCTCCTTCTTTGGTCTTTCTTGGAGTGTTTCCTGGGTCCAAAGGCCTCCTCCATGCGGATGTGGGTGTTAGACCGTTGTAGAAATCTCTGAGCTTTTTACCGGTTCACTGTATATGCTATGGTAAAGTTCGCCGTCCTTCCGCAAACCGGCGGTAATCGCAATGAGCATGCTTTCGTCAATGGGGCTTTCCACGCAGCTGACCTCTCTCTAGAAACGTGCTATGTAGTCCTTCAGCGGCTCGTCTGTCTTTTGAAAGATTGTTGCCAAGTGGCAGGAAGGAACGAGCTGCTTCTTTAATGCTTGATATTGGTTAAGGAAAAGTTCCTGGCATTGGTTCGAGCTGGTTATACTACCTGTAGGGAGCCCCTCAGTTATTTTTTCGGGATTTCTACGAAGGTGGCCGGGAAGCACCGACACTTGACCTTGCTGTTGGTCGTGAGAAGGCTAATTTACACGTAGATGTCCAAATGATCAAAGGGGTTGTTGGATGCTTGGTAAATGGGGACGCTAGGCATCTTAAAGCGTTCTGGCAGCGGCTCGTTGTCAATCTCTCAGTTGAACGGGCTTCGCTCTATGTATCTGTCGGTAGGCTCTACCCCTCATTGCTGTTGTTCTAACAGGTTCAACCGTCGCAATAGAGCGTGGTATCTAAGGGCTAGAGGGGTCGTCATTGATGCACTAAAGGTGGCGATGTCTTCTTTATGGGGTCGATTCTGTCAATTGGGCAAGCTTTGCACTCCCCCCTTTGGTGACCTCCTTCCATTGAGATATGGTTCAGTGATCCGTCTCCGGGGGATCCCAGCAGTTGGTACTGCATGGCGGGAGTTCCCATTGTTGCTCCTAGGGGTGGGCACGGTTCAAATCGGCACAGTTTTGGGCAAACTCGAGCCGACTCGAAATTTACACAGTTTTTTAAAAATCAAAACTTAACCAAACCGAATAAGAGGGCAAACTAGAACCGAACCGAACCGAAAAAATACGGTTCGATTCGATTCGGTTCATATGGTTTTGGGCCTAAAATGGGCTTTTGTCATATTTTTAAATTTTAATATACTTGGCCTATTAGGCCTAAAATGGCTGCTGTTACTATTTTTTTTTTTTGGAAATGGCTGCTGTTAATTTTTTTTATTTTTTTTGTAAAGTGTTGTCTTATTTTTTAATTGTCATAGAAATAATAATTATTCCAAAATAATATTCCAAAACAACATTTCAAAACAGTCCAGAAATCAGCACATATAGTAGAAGACTCAAAATACCCAAAACAGTCCAGAAAATTAGGTATAAACAGTCCAGAAATCATAATAATCCAAAACAATATTCAGAACAATAATCCAAAATAATCCAATAGCTAAAAATCTAAAACAAAACTCAAAACTCCAGAACAATCCAGCTCGTACTCCTTTGATGTGTCCCTATACAATCCAGAAAAATAAAACAAATTAGACATTAAGCTTCGAATAAAAACCATCATATTTGTCCTTCTTTAATAAAGAAATAAAACACAATAAAAATACTTACCATTGCTTAAATTCATTCCTCCTCAATTGTCCTCCAATGATACACATATCACTTCGCTTGCATTATTTACCTCTATATTTAAAAAAAAAATCATTCAACAATATATATCATCCAACAACATATACAACTAAATCATGCAACAATATATATCATCCATTTTTAGACAACCAATGTGAGAACTCAAGTTCATGAAACTCATGAGATCAAATTCATTTCCTACAGCAACCAAACAGAATCTATTAAACCTAAAATTTCACTAAAACATGAACCAACCCATTCACGTAACATTTACTAAAAAACAATCAAAAAGCTTGAACCACATAGATATTTGACTGAAAAATGAACATTCTACACGAGAGAGGGGTTTTAAAGGCTTTATTTAACTGAAAAATGAACTACACAGATATTTAACATTCTGTATTTTTAAAGGCTCCAAAAGCAAGAGAGGGGTTTTAAATTCTATACGAAACGTAAAACCCACTTGAGGAGGGTTTTATTGACACACACCACCTTGACTAAAATGGTTCTTTTTTCTTCTTTTATTTGACACAACACAAGTCTCTGGAAAATAAACAGAGCAAGGAGCAGAGAAAAACAAAGGCCTAATGTAGTAGCTTTCAAGTTATAGAAAAGAAGTTACCTTTGATTGTGACTGTGCGAGGAAGACGCGAGAAAGAGCGGTGACCGTGGAGAAAGATCGGCGACCATGCGACGAAGGGTGCAGAGAGAGGCAGGAGAAGATTGGCGGCCACAATCGAGAAAGAGAGAGTTAGGTTAGGGTGAAAAAAAATTGATTAGAGAAATGTGATGTGAGAAATGAATTAGGGTTTTTTTTTCTTTATATAGGCGGGTAAACCGGTTTTGAAGGGGTAAAACTGAACCAAACCCTTTTTTGACGATTTTTTTCAAATTGAAACTGAACCGAACTGAATACAAACCCTAAACCGACTCAAAATATGAAAAACGATTCGAATACGGTTCGAACCAATTTTTATGCCCACCCCTAGTTGCTCCTGTCAGGCCATTGGCCTTGTACTTTCGCGTTTTGCCTGAGTTGCTGAGAGATACTGTTTGCAGGGGCGCCTCACCGATCCTATTAAGTTCTATATACCTTTCTCCGCTGGTGTTTACTTGGATTACAGGGCTGGTGCGATGAGGTCTCTCTCGTTGCTCATCACGTCCTGCTCTAGCTCGCCTGGCCGCGTTGGCCAAGTGAAAGGAGATTCCACCCAGCTAGACGTTTTACGGGGGATTTTGCCCGTTGGCATGATGGGCGAGATGGTTTGCGTTGTCTCCACCGGGATGCGGCGATGAGGTACTTTCCATGATCTGCTCGTGGGGGGTGATTCTGTAACAAGAGATGGCAGCCGCAGGACATCTCCGCTACCATTCTCTCTAGTTTGGCCTGCCTCTCCATCCATTTGCTAAGGTTTGAGGGACCAGAGGGGCCAGCCTGATCGTGGCTTCGAAGCTCCATCTGAGGGTCGAGTTGATTTGCCGATAGATTTGTGATGGGTGGGTGAACCATCGGTGTGATGGGTGCGTTTGATGTGACAGGCGCGCCTAGCGCCACTGGTGCATCTGGTACAATCGGTAGGGCTGGAGGTTGATGAGAAGCCTCCGAAGGTCCTCCAATTGAAGGCACGTCTCTACTTTGTACGGTTCTAGAGCGAGTTCCTACGCCTCTCGCCATTGATTCGAAAGGATGTACCTTGGAAAGCAAAAGAACAAACAAGATTAACAATTTTGTTTCTTACCAGAAGCAGAGGTTTGAATCCTCAAATGGGGCCCTCCTTCTAGCGCCAAAATGTTGACTTGCGAATTTGGTCAATTGAATTCATAGTTAATAACAGTAATTTGAAGGGTGAAAAATGAATAAAACAGGTTAACACAATGATTTTTAAAGTGGTTCGACTTAAATAAATGCCTACATCTACTACTCTTAGTATTCAAGTCTAGCTCGCTGAGAGTATTCGGGAAGCTCGTTTATGTGTGTTTTTCTGGAAAATTGGTAACCTTCGTAACAGTGATGATACGTCCCTTTTATAGTGTGAAGGGATTGGAGTCACCCTGTTTTACATGAAATCTAATTACAGAAATTAGAGATTAAATTATATCTCTTAATAATAGTGATTTATCTTGAATACGATTGCTAGAATCAGGGAGTTTGAGATTGATTAGGAGTCCACTAGATGACTTACTGCAATCCATTTATTCTTAGGATTCTTCCCTTAATTGGGGCTTCGAGCTACATGGCCTGCGGGTTGAATGTTGTTTGATCTGCAATCAGGTCGTTTGCGAGAGGTGGTACTTGATCTCTTTAAGTGTCCCTATGCTGGTCGTTTATATAGGGTTTCCTCCTTCGCGTTTGTTGGATTGGGGCCCAATCATTATGCAGCGATACGTTGGCCTCCTTCATCTATTGGGCCTTTTAGATATTTTGGTATCTTTGGCATATTTGAGCCTAGTGTAATCTAACGCATAACATGTATACATTTTAGCATTTTCGGAATTGTCTCAAATTCAAATACTCGGTAGAATAGTATTTATAGTAGTTCTATAAAAAATAAAAAATAAAAATTAATTTCATTGCATTTTGCATTGAATTACAAATCAAACAATACCCGTGACTATTTTGCAGCACAATGAAATGTGCATATTTTTGGACGTTGTCAAAATTGTGAAAACATTTGATTCATAAGTATAATAGTGTGTTCCTTGTAGTTCTTTACAAAAAGATTGGGTAAAATCTATTTTACAATGAATTGCGCATCATGCAATCGAATAATAGGTAGAATTGATTAGATTTAGTAGTTCTTCAAAAAAAAAAAGGTTTGGAAAGAATTGCATTTTACATTGAATTACGGATTACGAAATAGTTGTGATTATTTTACTGCAAAAACACAACACCAATGACTATTTTGATGCAAGAGGAAATGTGCATACTTTTCAATATTTTCAGAATTGTCCCAAATTCAAATGCTAGATAGAATATAGTATTTATAGTAGTTCTATAAAAAAAAAATATTTAGATGAAATTATATTTTATATTGAATTTCATGGCACGTAATACACATTACTACTTTTGTCGTAATACAAAATATGTATATTTTTTGACGTCATCAAAATTGTACAACATTTTATTAATAAGTACATTTGAATTTTTTTGTGTTCCATGCAAAAAGATTTTTTATAAAGTAGGATTTCACATTGATTACACGCCACGTAATTGAATGTTAGGTAGAATTAAGTACATTAAGTAGTTCTCTGCAAAAGTTTTGGGTAGAATCACATTTTGTATTCAATTATGTAACTCGGAATACTCGTGACTATTTTGTCATAAAACAAAATGTGCATATTTTTCGACATTCTTAAAATTGTTCAGAATTGAGTACTTTTAATAGTTATATGAAAATAATTTGGGTAAAATCACAATTTGTATTAAATTATAGACCACGCAATACTCATTATGGTTTTGCAACAAAACAAAATGTGTATATTTTTCATTGTCCTTGAAACTGTGCCAAATTTGAGCGTTGGATAGAATAGAGTGTGTATAGTCGTTCCATGAGAAATGTTCGGGTGAATCGTACTTTGCATTAAATTACGAGCCACGAAATACGCGTGACTATTTTGCCATACAACGAAATATGCATACTTACCGACATTCTCAAAATGACCCCAATTCGAATGCTAGGTAGAAAAGGGTATTTATAGTGGTTATATACAAACATGTTGAGTGCATTTTATATTAAATTACGTGTCACCCAATACTCGTGACTATTTTTGCCGCAAAACGGAATGTGAATAATTTTTGACATTCTTGGAATTGTGGCCCAATTCCGAGTAACTCTTAACCAATTGAACTCAATGTATTAATTTTAGTATATTCCGTTAAAAAACTAAAATTGCACTCTTTAAAATAAAATAAATATATAATCAAATAATTAATGTATTTAAACCCTTAGCAATTTTATGGAACATGTATCCTCATAAAAAATACCCCAAAATTGGAGATGCCACTGAATAATTGTTTTGCCATTTCAATTATTTTGTTCCTTAGGATCGTTCTTACGTCTAATGGATAATTCGATTTATCAAGAAACCATGATTTAATAACCCCTATTGAATACTCAACATTGAAGTTTATTATCTAAGCCCCCGCAAGACCCATAAGGTGGTAGTTACTCTCATTTACAATAAGAGTCATGCTATCCATCTCTGCAAATATATGCTATCTATGATAAATAAATTAATAATACCAAACTGTCGAGAAATAAACTTTTATAAAATAGTCATCTCATTGATAGCTCAAATATTACAATCAATAATCTAAAATTGATTATCTATTCCAGGATTAAGATAGATTTTTCAATTACTATAATGTTAATGTATTATTCTATTAATGGTATATATAATTATACTATTAACATGATCCAATTCAATACATCATATGTACTAAGTCCTTTTGTTGAAAGTCTCCACTTTGATGAATTTGGACTCATCATTCTCATTTAAAGCAAAAAGAACCTACAACTTTATCAAGATACGTACCCACCCTCTATCTTAAGTTTTGAATATTTTTTAGACTAGATAAAGAATTATGTCTATCACACAGAACAATTTTATGTGAATAACTCTTTATTATTATATCATTTAATCCTCGTTATGTTTAGTCGGGATTTTAATTAACTTGTTTAATTTAAATCCATATGAGTGTGACCCGTCATTTTAGATTTCACGAACTTAATTTGAGAGTTGCCTAGGAAGGTTAGGTCAATCCCAAAATACATTTAGAAATCCTATCCGTTAGGAAGTCAACCTTAGTATTGACCGTCGTGAACACCTTCTGTCAAGGAAGACGAAGCAAAGCCATCACAAGGCCCCATTCAAGCTTGAACTAACGATGGAGACTGCAGGATATAATGTCATATATCCATCTCCCAATCATATTTGTTATTTAGGGTTTTTCTAAACGATGTCAAGTTTTTAAACTCTATGTCTCTAGTATTTAACTTAGATTTAATGGCTAATATAAAATCTAAATTTACTAGATCTTTATTTCGTTAGTAGAATCTAATCCTATTAATATTTAATAAATTACTAATCTTTAACAATTAAAGACTAATTTATTATTTGATTTTTAATCTATGTAAACATTTTACAAGATTAGAAATTAATATGAGTGTACCAAGTTTTAATCTATTAAAACTAATATTATTTGGTCCAATTTTTATTAGAGCATTAATCAAATTAATCCTAATAAATCATTGGGCCTAATTAATCTAATTAATTAAATTGATTAGTATATTAATAAGTATTACCAAATTTTTACTCCTAAAAACTAAACTCATTATTGATTGCTAATTATTTGAGCATTTATCATTTTAATCATAATTAAAATTAAACATAAAATTTATGGCAATCATGCATAACATATTATAATGCATGTGAAGGCACACCTAATCTAATTGACATTTAAATGTATGAACATGCTTAATAATTCATCACATAAATAAAAAGCATCAATGGATGGCCGAGTGAATTGGGCTATCTAAATTAAACAAATATAATTATAAAATTTATCCAAGGCATTCCTTAATCTTCTTCGTAAATCTTTGACTTCAAGTCTGCCACTTTTCGAATTGGGCTTTCATCAAGTCCAACTTGATTTAATTTTAAGTGACCCATCTCATGGATTGGGCCTTGATGCCCATCACTTCAAATCAGCAAGCTATTGCTGTCCATGAATTACAGGACCCGCCTCGACCTCTTTCCTGAGTCAAAGAGAGTCCTGTGAAGTTCTAACAACTTTTTAACATTCTCAATCTATTTAGAAAATGCTATATATAAAAAACTTTGGAGTTTAAGATGTATTTACTAAAAATTTTAACAGCATTTCCTCTATTTTTGAAACATTTCTCTTGAAACATTATTATACACTTTTAAAAATAACAATAATCTCAACTTCAAAACAGGACCTCCTGTCCCTTCTTTCTTTTCTCAAATCAAATATACTCAATAAATAAGGTGAAACTCAAATCACCTTAATAAGTATACTAAAACATGCATATTAAATTCATTGCATTTATAACTAAGACTACTAAACATAATAGTCTTTTCTTTTCTTTTAAACAAATTCTTACAAGGTATAAATATAACTCAAAGAAAGATGAAAACTATGCTTTTAAAACAGGCATTACTACTAAGTATCTTTACACATACAAACATGCCTACATAATGTAAGATACGTGTACAAAACATGTAGAAACAACAAAATGATCCTCATTGTACATGTCACCGAGTGGCTCACCTCAGTACTGGAGAGTTCACACGATCGAGAAGCTACCTGAAAAACATTTTAAAGAAAATAAAGGATGAGCACTAACGCCCAGTGAGTGGATGTAATTTTTATTTTACAAACAAAACATAAAAATATGTGTTTACTCTTTCAAATCCTTATCTCAAATATATATAAATGAGACATTGAAAACAATAACTCTTTATAATTTAACCATAAAATGTATATAACTTTTCTTAAATATAATTTCTACACCAATGTTCGTATCCAAAGAAATTCTCACATACGTGTCGTAGGTTCCATACCACAACGCACATGCAGAGCTTGGGACTTACCTCACATACACCGTGTGAATATATTTCACCCGTGCAGAGAAATTATTCTCACATACGTATGCAGAGTGGCCCGAAAGTCTTAAATCTTTGTTATAGGGAATGGTACGAAATTGGTGTTCAAAAACTCATAACATTTCTCTCAATCTCTACTCAAAAACTTTATGCTTAAATAAATCCTCATTATAATATAATCATTAACCATTTCTATTTTTCTCACATATAACAAAAATTTCAATAGCTTAATTCATCAAACATAACCATATCTCTAGTGTTCATATATAATTCAAAATCATATAAAATACTTGGTTTAAAGAATTACATCAAATAAACGTAATAAATCTCTAACATCCATACATGAATTAAATTCATGTAAAACATAACTAAATCTTTAATAAACATATATAAATCATTTTTATAAAACTTCAAATAATCTTTAACCAATCAATTTTATATAACACAATATAATATATCAATCTCAACACAAAATATATATATCAATCCATTTTGAAAATACCAATAATTTCTTTATGGAAATCAAATAAAAATCCACTCACAACTTGTAGGGAATTCTAATTGGGTTCAAGAAGGTTAGATTCCCTTTGTATCTCTTTCTTCCCTAAAAAAAAATCACCAAGAACTTGATTAGAATCCATAAGATATCATAATGAAAACACTATAGAAGAATTTAGGATGGAAGTCCTAAGAATACCCCAAAGCTTAGCAAGTATTTTTGCCAATATTTTTTCTTCACTTCTTTGTTGTCCCAACAGATTTTCTCACACTTTTATTTGTTGTCCCAGCAGTTTTTCTCACACTTTTAACTCACCAAACTTTCTGTTTTGTCACCCATTTGAACTACCTTATACTCTACCTTATTCCTAGTCACTAACTCACATTTTAAGGTGTTAAAAACATGCCAAACAACAGCTTGCTTGTTGTTGCCTGGCAGCAAAGTTTATTGCTGTAAAAGTGTGGTTGATAGCTAAGTGTTCTCTTCTCAAGTTGCCACCACCTGCTGTAGTTTTTAACAAGGGAAGTAGTTGTTATCCCTTCCATTTCCAGCAGTGTTTTTGGATGTATATTGGCACCATTTCGGGCTTGAATGAGCCTAAAGAAAATGGATTTAATTTGTGACATGTGGGCCTCTCAAATCTAATTTCGTTTTTATAACATTCCGGATTTCGGGTAATGAATGTTATATATGTGAAAATAAATTTTACTATTTGAGGGGGTGAAAATGTAATTAAATGTACGTTTATTTTATGATTTCCAGCGGACCAGATTGAATGGTTGAAAAATTGATGTATGAAAAATTGAAAATTTAACCAGAGAGTATCGCGACCTGGTCACCGAGACCACAGGTCGCGATAGCTCACTCGCGATGAAATTGTCAAAATTTGGCAGTGAGCAACGCGATCCCTCGCGCGACCAAGGCACGCTCGCGACGAAGGCGGTGCGAATGGTCCAGTGAGCATCGCGACCTGGTGGCGCGACCACAGGTCGCGACGGCGGTCGCGGTAGTGAAAAAAATATAAAAAAAAGAATAAGCTTCTCGCAGAAGCGAGAAAAACAGAAACAACAAGAGGAGAGAGAAGCGACCGAGAAAAGAAAGAAAAGAGAAGAAAAAGAAAGAAGAAGAAAGAAAAGAGAAGAAAAAGAAAGAAGAAGAAAGAAAAGAGAAGAAAAAGAAAGAAGAAGAAAGAAAAGAAAGAAGAAGAAGAAGAAAGAGAGAGAAGAGAAAAGGAAGTGTAGATGAAAAGGAAAAACGAAATCGTAGAACTAACGAAAAACACGGATTTGAGGTAGGTGTACTCTTGTTTTCGAAATCGTTTCGAGAAGTATTTCGTTTACTTTTTCGTTTTAGTTTTCAATTTCGTTTCTCGTTTTTGTTTTCGTTTTCGATTTCGTTAAAAGTTTTCGATTTCGATTTTTGTATGAAAAGTGTTTGCTTTATATGAAAAATTGAGGATTGATGCATCTATTGTTGATTTGGAACTGATTTTATGTTAGATCGTGTTTTGATCGTGTTTCGACTGTGTCGATTTTGTTAAAAATACATGATTTATACTTTTGTATGATTATTGTTGATATTCTTGAAAAATATTGTGCGACATGTATACTTATTGAGTACTGATTGTGGACCTTGCTTATTGTAACGGCCCTAGGATACGGAAACATAGAAATGGATATATGAGGTTGGTATACCAGCTGGGTTTTACTGAGCAGTACTGCGCCGATACTGATTGATTGATATTGATGATTCTGATGTACCTCCTCTTGGATTCGTCCAGAGGCTGGGAGATACGTATCTCCTCAGGATTCGTCCTGGGGGTTAGGAGTTAATGTACCTTCCCAAGGGTTCGTTCCTGGGATATGGAGTTATGTACCTCTCTAGGTTCCGTACCCACGATCCTAGAGTTGGGAGACACGTACCTCCTCAGGATTCGTCCTGGGGGTTGGGAGCTTGACCCATATTCCAGTCCTAATATGTTTAGTATTCTAGCGGGCCAGAATTGATTGGAATTGAAAAGTGTACCGAATGATTTTATTGATAGCATTCGTGTATTGACCTCATTATTGAAATTAAAGTGATTGAAATTGTTTAATGTTTTGATTTTGAAATTTAATTGTTTTGAAATGGATTAGAAATGGAATATATATATTGTGATTTATTTCTTTTTAAAAGATATTTATATTGTGATTTATTTAATTGAGTTTATAGTACACCCACTAGGCTATATGGATTTCAATCTCTAAAACTATATAAAATAAAGTATTTCAAAAGTTTTTGGATTTCATTCGTAGTAACATTTCTTTATTTTTTCTTTCTGGTTTTCAATTCTCAATTGGGCCCATGATACACATAACAGAGTTTACAGGACTGGATTACGGGTTTTACAGTCTGGTTTCCCATCTCATATGAAATGGTATCCCTATATAAACAGTCGGTTTCCCATTTCACGAGGAAATGGTATCCGTGTTTAATAGTCGGTTTCCCATTTCACGAGGAAATGGTATCCGTATAATCAACATCAGAGGCATCATAAATCACGGTGCAGTACTACCATATATTCACCCAATTGACATGTCAATCTCCTATATCCATATTTTCCTATACATATATCAGGGCCATTCAAATATCATAACAAATTAGTTCTTTGTTTTCAGGAATCAACGAATATAAATTTCAATCAAAATCCATAAGTAGGAAAACCAAACAATAGTTGTAAACCAGGTTTTGAAAACATACGCTTTTATTCGAATTTCCATAATATCAGAAGATTGCACAAATAGTTCCAACAATATTAAAATGAAATACGAGTATATAAAAAAATCAATACGAGGATATAAAATCCATAACTATATTTCCAGAATTACTAAATCAAAACATCTATCGAAAATAAGTTTAGAAACGTGTGTACACCAACCTGGATACCGTTTTACGACAGTTTTCTTTCTGGATTTCCCTTTTTTCCCTTTTTCCTTTCTTCCTCCTCTTTCCTTTCTTCTTCTCTTTTCTTTCTTCTTCTCTTTTCTTTCTCCTTCTTTTCTTCTTCTTTCCCTTCTCTTCTTCTTCTTTTCTTCTTCCTCTTCTTCTTCTCTTCTTCCTCTCTTCTTCTTCTTTCTTTCTTTTCTTTTCTTTCCTTTCCTTTCTTTTCTCCTCTCACGGTTTCTCCCTCTTTTCTTTTCTGTCTTTCTCGATTGGTTCTTCCAGAAGCCAATTTTTTTTTTATACAATTTCAGTCATCGCGACCTGTGGTCGCGTCACCTGGTCACGGTACTCTCTGGAGAAGTTCCACCACTTTCATCACGATCACACATCGCGGTACCATAGTCGCGCTGGTGATCGCGTTGCTCACTGCCCGAATTTGATATTTTTCACCGCGAGCTAGTCAGCGCGATCTGTGGTGACGGTGACTAGTCGCGGTGCTCACTGTCAAAAATTCCATTTTTTACCGCGAGTAGCTCATCGCGATCTCTGGTCGCGGTGAGGGGTCGCGGTACACACTGCCACTTTTTCTTCACTTCATGCAATCTTTCTGGACCGCTCCATCTGGTCCATCTGAAAACCATAAAAATAAACATACATTTAATTACGTTTTACACCTCTCTAATCACAAATTTTTATATCCACATATTCAAAATTAATTATTCGAAATTAGGGATGTTACAAGAACAACCTTAATGCATGTGATGACGCGGCTGGCAGCAGCAACTAGTAGCACGCACACATGGAGCGTAGCTTCTGCGAGGAACCGCCAAGGCACGGTTTGGGCAATTTTTTGAGCAATTTTTCGCTTCGCTTTTCTACCATTGTTCTGGGTCAATATTCACCAATATTTTTCAGAAAATACGTAGCAAAATTGCTCGCAAAAAATTCACAAGAACAGCCCCAAAACCTGCCGCGACAGTAGCTTGCGCACTGCCCTGTTTTAGGTCTGCAGTACCGTTCGCTTGCAGTGGCGCGTCCGATGCCTGTTTATAGTGTCGTTTGTGCTATTTTCTTCATCAGGATCTCTTCTTGCCACTGGGTTTTGAATTGCCTCAATCGGATATCATTTGTTATAGTTTTGAATCAGTTAATTATAGGATGTTCAACACAGCTAATAAAAGTTTCGACCATCCATATTTATATATTAACAATTAAATATATAACATATGCAACCTTTAGATCGTGCCTACATATGTGATAACAAATCAAAACAATCATAAATATATATATATATATCAAGAACAGTAAATAAAAATACGTTCTTTTTCGCATATGAGTAAAATCAAGAACCAAAGTCTTTGATACCAATTGTAAGGAAAAAAAAAACTTATGCAGCGAGGGTGTAACATTCCTAATTTCAAATAAATATGAAAAGTATGGTTGAATTAATTCTGAGTATGTGAATATTATATTTATGATTGGAGGGGTGGAAAATGTAATTAAATTTTTAAGGTTTCCAGGTGGACCAGATGGAGCGGTCCAGAAAGACTGCATGAAAAAGAAGAAAAAAGTTGGCAGTGAGTACCGCAACCAGGGATCGCGATGAGTAGCTCGCGGTGAAAAATGGTGATTTTAGGCAGTGAGCACCGCGACCAGGAAATCGTGCCGAGCAACTCGTGGTAAAAATGGTAATTTTGGACAGTGAGCAACACGACCAACATCGCGACCAGGCACCGCGATGGTTGATCGCAATGAAAGTGGTGAAATCACTCCAGTGAGCAACGCGATCAGGTGGCATGACCACAGGTCGCGATGACCGAATTTTTATAAAAAAAAATAAGCTGGCAGTGGAAGCTTCACGAAGAAGTAAGCCAGAAAAAAAAAAAGAGACCGGGAGAAAAGAAAGAAAAAAAGAAAAAGAAAAGAGAGAGAAAGAAGAAGAAGAATGAGAAGAAGAAGAGAAGAAGAAGAGAAGAGGAAGAAGAAAGGAAAAGGAAAAGAAGAGGAAAAAGAGAAAAGGAAAAGGGAAAAAGAAATCCAGAAAAGAAACAGTCAGAAAAACTGGTATCCAGGTTGGTGTACACACGTTTCTGAAAACTTTATATCATTTATTGACTCAAAGAATTTAGAATCACATTTACGAATTTCGTATAATCGTATTTCGTATATTGATTGAAATAACTATGAAATATTTTCTATTATTCTTAAGTTTTGATTGAACTTTTTTATGAATAATCTTTGAAATGATTTTGAAATTTCAGAAAAGGAAATAATTTATGTTGAGTTTAATAATTTTAATTTCCGAAATATACTATTGTAAATTCTATTTCTTAATATCTTGAAGTGTTACATATTGAATAATTTGCAATATCTGTAAACCCTGAATTATGGCCCTGATATATGTATAGGGGGAAATATGGATATAGGAGATTGACATGTCAATTGGGTACATTTAGTAGTACTGCACCGATATTCCTAATGATTATGATGATGATTCTACGGATACCATTTAATTTGAAATGAAAAACCGTCTGTGAAAATACGAATACCATTTCATTTTAAAATGGGAAACTGACTGTGTATATAGGGATACCATTTCATTTTGAGATGGGAAACCCGACTGTAAAACCCGTAATCCAGTCCTGTAAACCATATTATGTGTATCAAAGGCCCAATTAAGAATTGACCGTTAGAAAATGTTGTGAAAATAAAGAAATGTTATTGAAATTGAAACCCATAAACATTTGAACATAAGTAAATGAACATAGTTTCAATATTGGATATATGTATATTGTGGTTTATATTATTTTTTGAAAATTTGTTCTATTGTTTTATATTACATTGAAATTTATTATAGTGTACACCCACTAAGCGATATGCTTAACGCGTTGATTTTATCACGCATAGGTAACAATGATACAGAGGGAGATAAAGACTGAAGAGGTGATAGCTGCAGACTGAGAATCCAGAGTCACCATACTTATTGGGTAGCTATATATACCTGTATTTTGGTTGTATATCATTTAGTTACGTATGCATATACAGAAGTTTGTAAATTGTAAAAGTGTGATATACTGGTTTGTAAATAATTGTTTTATGGTTTATGTTTTCATTTTCAAGGGTTTGTAAATATTGAATTATGAATTGTTTTATTTGAAAATGTTTGGGAAGTCGCACTATACGGCAGAGTGCACACATGTTTGAAAATGTGATTTTGAAGTGTTGAAATTATATTGTTTGAACTTTTGTTGAAAACAGGTTTTTGGAAAATCAGAAAAACAGAGATAACTCTGTCGAAATTTTTAAAATAGAATTGATGGGCTCACTAGAAAGGATTTTTAATTATAAATTATTTGGTTTTCAAATTATAAACAGAATTAAGAAAAGTTTAAAAAACCTGTTAGCATTCCCTGGGTCGATCCAGACGGGTCGGGTCAGGGGGTGTTACAGGGGGTTTTAAAAATTTTTTTCTTTTTACTTTTTAAAACACTTTTCAATAACCGATTTATTCATATGTGATTTCGAACGATTTAATACCTTTGTTTCGTTCTTGATTGGATTTATCCCTTTTATTACCACCAAATCTTCCGAGTTATAACCGCGGTTTGACAACGCGTGTGTGCACACATCACGGATACAGAGATAGAGAAGGAAAAGACAAACGAAGAAGACAACACCTTGCTCTTCTATAACCGGCCGTGTAACATCCCAGATTTCGGGTAATTAATTTTATATATGTGAAAATAAATTTTACTATTTGAGGGGGTGTAAATGTAATTAAATGTATGTTTATTTTATGATTTTCAGCGGACCAGCTTGAATAGTGAAAAATAAAAAATTGAAAACTGGACCAGAGAGCATCGCGACCTGGTCGCCGCGACCACAGGTCGCGATAGCTCGCTCGCGGTGAAAAACGCAATTTTGGGCAGTGAGCATCGCGACCAGTCACCGCGACCACAGGTCGCGATGGCTTGCTCGCGATGAAATTGTCAAAATTTGGCAGAGAGCAACGCGATCTCTCGCGCGACCAAGGCGCGCTCGCGACCAAGGCGGTGCGAATGGTCCAGTGAGCATCGCGACCTGGTGGCGCGACCACAGGTCGCGACGGTGGTCGCGGTAGCGAAAAAAATATAAAAAAAAAAAGAAGAAGCTTCTCGCAGAAGCAAGAAAAATAGAAACAGCAAGAGGAGAGAGAAGCGACCGAGAAAAGAAAGAAAAGAGAAGAAAGAAAAGAAAGAAGAAGAAGAAGAAAGAGAGAGAAGAGAAAAAGAAGTGTAGGTGAAAAGGAAAGACGAAATCGTAGAACTAACGAAAAACACGGATTTGAGGTAGGTGTACTCTTGTTTTCGAAATCGTTTCGAGAAGTATTTCGTTTACTTTTTCGTTTTAGTTTTCGATTTCGTTTCTCGTTTTTGTTTTCGTTTTCGATTTCGTTAAAAGTTTTCGATTTCGATTTTTGTATGAAAAGTGTTTGCTTTATATGAAAAATTGAGGATTGATGCATCTATTGTTGATTTGGAACTGGTTTTATGTTAGATCGTGTTTTGATCGTGTTTCGATTGTGTCGATTTTGTTAAAAATACATGATTTATACTTTTGTATGATTATTGTTGATATTCTTGAAAAATATTGTGCGACATGTATATTTATTGAGTACTGATTGTGAACCTTGCTTATTGTAACGGCCCTAGGATACGTAAACATAGAAATGGATATAGGAGGTTGGTATACCAGCTGGGTTTTACTGAGCAGTACTGCGCCGATACTGATTGATACTGATGACTGATTTTTATGTACCTCCTCTTGGATTCGTCCAGAGGTTGGGAGATACGTACCTCCTCAGGATTCGTCCTGGGGGTTGGGAGTTAATGTACCTTCCCAAGGATTCGTTCCTGGGATAGGGAGTTATGTACCTCTCTAGGTTCCGTACCCACGGTCCTAGAGTTGGGAGACACGTACCTCCTCAGGATTCGTCCTGGGGGTTGGGAGCTTGACCCATATTCCAGTCCTAATATGTTTAATATTCTAGCGGGCCAGAATTGATTGGAATTGAAAAGTGTACCGAATGATTTTATTGATAGCATTTGTCTATTGACCTCATTATTGAAATTAAAGTGATTGAAATTGTTTAATGTTTTGATTTTGAAATTTAATTGTTTTGCAAATTGATTAGGAATGAAATATATGTATTGTGGTTTATTTCTTCTTAAAAGATATTTATTTTAATGTTTATTTAATTGAGTTTATAATTTATAGTACACCCACTAAGCTATATGCTTAGCGCGTTAGTTTGTTTCTAACGCGTAGGTACCAAGGATCCGGAAGAGGCTAAGGACTGAAGAGACAAAGAGTTGCGAACAGAGTCCCAGGGATTTGTACAGTTGGGTAGCTATATTTTTGTTATGTGTATATATAATCTGAAAGCATGCATATACAGGGAATTTGTAAAATATTTTGTAATTGATTATTTTATGATTTCTGTCTTTTATTATTTAATGTAAATAGTAAAGTCTGATTTGTTTTAATTTATAAATTGTGAAAAAAAGTTTTGATAAGTCGCACTAAACGGCAGAGTGCGCAACTATTTGAAAGTGTTATAGAAGTGTTTGTGAAAAATGTGAATTTTGGATTGATTTGTGTAAAAGTAGGTTTTTTTTTGGGAAATCCGAAAAACAAACGGTACTCTACCGAATTTTCGTAAAAAGTTTATTTATTGCTATGGGCTCACTTGAAAAGGATTTCTAAACTGTTTTATAGGCTCACAATGATTTTGAAATGTAAAAAAAAAAATGAGGTTTTGAAAAATTTTGAAAGTCCGAGTAGCGCTCCCCGGGTCGGTCCGGCCGGGTCGAGTCGGGGGGTGTTACAGGTCGCACCCTACAAGAAAGCAAGAAAAAAAAACGTTTTTCTTTTCTTTTATGTATTAGCCGAACCCTCTTTGGCCTATGGTTTAGTTTTTTCACTTGCTTATTTTTTTCTGATATAATGACTCTTTTATATCAGTCTCTAAGGTTTAGGTTTAACTAGGTCAAATAGGATTCTAACTCCTATTTAATTTGGTCACCACTAAAGTTTGAACTCTTAACCTCTAGGACAATTAAATAATCTTATTACTTAATCACTCCCTTTTATTTTGTCAAGGTTCAATATTGCAACCTCATATTTAATAATTAAATTAATAATTCCAAATTATTAATCTTTAGTTAATTATTAAATTATTAATTAAATAATTATATTATTTAATCAATTCTCTTTAATTAAAACGCATTACTTTCGTAATACTATTAATTAGACTAACCAATTAATTTACCATGAATCTCGTCACCAATAATCTTACGGGCTAGTAAGGGGACTTAATGGACCTACAATTTTGAGCTCCAATAGTACTTAGAAATATTAACTAAAATTCTTTAATTAATATTTCGTAATTATTAACCTCAGAGTTATTCCACTGAAAACTCGAGACTGAACTCTCGAAACTGCAGATGTTTTACACAAACTGAAATCTCAGTGTCTATCGATATAGTCTAATTACATATGGTGTGATCCTCCACAAGTAGTTCATAGCTAGAGCTGGGCATAATCTCTGTTATACCCCTCTAGTTATATATTTTCCTTTAAGCACTGTTGATTCTCTAATGAATAATTAAATCCTATCTTCCTTACGAAAGCGGGAGAGCGCTCATAATAATCATATTTGTTCAAGCCCAGAATCAACCCTTAAGTGAACTAATCATCTACTTCAGTCAAGAATGAGTGAATTCCGATATTGTGTTCAGAATTTCCCAACTACAAGTCAAACCGCAACCCCAAAATACAAAAATATTGATCAAGAAAATTACATTCGATCTCACTCATGACAAATCAAAAGCCACGACCTAACCTAAAGAAGTCGATAAGACATTCACGATTAAAATCACCCATAAATAGCTATCATATGTCAATATATATGTATCTCATCTACTAACGGATCTTGATGAGAGATTTATATAAATCGCAGCCCAGTCCTATATGATCTCATCATATAAGGTGCCTTCATTGTCATGTCAACCACATGAGTGGTCTATGATAAGATCATTGTACATTATAGAATGACCCGCAGCAGTAAATCAACCACAAACAAAGTATTCAGCTTCGTTTGCTATCTACAGACTATTTAGATTGCAAGTCTCAAAATAAATCCTCATGTATATGACTCTCATATACTCATATTGAGATTACATTTACAATCTTGGATGTTACACGCACATTATATTAAAGTGTGAACTTAAATAAATAACTTTTACTTTGAATAAATAATAACTACTTTTATTAATATTTAATCACATTTACAATTATAAGTCTTTAGGACATAAACCCCATCATAATCATAGTTATAAAAAAAAATATATTGTAATTATAATTTAATGATTTGGTGTTAAGTGATAAGTCGAATTTATAACTTTTTTTATTTTAAATTATTTTTTCGCATTTTTCAGTTATTTAATCATTTTAAAAGAAAAACTTAATATGTGGACCGGGAGTGGAAATTTATTTGGCGGCTTAAGTTGCCCCATAAAATCATTAATTTTCTTTAGTTGTTATTGCATGGAAAACTTTTAACTAATGTGCAGCGTTGTAGTAGAGGCTTAGCTGGAGATGCTATTTTTCAGAGATGTAAAATTAGTGATGAAGATTTGCATCACCTCCTTAAGGGCTGCAATTTCTCCTATAATATTTGGAGAAGTGTTTAGGGCTATGGGAGAGCTAATGATTTGCTTAAAGGTGAATTCCTTGCTTGGATGGTGTGTAATATGAAGGATAAAAGTTCTATTGATAAGAAGTGTCTCGAAGGTCAAGACATGATCTTACTTAATGTCAAATAACTTGCAATTGTTCTCAAAAAAAGCTTAAAAACAAATAAAACCTCCAAAATGTTCAAATAACATTAATAGCAACCTAAAGAAAATAAACTCCTAAAGGCTAGGGAACGAAGAACTAATTTTCGTCGAAATGCCAATCCATGATAGCGCAATCGAAACCTTAATCATCTGGAATTACAATGGACTAAGTGAGTTGGATACTCAGTAAGCATACTAAACATTAATTTTTATTTATCAAATCAAAATAACATTCAAAACACAAATAATAAGACTTATCATATATCGAAAACCATATAATTATCATATATCAAAATTACATACTTATCATATATCAAAATAATACTAGGATTCCTTTACTCATCTTTGCATCGTAGGACTTGTACTTAACACATATCACATATTGGACCAAAGTTATTCGTCGGCAACTACTGTATACAGGGAAAGTGCAAGTAGAGATTATTTTCTTAAAGACACATAACACTCATGCCCAAATGTAAGAGGCAGACCCTCGTTATGATCATCAACGAGTCCTCCTACATGCACTAATATGTCAACACATGAATGCGAAGACTCTTTAGTCCCCAGGGTGCCCTGGAGTCACTTCTCATATACCACACACATAACAAATCACATATCACATAGGGCTCCACACAAAAATCATAAAGGTGCCTACTAACAGTAATAAATAAAGGTAAGCCTAGTCAAAACGTATTTTATGGTACCATTTTCACATATTTTGACAACATAATGGTCGCATAAACATATTTCAAAAGCACACATAAACACATTTCTTATACATATAACATTGTGATTCCAGTTTTGAAAACGAAAGATTTAGTATACTTACCTTTCAGCAATCCAAGCAAAACAAATCCTCCAAAAAAATAATGATCCAAACCTTAGCCTAGATCACATATCAGACTCATATTAGACTTAAAACAATGTCTTAGGACAAAAATATGATTCTTAAAGCGTTCCCCAAATCAAAAACTCAATACTAAAACTAACCAGTGCTGTTTTGGAAACGGAACAGTCCAATGTTGGATTTTTAGTAAATTAACCACATGCTGAAAAATTCTAAAACTTTGCAGAAAACTTGTAAACAAACATATATACTCATATAAATATTTTCAGAATTTTATAAAATTTTAAACTACCATAAAATAATTTATTTATTAGAGTATTCTGGTTTGCCTGACAGGGAACAGTCCGGAACACTATACAATGCAGTTTTTTACAATTTTTACAAAATTCCAATTGCTATAAAATTTTGCAGTAACATAAAATAAACATATATAATTCCAAAATAAAAGTTTTAAATCTAAATAATATATATACATATTTTTAAAGTATTGTTACTTTTGCATTTCTACCCTCTGTCTACTGGTGGACAGATTACAGTACCCTATTTGCGAAATTCATACTTTTTTCAATAAAACTCTAAAAATCATGGAACTTTCCAAAAATAGTATTAACCTTGTAAAACCTTTGAATAAAATTTCATAATTTTGTGACAGTATAACCTGCTAAAATAATGGTTCAAGCTGAAACTACGTTCTAAAACAAAAACTTTCCGGCAACTCTGTTAAATAATCGAAAATTCATAACAAATTCAATACTAAATATTTTTAAGCGAAACGAATTTCTATAGAACCATTTAGATATCTAGTTTACAGAATGTAAAACTAATTCACCAAAACAAAACATATATTCATAGTAAACTTCCCGAAATAAGCACTGATCAGTCAGACTATACCTAATTTCATAAAATTAAAACTAAGAGTTCAACTAGTATGCCTTTAGGATTTCTACCTAATTAAAACCCTAATCACTAAGCATATAAGTATGAAAAAAATCCAGAAGTTAATACACACCTTGAAAATCTCTTTGTCCTTGTTGATAGAAAATTACCTTCTTTAGATTTCTGTAAACTTCAAAAGATGAGAGTTTTTATTTTTATTTTTTTCCTTATGTTTTCTTTAACCGTATACAAGAAAATAAAGTAATAGGGTTCTTTTAATAAAAGCATTTTAAAGCTCTGTAAAAATATAGGAATCTTGAAAGGGTTCAAAATCCTATATTTACATAAAATCTAATATCTTCTTTTAAAATACAAAGAGTTTAAAACAATATTAACTACTTTTTTAATCATAATTTATTTTAAAAATTATCTCCCATTAGTTTAAACTAAACATATAAAAGTATGTTATTAAAACTTTAATGCTTATGACACATATTAAGTTCTATCAAATTTGGGTGTTACAATAAGGATCCTAATTATCTTATTTTGCTTCCTCTTTGTAGTTTATATGGAAATGAAAGTGTAGTAGTGTGTTTGATGATAAATTTAGTCGTCCTAGTTGGCCGTGTGGTATTTTTAGAAGGTTTTGTTTGGCTTGAGTGCATGATAATGAGTTTGGTAAGAAAGCTTCTACTATTAAACCCTAAATGGTGTCTTGGTTGCCTCCTTGTGAGGGGTGGATCAAGTTGAATGTTGATGGTGGTATGAATAGCAATGAGGGTACGGTTTATGCTGGTAGTGCCTGGAGAGATTGTGGGAAGAACTGGTTGGGAGGTTTCTCTCTTAACAGAGGAGTGGGGTTTGTTCTAAAAGCTGAGTTTTGGGGTATTTTTGAAGGTTTGCAGGCTGTGTGGTTGGCTGACTATAAATAGGTTGTGCTGGAATCAGATTCCTTGACTGCTATCAAGTTGCTGAGTAATGATATTAATGTACATCATTCCTTTGTTTAACTTGATTTCCAGCTACAAGGAGTTAATTAATAGGTAGTCAAATTATGTTGTTTATCACGTTTTTAGAGAAAGCAACAGAGTTGCTGATGGTTTAGCAAGTTTAGGTAAGGGCATGAAGTTTGGTATTAAGTGGAAAAAGCAAACCACCTAGGGATGGCTGACGTTCCGGAACCGGCGTGGACCGTCAATTTCGGTTCCGGTTTCGGAACCTATTCCAATTTTTAAAAAATAAAATAAAAAATTAAATGAAAACTTAAAATAATCTAAAAAATAATTAAAGTTGGGTAACACAAAGGTAATATGCCTTTGATTATTTTGGATAAAGATTTTAGAAGTGTGTGTGTGTAAGCAAAGATGGTTTCAAAACTTGTGCACTTTCAATGTGGAATTTGAGAATATAGTTAAAAAAAAATATAATACCTTATCAAAGTTGGTGATTATTTTAATTATTTTATAATAAAAATTATTTTTCAATATTACTTACATGTATTAATTTATAATTAAAGTTGTTTTTAATTATTTATAATTAACATTGTTATTCAAAATTGGTGATTTTATTCAATATTTTAGTGATCATTTGGAAAGGAGATTATGATTTCATTCTCCTTGACTTAGTTTTTTATTCTTTAGTTTGTACTAACAATTTTAAACCAAATTTAACTTGTAATTAATGACTTCAAAATTGGAATATCCCAATAATTCATCATTATTACAAGGTGGAATTGCAATAACTCACTGTGGTTATAGGCATAATTGCACAAAAATTGGTAAAAATATAATAATAACAGGCACGCCCATTCTAATCTGTTGACTAACTATGGTCAACCGTTGACCATAGTTAGTCACTAACTTTAAAGGGGTAAAATCGTCTTTTTTCCATTTCCAATTTTTTATTATTATTTTTTTTTAATTCATTTTTATCATCATTACTAACCAAATCCATCTGGTTTCAACCATTTTTTTTTATTTTAGTTTTTGTCTAGATTTTTTAGTTCTTCTTCTTCTTCTAGATTTTTTTTCTCCATTTCCAAATGTTTTTTCAACTTTCAGATTTTTTTTTTTCCATTTCCAATTTTTTATTGATTTTTTTTTCAGATTTTTAGTTAAAGAAGAAGAAGAAGAATTTCCCTTTCCAATTTTTTATTGATTTTTTTTTTCCAGATTTTTAGTTAAAGAAGAAGAACAAGAACAAGGGAAGAAGAACAAGGAAAAAAAATTTGGAAACAAAAAAAATTGGGTTGATGATATTTGGGTAGTGGCTGGATTGATGATGAATAAAAAAATTTTAAAAAAAATCTGAAAAATAAGAAGAAGAAGAAAAAGAAAGAAGGAAAAAAATTGGATTGATGGTATTTGGGTGGTGGTTGGTTTGATGATGAATAAAAAAATTGAAAAAAAAAATCCGAAAAAGAAGGAGGAAAAAAAATCTGGAAATAAAAAAAATTGGGTTGATTGTATTTGGATGGTGGTTGATTTGATGATGAATAAAAAAATCTGAAAAAAGAAGAAGATAAAAATCTAGGAAAAAAAAATTGGGTTGATGGCATTTGAGTGGTGATTGGGTTGATGATGAATAAAGAATTGGAAAAAAAAAATGGATTTAAAATTTTTTTTTTTTTTTTTTGGCAATGGACCGAATGAATATTTTTATCCCATCTAATGGACCAGATTTCATTTGATCTATTTTTTTAAGGTTTTTTTTTTTTTTTTGGAATTGTCAAACACAAGGGTAAAGCAAACAATGTACCATTTCCGTGATATTTAAACGGTAAACATCAGTCGGTCAAATGTAAGTTATTGTAATTATCATATATTTTTATATTTTTGTATAATTATACCTGCCGAGATTAATCACTAAACGTGCGGCCCAGATATCTACTCTCATAACGGGAGAATACTACTCCCACAATAAGGGGAGAAAACTATCCACACATGCATATGATGGGAATCGAACCCCTCACCACTGAGGTGGGAGGGAGATACACTAACCACTTTACTACAAGTGGATGTGCAGCTAATAATTTGCTTTAGTTATTTGTTATTGTATAAATTACATGTTGTAAGATGTGCTATCCTCTAAGGCGAAATACTGAGTAACTGCATAAGTTCTAATATGTGCAATAATTGAGAAGGTGAGTTAGAAATAATGAACGGAGATATTTGACTAATTTCTTGGTTATTTTGCTTCTAATATGTGCAATAATTAATGAAATTGAAGGTAAATAATTTTAAAAATATTTAAATGAAGAGTTTATCAAGGCGCACTTGCAACATGTAATTTATACAATAATACATAACTAGAACAAGTTATTAGCTTGAATAAGACTTGAACTTTGCATTTGTAATAATGTTTGATTCTTCATTGTTGACTTAATATTATAGCCAATTGCAATGCTTGGCAACCCCTCTATATTCATGAGAATAAGCATAGGAAAATAATAAGGAAGTGTAGGAGATGGAATATATATAAAAAATAAGTTTATGATACTAGTCTCACACCGAAAATAAAAAGGAAGTGGAGCAGGTAGAGTGTATATAAAAAACAAACCTATAATACTAGTTTCACATTGAAAATGAAAGAGAAGTATAACAGGTAAATTGTATATAAAAGTCAAGTTATAAAAGAAGAAACAAAGTGGCAAGTGGTATGGGTCCATTATCAGTGTTGGGCCATATATATATATAGGGTGAATTATATTAAGGTATCGTAGGTTTATTTATAATTACACATATAATGCTAATTTATTGTTTATTACATTCAAGTACTTTTGACCGTATTGACTACCGTTAATGTAACGGTGTTCTTAACGTTTCGAGGGTAAAATAATCTTTTACCCATAAATTTTTATTTATTTTCTAAAAAAATTGTTTGACCAATGAGGATGCGCCACATCATCAATTAATTTATTATCAAAAATTTAATTTAAAAAATTTTAAAAAAATTAAAGGAAGGATCTCCACTCCATTCAATAATTAACATAAAAAGAAAAGAACGAAAATGATGGAAGCCTGAATACGACTTCTTTGTCGACCCCTACTCAGTTGAGTCCTTCGGCGGCGGAGCTCGCTCCATCGTCGCATCTGATCAAAGACTTCCTCACTGAGTCAAGAGTCAACTCACAAACAAGCTCTACTTCTTTTTCCATATCCAAACTCTCTCTGTTCTCAACAAAATAAGCATTACCAAGAAAAACTATGTTAAACCCACAACAATCTCACATACCCAGAAACAAAAACACAAACAGTGAACCGATTTCTAGCCTTATCGAAAAATATTGTTCGATGAAGAGTCACAGGTGTGGAAAAAAAAAAGACATCTTTTTTTTTTTCTCCTGGGTTTTGTGAAACGTGAAATGGGATTTTTTAAGAAGAGAATGAATAGGAGAAGAGAGAGAATTTCTTCTTCTTATTTTTTTCTTTTTGTTTGTTGTGATCTTTTTTTTTTTTTTTTATGGATAGTTAATGGATTGATTTTATTTTTGGTTGAATTGAATGTGTAAGATGGTAGTGGGTTGAATGATGGAGAATGGAGATGGTGATGGTGATGGTATTGAATTTTGGTTAAATTTCTGGAAAAAAAAAAATCTTGTTTGATCTTTATTTTTTTTTTTATTTGTTGTGGAAGATTGAAGGAGATGAATTATTTGTTGTGAATTTTGATTTTGTAAGAGAATAAAAATTGTGGGAATTTTTTGTTGAAGTTGAATATGTGAATTATGTTGTGGATTTTAGAACAAAAATTCTGCAGATTTTTTTGTTTTTGGTTGCAGGTTGAAGATGATTTTTTTTAATTAAATTTTGTTATAATTATTAATTTTTTGTAATAACTAAAAATTAAAATCTGAATAGAGTAAGGGTGAAATGGTCTTTTAACCTTTTCACGTTGACGCCGATAAGTGAACGGTGATTAATGTGGTCAAAGGTATTTTAGTGTAATAAAGGTAATATTAGCATTATATATATAATTAAGGATAAATTCAGGTATCTCAATGTAAGTCACCCATCTATATATATATATATATATAAATAAATTTTTATGTGGCCTAACATTAGGCCATAAATATATTTTTTTGAAATTTTTTTTTAAGAAAAAATAAAAAAACCGGCAGTTCCAGTTAAAGAATCGAAATCTGGACCGTTTATCTTGATTTTAATCCCCAATTTTGAGCTAAAACTGAATAAAGATGGCCGATTTCGGTTCAAAACTGTCTAGTTGGATTTGAACTACCCTGCGATCACTAAACCGCCCTTAAATTAGTGCAAGTTAGTAAAATCTTTAGCTTATTTGCCTTTGACTTGTGAAAAGATCAGAATTACTCATAAATTATTAATTATTTAAAATAATATTTAATTAAATATTTTAAAATAATAAAGAAAAATTCCACATAAGTCTTTATTTTTCACGAAACGTCCCTTCCGCTCCCCGGCCTCCCCCACATTTCTTTGACCTAAGAAATAATAAACTTTTCAGTATAAATAATTAATCTAACAAAAAATTGAAACTTTTAAAATTATCCACATCATTTGTATTGACTTATGAATCAAGTATTTTGGTTAAATATTATTACTTTATAACAATATTTTTATCCTTATGTGGGAGTTGCATAAAATAGCTATGTACAGTTTACATAATTTAGAAATAATCTTCCCCAAAAAAAAAAAAATTATTTTTACCAAAAGTTAGTTTTACATTGTCACCTAATAACCAATTATAAACAAAATTACCCTTAAAGATTGAAAACTTACTTCGTCAAAAATTACTTTATTTCTCTCCCATAAAAACAAAACCCTAACACCTTTTTCTCTTATATTCATTTTCTTCCCGACACTTTCTCTCACATTTGTTAAACTTTTCTAACACTTGTTCTTTATTTTTTATCTGTTAAACTTTTCTCACATGTGTTCTTTATCGGTAAATTAGATAAATCAAGTCACTTTTATCATCAAATTCTTATAAAATATAAGATTATCATCTTATGAGGTGGTGATAAACAAGAACTAAGCAACATTGGCTCTGTTTGTGACCTAACAACACTTTTGATCTTGTAATTTAATGATTATGTGTGTTAACATTTTTCTAAAATGAATTTATAGTCTCTGTAACATGATACATTTTATGGGTTTTGATTGCATTTGCATTATTTTGTGAAATTCTCAACTGTTGATTTTTTGTTATATAGGTCAAAATTTCGTGATATAGGTTCAGTTTTCAGTAACATAGATCTAATGTGGTATAGGTCCAATGTTATATAATATTGGTTTAGTTTGCACGAAAAACATTTATGAAGGGTATTTTGGTAAATTGCATTTTAATTATTATTATTTTTTTTTAAGATGATGGCTATAAAGACTTTTTACAAAACTAGGATGGTTATTTTTGTTTTTATCTTTAATAAATTCAGCTAAATGCATAACCCACATCTTTTTCCATTTCTTCTGTTCAATTTGTATTTGGTATCTGCTGCTTGCTTGTTACATGAACTTGAATTATGATGCATCACGTTTGCTCCCATAGTATAGCAATTGCAGCAAATCCTAATGGACCAATTGAATGTGCTGGAAAGAAGTGATCCAGTTCAGTCCTAAACAGTTAACTAATTTTTGTTGGTTTGGAGTAAGGGTAGGGTGGGGACTGGGGACAGAACAAATTATCACATTATATGATAAACAAGTGATTACATAATCCCTGTTTATATATGTACAAGTGTAAAAAACTGAAGTTTGTGAACAATCATTCTTCCCCAGCACCCTGGCTTTGCTTAATATCCAATATCCAATATCCAATATCCAATGCAATTGCAAGAAGTTCATCTGCGATATTTCACACATGGTAAACCATTCCTACTTCTATAAGCGAAGTGTGTGGCACCCCAAGTGCAGTTTCTGGACGCCTGCAGTTCCTCCTCAAGAACCCGTATACCACATTAATGATAAACTTCCTCAGATATGAAGATGTTTCAATCGCTAGGACACAAGTATTGCCCATCATATAAGCCAGGCCAGACTCTCTGGCCTCTGCCAATTCATCCAATTCCTTACTGCATCCCACACCACGAAATCGTACTTTCTTATGGCGAGTCCCAGCACCAGCAACTGCATCCCCCTGTGGGCTTAACTGCTGATGATTTGTACTCATTTCCCCTCCAGAAGTTCCAGCATCAAAATCATCACCACCGCTGCACAGAAACTCAGCCACAGCTTCAATCAGATGACTCTCAAAAGCATGACTGTCTTTCCTGACATCCTTATATCCATACTGAACAACACACTGAAAGAAATGAAACTCTGGTGGGCCAATGCGACTGATAAGGAATCGCTGGTTTACAGGAACATTTGGAATTGTGAGAGACTGAATGGTAACAAATATCAGGATTTTGTGAAAGGCGGGAAAGTTGGTAACAAAGTGGGCAAACATTGGTGGGAACCCTGGGACCACATTGGAGTAGATTAAGCAAATGCCAGGAACCCGAGTCATACCATGATTTGGTCCAAGGGTTAGAAGCATATCCAAGGATACCTTATTATGTGACTCATACGAATGTTTCTTTAGAGTCCCATAGTGCCAAGTGCACATAACAGAAATAACTATTAGGGAGAATACAAGAGGCAGCCAACCTCCTTTGTGGACTTCGGCAAAGCAGGCAGAAAGATACAACAATTCCAAGGATCCAAAAAAGATTACAAAAGCAACAGCCGCCAGAACATTTCTCCTCCAAACCATAATAACAACAAGAAACATCAAGCAAGTGGTAACTAACATTACAGTGGTGACTGCAAGACCTATAATAAAAAAAAAAAAAAAACACCATAAAGATGTTAACTTGAGGGGGAGTAAATAGAGATAGAGAGAGATAGAGAGAAGAAAAAGAAGATAGAGAGAGATAAAGAGAAGAAAAGGAGCTCAAAACTTGTACCATATGCATTGCCTATCATGTCTGTGTCTCTAAAGCCAACAACAACAGCAAGGCACATTACCATCAAGATCCAGTTCACCTCTGGAATGTAGATCTGCCCATGTATCTGGCTTGATGTGTGTATAACTTTGACACGAGGGAAGCACCTCAGTGCCCTACATTGACTGATAATTGAGAATGTGGCAGAAATAATCGCCTGACTTCCCACAACTGTTGCGACAGTTGCAATGATAAACACTGGCCAAAATACCACCTCTAGAAAGCAAAGAAGATATACCATGAGAACCACAACCACAGGACATTTTACTTCATCCAATAGATATAAAACAGAAACAGTGATCATCATTGCCCAACACATATCAAATCCATAGCAAAAGTAAATGAGCCAAACTTGTAACCTGTAACTCGTAACTTTAGTCAAGCATATAACGGCTACTATAGGACCTTGATATATGCTTTTACATTTATCCCATTAAAAAATTACTACAATCGTAAGAAATTCACAAAAAATATCAGTGGAGAATGGAGACGCTGCCCAGATATGCTCTACTTAACACTGAAAGTTTGCTGTCAGAATCCAACTTTTCTCTCAACTAGACCAATCTCAACAAATTTTTGGCATTACAAATGAGAGAATGCAACACGAGAAGCTAAATATAAAAATTTAGCCCACATGTGTAACCTTAGAAGCTCATTATATGTCATTAAAACAGTGAGTCAATAGTCAGATATGCAGAGAAGGGAGAGTTCAGCTGAATGGAGGATCATGAAAAACTTACTATTTATAAAAATAGTCTTTTTCATAATCATTTAGACGTAGCCTCAATTAAACTATAAACGAATGACTGAAAGTGAACCAAACCTTTAAACAGACCAAGAGATAAACCTGACATTTAGTATATAGAAATCACAAAACTAGTCAAAAGAAAGTTCCAACCTATCTATTAATCTGCCAAAACAAAAACATACCAAGAATTAAAAGTTGAAGTATGGTCAACACATAACATGGTTTATAGGGGGCATTAAGTAGTTAGCATAGTCACAAAACTACCACTTAACTCACCTAGAAACGGCATGTAGTCTTTTCTATCAAGATTGTATAGCATTCAATTGTTTGATCTACCATTAGTAAAATCCAATTAAGCAACACATTGCACTTCATATAAAATCCTACCCGGGATAGCTTTGTAAAAGCTTCTCTCAATATCCTCTTTATGCTTCGAGAGATACGCAGCTTCGCCCATATAAGCAAGAATTAAGCAAGGGTAAACAACAGCAGTGAATGCAATCTGCCCAGTAAAAACATACTGTCACTAGAAATCTATAAATAAAAATTAATCAAGAAAAAGTAATCTGTCCATCAAAAAGCTGTTGCCAGGTATTGAGATAAATTATTTGTGAAAGAAAAAAGTTTCTATTAGAAACAAGCATAGAAATTCTAATCAATCAAACTGAAGTACAGACATACATGATACATGTAAAAATCAAAATACCTAAAATTAGTAGAGAATATCCAAACGGACAATACCAGGCATTTTGCTCATCCTCATTCATCTTCAAACCATTAGAAAATAAATAATTTGAAGGAACAGCTCACCCTGATAGAAAGATGAGAAAAATGACCAAGATCGGCAAACATAGCCTCCGCACCTGATCAAAGGAAATGAGTCATGATGAAATTAGACTTAAATGAGAAACAGTCTAATGAGATGCAAACCTGTAATGCAAAGAACAACGCCTCCAAGAGATCTCCATCCATGCTTTCCAGCCTTTTTTAAAAAAATATAAACATAGTGTGGTGAAAATGCTCTGACAACGCAAACCTGTAATGCAAAGAACAATGCCTCCAAGAGATCTCCATCCATGCTTTCCAGCCTTTTTGAAAAAAATATAAACATAGTGTGGTGAAAAAGCTCTGACAACGCCTGGGTTCCAGTGTATAGTGTTGTAAAAACCAACCCCACTAATGCATAAGAGCCAAGCTAACATGATTGGAGCAAAAAGAGAGCCAACCCTATGTGTCCCAAAATGCTGAAGTGCAAACAGCCCAACCAAAATCACACAAGCAATCAATACAGTATAACCTGCATAAAAGACAGCCACTATATAAATAGGAACCAAATACATGTCTAACTATATTTACTTGTTCTAAAGAAAATTACAGACTTGTTTCAATTTATTATGCAGAGATTCACGGATTTCCAGTGAGACTGAAATAGTGCATCTGGGTATAGATTAAACATAAAAAAAGACGAGTAGAAAGTTATGCACATCTTAAAAAAGGCTATAGAAATGAAATGTTACTTTCACTTGCTTGATTACTGGAGTGTATGTAGGTATAGCTTATTCGCATAAGAAGAAGAACATCAACATGTGTGTGAGGAATAGAAAATTGTGCACCCTCTTAAACGATATACAAAGTACTACTTTCACTTACGCTCATGTAGACCTGTAGCCTTGATTTTTACACCATTAACAGCAGAAAGGACTGCATAAGAAAAGAAATTAATTAACAATCTTAATAATACTTCTAGTGCAAGACATCTCATTTCTCTCACTCTCACTCACACACACACATACACCAAAGAACTAAGCAATTCTCCTTAATAGAAACACCCAAGTATACATTCAATACAGTTTAGTAATGCAAGAACTAAATACATTAAGCAATATCTACAAGTCATAAATCTATATACAGAAAAATACCCTACCACTAGGCATCATAGTCATAATAATTATAACTTCCTAATTCTTACTATTTTTGATAAAAAAAATTATGTAATATAGGAAAGAGGTGATACCAGACATTGATGGGGTCAGGATTCCATCACTAATGACCATGCTGGTTCCCAAAAGCACAACCAGCAGCAGTACAATTTGAGAACTATGATGCCTATCAAAGAACTCCTTTAGAAGAGAACTGGCCTTTGTCTCCTTGATGGGCAATCCAGGACTATAAGCTGGTAGATCATCATTTTGGGGATGAAAAGCACTTAAAAGACCCAACTTTGCACGATGACAAAGTAATGAATACAAAGCAAAGGTTCCACCTGAAGGAATTAGGTAACTTCAGGAATTCTTCAAAAAAAATTAAAAATTAAAAAAATAAAAATTTAAAGAAATAAGGTGATAAACATGCAAGTCTTTTGGAAGCACCTTCACCATTATCATCTGCTCCTAAGACAAATATAATGTATTTGCAGAGAGGGATTAGAGTCAAAGTCCAGAAAACCAAAGAAAGTACCCCAAAAATGACATCATCTTCCTCATGCAACTTCAGCCTTCCTGAAAATGTGTTTTTGAAAACATAGATTGGCGATATACTTAAGTCGCCATACACCACACCCAAACTTTGATATGCTAGGCATAGTGTATCCTTATACAATTTCTGCAAATAAGAAGATAACCAATATGTTAAATATTTTAGAGTTACCCAGTACCCAAAGTACTCAAAAGTAAATATCATGTACTTGCCATAAACAAGTTTGAAGTCAGACCTTCATGTAATCTCCAGAAGCGAAAAAAAAAGTAACCCAAATCAAGCATATTATTGAAAAACGATTACAAATACTAAAATTAGAAGCATACACAAAATTTGGGATTAAAGCAGAACCATGGAAGCACTAACACAAACCAAAATAACCAACATCAATAACTATATTGCATTTGCCAAAACAAAAGTTCCAGAAAAATCAACACACAACAAAACAAGCATAGTCATGAAAATATATATATATATATATATATATATATATATATACTGACAGAAACAAAAACAGAAACAACAAGGATATAATTTCTAATTACCACAAGAATGAAAGAGAGATAAAGATTAAACATAAAGTGAACTGTCTCGTCCACAACCACCACTCCATTGTCTAAAATTAATCCAAAATACGAAAGAGGAAATATAGAACAAAACCAACTTAGCATCTACATAGTTCAAATTAGTACCAGTCGAGACTCCCGGGTAGCCCGCCCGGATTCTAGATCCATTATACTTTCTATACACAGATTAGTAGTACCCAAAAACCAGTTTACATGTAAAGTGAAAATGAGGGTTTTGATCAATGGTATGCGAACGTGGGCATTTTATGTGAAGTAAAACTGTAAAAGCGACAGGGACGAGAAAAAAGGAGAATTTGCGTTCTTTTTTTTTTTTAGAGTGAGAGAGGGAGGATGAGTCAATGGATTTATAAGCTACGATAGCAATAGTCAACACTAGCCAAAACATGCGCCCGATTTTTTATTTTCCCTTAAAAAACGGCGCCAACGAAATTCTCAGTAGACAAGTCTTTGCATATTTTGTTAGTAATACTCGTCTATTTTGAGTTGGATTATTGGATAACACTCAACTATTTTTTAATTTTTCAAAAAAAAAAATTCTATTTTTTTTAATAATAGTCACCACCGGCCATCTTAGAAGATCCTTATTTTTTTCAATAATTTTTATTGTTAAAAAATTTTGTTTTTTTAATGACCTCTACTGTCCGTTTTCATTTAAAATAGACAGTCGAGATTTAATTTATTTTAAATTTTATATTTATTTTTTAATTAAATAACTAAACTACCCTTCTATCAATTAAATTTAATAATCAACCATTAACAATAGAGGAGGTAAGTGTCAATTTTTTTTAAAACAATTATTTTTTATGTTATATATCAAACCTTAGGTAATTTTGTGTTATTTGCTCCTACTGCTATACGTACAGTGTGCATATATATAGCTCCTACTGCTATACATACAGTGTGCATATATATATATATATATATATATATATATATATATATATATATATATATTGTATTAGCCAAAATATGTCATGCCCAAAATATAAGCGAGGATTCAGTCCAGAAATCTAAAGTATATCTCAAAGACCAGGTCCAAGGTCAAAAGTGGTACGACATTCATGTGGTACGACATTCATGTAGTACGACATACACTCGGTGTAAGACCTTCGTGTAGTGCGACATACACTTGGTGTAAGACCTTCATGTAGTGCGATATACACTCAGTGTAAGACCTTCATGTGGTATGACATACACTCGATGCCTCACACAAACCAAGTAGCAATGAGGGAAATAACTTAGTGTCCACGCTTGGAAGAGCTCATACATCGCACGACATACTTATCTCAGGTCAACGTCCAATCAGCATATCGTATGACATACAATCATGATTGTCCAAATTGACAAACCTACGTGTCATACGACATAAAATCTCTTTGGTTCTGTGGGAGACCAAATCATGATCTACTTTAAAGACGGTCCTACAAAACTATGATTACAATCTATAACGGCCAGATCAAAAGGCGCATCCACAAACTTCCTTGGTGGAAAACAGCAAGGAGAGGTAATGATTAAATCCCTCAAACGAGCAGAAGCATCATCCCCCTATAAATGAGGGATAATTCTCCAAAGTGGAGGGGAACCGAAAAACTTAGATCCTAAAGCTATCTACGTTCAGACAACACCCTTCGGCCATTGTTCATCTTCTCCGATAACCTTTCGATTGTACCTCGATTAGCCGATATTACTTCTCCTTCGACCAAGGAGACCTCAATCGCCAAGATAACAGGAAGTATTACTCACTCATCTCCATTTACGAGCATTACATACTTATTAGCACTTGCTAACTTGACCGTCGAAGTGACTTTGGCCGACACCACCCCGGTGTCCCAGACGTCCTACCGGTCATGTGCGTTCTATCTCTGCAGGTTATAGTGCCCCGTGTCTCCGAGCGATTTTTGAGGACTACAATTTGGCGCCCACCGTAGGGCACGACAATCTCCGAACGAGCGAAGGTAGAGCGCAGCAACTCCGACTATATCATCTGACGACTTTCATCACGACACAATGGAGGTTAAGGTACAACTCCTTATATCCCAGATGCAAGAGAACACCCAAAGGCTCCAAGCGCTCGAACGGGAGAACCAACGAGTGGTGGCGGAGAACCAAGAACTGCAAAATAGGGTCAATTCCCTCACCATCGTCCGCCCATTTGGAGACGCTTCGACGTCCCGGCCCGTACCATTCGATCAAGCTGCCCACATTACCTACTACGCGCCAGTTCGACAAGACGAGCATGGAAACACAACAGGCGACATCGATCCAATCCTTGCAGGTACGGAGTCTAACATTCAAGCCACAGACGTAGCGCACACTGTCGTACGACATACGGCGGACAACCCGTCAAAAAGGACAGGTAGGCATCAACTGGATGACATGGCAAGAACTACACAAGAGGTGCCACCTATCTCCACCCCCAATGGGAACGTAGGTTCAACCCAACCAACCATCCCGCTACAGGGGACGCCATCGGGTCCTTCGCATTCAACGCCGTCGAACTCAAACTTGGTAAATACTGAACCAACTTTGGCTAACCACGACTTAACACGAAGATTCGCAGAGATGGAAGCACTCATCCAACGCATTCCGGGAATGCCCGCTCCTATAAAGAAAAGTGCGGCCAATAGCTTTGCCGACTCTCATTTCGTTGACGCAATAGCATTGGTGGAGATGCCAAGAAAGTTCAACTTCCCCGGTATGAAGCAATACGACGGGACGACAGATCCAGAAGACCACATCGCGCAATATCGGCAACAAATATTTACTGCTGCCATCCCACGAGATCTAAGGGAAGCATGCATGTGCAAAGGCTTCTGCTCGAGCCTCGTAGGGCCAGCTCTACAATGGTACACCAACCTCCCCAATGTTTCCATCAACTCCTTCGCCCAACTCACGGACACCTTCGTAGAGCAGTTCGCTAGCAGCCGGAAGTTAGAAAAACAATCTAACGATCTGTACACAATCAGCCAAAGGAGGGGTGAACGCCTACGAGACTTTATAGGCCGCTTCAACAATGAAAAGGTTTCCATCCCTCACTGCAACCAGGCGACAACCATATCAGCCTTCCATAAGGGTTTACTCTATAATTCCGACCTATACAAGGAGCTCACCAAGTACCCTTGCAAAACGATGGAAGACGTTCTAGCTAAGGTATGGGCAAAGATAAAGTGGGAAGAAGACGAAGTAAACTATAAACCTAATAGAGCAAACAATAGGGAAGACAGGTTGAGTAGGAGGGTCGAACAACGAATTAATGACAGACGTTTCGAACCGTACCCAACAATACCCCAAAGGGACAGCCGAATAAGATACGAGTGCTGGTGCGACGACAGACCGCCAAGACCGTTCTTCCGGCCAAGGAACGTATTGCCAAAATATAATTTGAGCATTAGACCAGGAGAGGTAGTCGCCGTCCTTAAAGGAATGGGTAGATCAGTTCGGCGGCCAGACAAGATGATGAGCCTGTCGGATCAGAGAGACAACTCCAAATAATGCGAATTTCATGGCGACCACGGCCATCGAACAGAGCATTGCGTTGCACTACGACTAGAAGTGGCGGAACTACTCAAGAAGGGCCACCTCAAGGAATTCCTGACTAACAAAGGTAAGCAGACTTTTTTGAACAAAGATAGTTCACGCGACATTGCTTCAATTCCACCACCAGAACCTCCCAAACATGAGAGAACTGTGAACATCATCTCTAGTGAATTCGAGGTAAATGGAGTCACTTACTCAGAAGCAAAGCGCCATTCACAGCAAGCCGGTCGTACGGAAGTCCGACAAACCAATATGGCAGACCCAACTTACAATTACCCAATCAGTTTTAGCAGCGATGAGCACACAGACCTACTCAACCCCCACCACGACGCGCTGGTCATCTCATTAATAGTGGCCAATTGTTTGATTAAGCGGATCCTGGTAAATAATGGGAGCTCAACAAATGTACTCTTCCTTGGCGCATTAAGAGAGATGCATATCGACGAGTGTAACATCGTGCGTCGCTCGACCATCTTGGTAGGATTCAGTGGAGAACATAAGAACACCATAGTGGAAATCGTCCTTCCCGTCTACGCGGAAGAAATCAACTTGAACACACGCTTCCTCATCTTGGACTGCTCGTCGTCCTACAACATAATCATTGGTCGTCCATGGATTCATGAGATGAGGGCTGTCCCCTCGACATATCATCAGGTCATCCGTTTTCCTACCAAGTGGGGAGTCCACGAGATCCGAGGGCAACAAAAGACCTCGCGTGACTACTACCAGAACACTCTAAAAACCAGGTCGTCCGTCTTATAGCAATTACAGAACGCGAGCACCACCACCAACAAAGACAGACCAGAAATGGAGGAGCTCAATGAAGTGTCCATACATCCGAACTTCCCAGACCACAAAGTTAGTATCGGATCCCGCCTCCCACAAAATATTAGAACAAAGTTAGTCAGCTTCCTGACGGCACGACACGACAGCTTCACATGGTCGCACGCCGACATGACCGGCATTAGCCCAGAAGTCATAATGCATAAGCTGCAAGTCCACCCAGATTACCCGCCCGTGAAGCAAAAGCGAAGGAAGTTCGCGCCCGAGCGCAATAAAGTTATCAACAAAGAAATCCAAAAGCTAATCGACATTGGCTCAGTAAGATAAGTGAATTACCCCGACTGGCTCACAAACGTAGTAGTAGTGAAGAAAAAGAGCCGGAAGTAACGAGTCTGCATCGACTTCACAGACCTCAACAAGGCTTGTCCGAAGGATTCCTTCCCTCTCTCACACATCGACATGATGGTGGACGCTACAGCAGGCCATGAACTGTTGAGCTTCATGGATGCATTCTCCGGTTACAACCAAATCCTCATGAATCCAGACGACCAGAAAAACACTTCTTTCATCACGGAGCGCGGCAATTTTTACTACAAAGTGATGCCCTTTGGCCTCAAAAATGCCGGGGCAACCTACCAAAGATTAGTCAACAAAATGTTCGCAAGCATGCGCGGACAGACCATGGAGGTCTATATCGACGACATGCTGGTAAAATCATTAATAGCAGATCAACACCTCGACCATCTCCGGCAGTCATTCGATATCATCAACAAGTATAGGATGAAACTTAATCCAACCAAGTGTTCCTTTGGAGTTTCATCAGGAAAGTTCCTTGGCTATTTGGTAACCAAGAGGGGCATCGAGGCCAACCCAGATCAACTCTAATACATCATGTATTTGAGGTCCCCCAAAAGCATCAAAGACGTACAAAAACTGACCGGGCGACTCGCGGCCCTCAACCGGTTCATCTCAAAGTCATCCGAAAAATGCAAACCTTTCTTCGACGCTCTAAGGAAGAGTAAATCATTTGATTGGAATCAAACAAGCGAAGATGCATTCCAAAACATAAAGCGGTACCTAGCAGACCTTCCCCTCCTATCCAAACCTAAGGAAGGAGAGACGCTTCTACTTTACCTCGCTGTGTCCGAAACAGCCGTTAGCGCAGTACTAGTAAAGGAAGAATATGGTAAACAACTCCCCGTATACTACATCCGCAAGACCCTACTCGACGTAGAAATAAGGTACACTCAACTTGAGAAATTGGCCCTTGCACTAGTTACAGCTGCGCGGAAATTAAGGCCATACTTCCAATGTCACACCATCAGCGTGCTCACTACCTTTCCCTCGAAGAACATCCTACATAAGCCCGAATTGTCCGGCCGACTAGTGAAATGGGCTGTGGAGCTAAGCGAGTATGACGTCAACTACCAACCTCACACGGCGATCAAATCACAAGTATTGGCGGATTTTATAGCAGACTTCACACCTGGGATTCTACAACAAGCGGAAGAAGAGCTTTGCACCATGTCGTACGACATACCAAAAGAGGATTGGACCCTGGCAGTCGACGGATCAAGTAACGCTAGGGGCAGCGGACTACGAGTAGTACTTACATCACCCGAGGGACACGTTATCGAACGATCCATCCGATGCGGATTCAGAACCACTAACAACGAAGTCGAGTACGAGGCCCTCATAGCCGGACTCACCTTGGCAAAGGACTTGCACGTTGAACGGTTAAAGTTGCGTAGTGACTCCCAATTAATTGTAAGACAACTGCAAGGGTCCTACCAAGCCCGAGACTTGAAAATGTCAGCTTACTTAACCTTGGTAAAAGAACTACAAGCCTCGTTCGAGTCGTTCGACATTGAACAAATACAAGATCAGAAAATACACATGCTGACGCACTTGCCAACCTCGGTTCCGCACTAGATACCACAGCTGAGTGGACCATCCTCATGATTTTTTCCCAATGGCCAGCTGTGTGGAAAGCAACGAAGCTTGAAGTTGAACCAATTTCGGACGAGCCAACTTGGATCACCCCGATGTACGACTACCTGATGAACGACACCCTCTCATCTGACAAGGTAAAAGCACGAAGAATCAAAATAAAGGCTGCCAAATTCTCCATAATATAAGGTCAACTTTACAAGCAGTCCTACTCCGGGCCCTAACTCAAATGCGTAGATCCAATTGAAGCTCAGCAGGTACTCAAGGACTTGCACGAAGAGCAATGTGGAAACCACTCAGCGGGGAGAAGCCTAGCCAACAGGGCACTCACAGCAGGATACTATTGGTCGACAATGCGATCCGAGTCACACGACCTCGTCAGACAATATGACCTATGCCAACGCTTCGCCCACATTTCGCATCAGCACCCGGAGCGACTTCACCCCATCTCAGCACTGTGGCCCTTCATAAAGTGGGGGATGGACATAGTAGGAAAGATGCCAGTTGCTACCGTAGGAAAGGTCTACATGCTAGCCGTAACGGATTACTTCACAAAATGGGTCGAAGCCGAGTCACATGTAAGAATCAAAGACTCCGAGGTAAAAAGCTTCATTTGGAAGAATGTCATATGCCGCTACGGAGTCCCAAAAGAGATAGTCACTGACAATGGCTCACAATTCATATCATACGACTTCCAAGACTTTTGCGACAAGTGGAAGATCAAACTAAGCTACTCGAGCCCAAGATATCCTCAAGTCAACAGCCAAGCAGAATCTACAAACAAAGCGATCGTATCCACCCTCAAAAAGCAACTCAAGCAATACAAAGGGAAATAGGCCAACGAGCTACAAGGCGTGTTATAGTCTTACCGTATGACGGTCAGAACATCAACAGGGGAAACGCTATTCTCCCTAACCTACGGCTCGGAGGCCATAATAGCAACTGAGGTTGATTACCCTTCTTACATAATACGACACGCGACTGAAGAGACAAACGACAAAGAGTTACTAAACGAACTCGACACAATCGACGAGCGTCGCGACAAGGTCGCAATCAGATTGGCAGTATACCAACAAAGAGTCGCCCGACACTATAACAGGAACATTTGTCTCAAAGCATTCAATATTGGAGATTGGGTCCTTCGTCGCATCTTCCAAAATACAAAGGAAAAAGGAGCAGGTAAACTCGGTCCTACGTGGAAAGGACCATACCAAATCACCAAAGTAGTTGGACATAGAGCCTACAAACTACGATGTACAGATGGCATGGAGATCGGTAACAGTTGGAACGCATGCCATCTGAAACAGTATCATTTCTAAACTTCTACTTTTCTTTCTTCAATTTTGTTATCCTACGACATAGAACTAACTTAGGCATCGAGCCAACGGCCAACCCTAACTCTATTATACAGGTCGCCATCACCGGACAATCTCATACTGACCCGCTTTCAAGGTGTTATGCCACACAAGAAAAATAAGAGTTGAAGCATGAAACTATAAAATCCCACACTCCAACTAGGGCAAATCAATATCATATGAACAAGAACCGATGTAAGTCGCACAACAATTCACCACTACGACCTGTTTTCAAGGTTATGGACCACGACCTGCCTTCAAGGTCATCTAATTCAAATAATGGTCGCACGACCTACATTCAAGGTTATAGACCATGACCTGCTTTCAAGGTCATCTAATAGTTGTCGCACGACCTGCATTCAAGGTCATAAACCACGACCTGCCTTCAAGGTCATCTAAATTCAAATAATGATCACACGACCTGCATTCAAGGTTATGGACCACGACCTGCTTTCAAGGTCATCTAATAATGGTCGCACGACCTGCATTCAAGGTCATGAACCACGACCTGCTTTCAAGGTCATCTAATTCAAACAGTAGTCGCATGACCTGCATTCAAGGTTATGGACCACAACCTGCATTCAAGGTTATGGACCACAACCTGCATTCAAGGTCATAGGCCACGATCTGCTTTCAAGGTCACTTTAAAAATAGTCACACGACTTGCATTCAAAGTCATGTGATACGACCCACTAGGGACGACCTGCATTCAAGATAAAATTATATTTAAACATAACTATTATGCAAACATTTGTCGCACGACTATATGGAAAATTAAAATGCATCATATATTGAAGAAAGAAATATCGTTCGACAAAATATAAAAGCCTCCAAAGGCATAAAAAAATTCACGAGTTAAAAATTAAATTACAACCCCTTATGGGGCAACGTCATCAAGCTCTCCAGTAGGCTGAGCAGCCAGAGCCACGACAGTCGAGCCTTCTGGAGGAGGAAGGACAGACTCCTCACCGCCAGCCTTATCCTCTGCCTCATTCGCTTCAACTTGCTCATCGCCTTCTTCTTCATCATCTGAGCGTGTCAGCTTCTTGTGATCAGCGATCCACCTTTCAACTTTCCATTCGATCGCACGACCATCCCTATATTCCCTCATTAAATCCGCACGAGTTTTGATAATAGCATTAAGGAAGTTGTCCTCAACCTTGTCGTACAACGAATCATAATCCGCCTCTTTAGCTTTGAGCCTAGCCTCGAGGAAATGGACGTTCGATTTCAGCTTGTTCAGTTCGAGAGTCGCCTCGACCGCACGACTAGATGCCTCATGAGCTGTCTTCTTGGCCTCTAGGCTTGAGGCTTGAGGCTTCTCATTGTAGAGTTTCAGACTCTGGTTGCTCGACTTCAGCTCCCTCACCTTCTTAAGGGCCAAGCCAAGCTCTTCCTTTAAATGAACGTGAGATTGAAGAGCCTACAAAAATATCGAAACTAAACACTTAGAAAAAATTCAAAGTACACAAAAGGGAAGATAGTAGTCGTACAACTTTACCTGGAAAAGGTGGCCAAGGCCCAAATCAGCAGCTTGAGAGAGGCCCATCTCCTTCAAGCCATTTTTATCTTCAGGCAAAAGCAGTCACTCGACCTGAGGAAGGATTGACCCAACGTTAGAATACGCAGAGACATCCTGAGGGAAAATAAGGTCGACCGACGCATCGACAACAACAGCTGAATCCTCCCTCCTGCAATTTTTTCCCAGTTGAACTAATATCAAGGGTGGCCTTGCCTCGACTAGATGGGGGTGGTGGTGGAGGAGTGGACTCTACATGGTCGCTCGACTGAGCCTTCTTCTTCTCCTTCCTTTTCTCTCTAAGCCTCCTCATAGTATCGTCGACACCAGGAGCAGCAATTTCTCCAGCCATAAGGTCAACTGCAAATCGGCGCTCGACGTATGATATAGGTGTCAGAAACCTTGTGCCGTACAGTCGCTCGACACAATGCCTAAGTCTGACAAACTCCACTAAATTTTTGAAAGCTGGGTAAGGAGTACCTGACTCGTTTATTACTGAGAACTTCCACAGATGGCTGGGCCTCAAGTTGTCCTCGGACAAGATACTCTTCCAACTCCTCTCCTTCACGTCGTACGATAATATTTTAGCTGTACGAGTCGTACCAGTAAGACCAACAACAGCTTGGGGAGCTCCAATATTCGCTGCAATACAAGAAAACAAACAACAAAAATATTAGCACAGGACGACTACAAGTATAAAGTCGAACGACACGACACAAACAAAGTTAATGACCCACCAGCCTTGGACTAGGTTGTACAAACAACCGTATCACCTACAGGCCACTCGACAAGTAGACCCCTCGCGAAGAAATACCTATCCTTCCACGACCTGTCATTTGTGGTCAGCTCCGTGATAAGGTATTTTCTGTTGGGTCGAAGGTTCAAATTGTAGCGACCCTTCTTGGTGTCGTGCTCCCTCATCGAGTTTGTGTAGAATAGGTCAGGCAACTCAAAAACTATGCCTTCCCTTGTACACAACAAGTCTAGCCTCAGCAAGATCCTCCAACTGTTGGGCATAAGTTGCCCTGGGGCAAGCTCGAAGTGATCTAGCACCTTCCTCAGTAGTCCGACTACCGGTAATCTAAAGCCAACTCGCTGAAACGGTAGTTCATAGAAGCAGGTCCATCTTGGGATATCCCAGTCCAGTCTCTCCCCTTTAAAAGGCGCCCTCAGTGCGACACCATCAGGTATGCCATAGCTATACCTGATGCGGATGACATCTTCTTCCTTCAACACACTGGCTGGGTTAACCAGGAGTAAACCCAGCGGTCTACTTGGTCCCATGGGACAAGGGCCAGCTGCGTCGCCTGGTAGCTCGACGAGGGAAATCCTTATAGGTATCTTTTCCATCACGCACGACGTACCCACGTGACTAGAGACAGTCACATGGTCGTACGACGAATACGCCACTGTCACTGTAACACCCCCTGACACGACCCAGCTGGATCGACCCAGGGAGCGCTACCGGGTTTTCAAAACTTCCTTATTTCTGTTTATAAACTGAAAACCATATAATTTCTAATTTAAAAATCTTTTCAAGTGAGCCCATCAAAAATTAATTTCAGAAATTTCGGCAGAGTTTCGTTTGTTTTTCGGATTTTCCAAAACCTGTTTTCAAATAAAATCACAAATCACAAACAATTCATAAAACACTTCAAATCTCAATCCATTCAAATGCGCACTCTGCCGTTTAGTGCGACTTTCAAACACAGTTTATGAAATAAAACGATTCAGACTTTAATATGTACAAACATTCTAATAACAAAAGACAGAAATCATAAAATAATTAATTACAGGACATCATTACAAAACATATTACGAAACATATTTACAAATCCTCCGTATATGCATGCTTTCAGAATATATACATATAACAATAATATAGCTACCCAACTGTGATAACTCTGGGACTCTGTCAGCAAATCTCTCTCTCTTCAGTCTTTAGCTTCTTCGGGATCCCTGGTACCTACTCGTTAGAAACAAAACTAACGCGCTAAGCAAAACTGCCTAGTGGGTGTACACTTAACATAAATGACAATATAATATAAAATAGTATAACTAAAACAATATCTCGTAAATCAGAAATTCAGAAATGTAATTAGACAGTAAAGCTTCTAAACAGAATTGTTCAGAAATATAAATATCTGTATAAAACAAACATTTCGCAAATACTAAAACTTTATAAACATACAATATGTCAAAACTTTATGGAATTCAGTTCAATATCATTTCTTTATTTCCAGACATTTTCTGCCCATAAATTCTAAATTTGGCCCGTGATACACATAACAGGGTATACAGGACTGGATTACGGGTTTTACAGTCGGGTTTCCCATTTCATATGAAATGGTATCCCTATATAAACAGTCGGTTTCCCATTTCACGAAGAAATGGTATCTGGGTATTCTCACAGTCGGTTTCCCATTTCACGAGGAAATGGTATCCGTGGTAAACAGTCGGTTTCCCATTTCACGAAGAAATGGTATCCGTAATCAATGATCAGAGACAATACGGTGCAGTACTGCTATAAATTCACCCAATTGACATGTCAATCTCCTATATCCAAATATCTCTATACATATATCAGGGCCTTTAAAACTCATAACAAAACGATCTTTGGTTTCAGAGATCGACGAAAACTATTTTAAATCAAAATCCATAAATGAGAAAATCAAACAACAACTGGAAATCAGAGTTTTGAAACACAAAATTTTATTCAACTTTTCACAATAATAAAATAAGGCACAATCACTCAACAATATATATAAACAAAATGCAATACGAGTATATTCACAAATCAATACGAATATATATATACAATCCATAACAATATTTTTAACATACTAAATCAAAACTTTTTATCAAAATAAGTTCGGAATCGTGTGCACACCAACCTGGATACCCTTTTTTTTCTCTCAACGACCGCAGTTCTACGTTTTCTTTTCCTTTCCCTTTTCTTTCTCTTCCACCTTTCCTTTCTTTCTTTTCTTCTTCTTTCCATTCTCTTCTTCTTCTTTTCTTTTTCTTCTTCTTTTCTTCCTCTTTTCCTTCTCTTCTTCCTCTTCTTCTTCTTCTTTTCTTTTCTTTTTCCCTCTCTCTCTCGGTCTCTCTTTTTCTTTTTCTGTTTTCTGTGGCTTCTGCGAGAAGCTAAATTTTTTTTTTTATAATTTTCGGTCGTCGCGACCTGTGGTCCCGCCACCAGGTCGCGGTACTCACTGGAGCGTTTCCACCGCCTTCATCGCGAGCACACCTCGCGGTACCATGGTCGAGCTGGTGGTCGCGTTACTTACTGCCAGAATTTGACATTTTCATCGCGAGCAGTTCATCGCGACCTGTGGTCGCGGTGACTGGTCGCGATGCTCACTGCCAAAAATCTCATTTTCCACCGCGAGCAAGCCATCGCGACCTGTGGTCCCGGTGACCAGGTCGCGATGCTCTCTGCTTCAGTTTTCCTTTTTCTTGCATCATTTTTGGACCGTTCCATCTGGTCCACCTGGAAATCATAAAAATAAACATACTTTTAATTACATTTACACCCCCTCCAATCACAAAATTTATTTTCACATATATAAAATTAATTTTCTGAAATCCGGGATGTTACAGTCACGCCACCACTTACTGCCTCTGACTCTCCCCACGAGTCGTACGACAGATCTATAGCATCGTCGTATCCTTGCCCAGAAGTACTGGAAGGACTCTTATCACTTCTACTCGACATCAAAACCTACAAGTCGAACGACAGTAGCGACAGTTAGTAGTCAAACCTAGACTAAAGATCCTGCACGACCTAATACTAGTTCCCAAAACTGTTAAACTTATACCTATAAAAGGTCGTGCGACATATATATCTTGGCTACTGTCGTGTAACACGGACGCTACAAACAGATTCTATATAAACCTAAGTTGTGTTTTTCTATCAAAACTAATGGTTTTAGGTTTTTCTCAAAATCTGTTTGTAGAAAACAAAAAAAAAAAACCAGAACACAAAAGACACGAATATAGGAAATCAAATAAGCAAGAGCAAGAAAAACTTACCAATAAAACAAAAGTGACCACTGCTTGACCGGAATACACGTAAAAAGGACATTAAACGAGCAGCAATGACGCCGGAAAATGCTTGCGCGGATGACTGGTTCTAGAGAGAGAAAGAAAAAAAAAGAAGGAGAGCAAAAATTGAAAATGGAAGAGAAAGGGAAAGGGCGGCAATAAAAGAAAAAGCATGCGCTGACGTGTCAGCTTCTTAGTGGGCACGCACCCCTATAACCATCATCATTAATCAAGGGTGCGCGTTTCCCATAAAGTCACAATTAATTTGGCACAACTGTCGAAGAGCCATTGGAAAGCCAACCAATCACACCACCTTTACCACGACATTGTCGTACGACCATGGCAAACACCAGGGATTGTAATCTTCTCATGAACCCAAGAACTTTCCTTCACAGGTAACAGTCGTACGACATAAAAGAACCACCATAAAAATCTACATATAGTTCCTGGTCTACATGTCGAACGACATAAACCCCTTGACTTTTTTCTTAAAAATTCAAGGCGTTTGGGGGCAAACTGTAGTAGCCAAAATATGTCAGGCCCAAAATATAAGCGAGGATCCAGCCCAAAAACCCAAAGTATATCTCAAAGACCAGGTCCAAGGTCAAAAAGTGGTACGGCATTCATGTGGTACGACATTCATGTAGTACGACATACACTCGGTGTAAGACCTTCATGTAGTGCGACATACACTCGGTGTAAGACCTTCATGTAGTACGACATACACTCGATGCCCCATACAAACCAAGTAGCAATAAGGGAAATAACTTAGTGTCCACGCTTGGAAGAGCTCCTACATCGCACGACATACTTATCTCAGGTCGACGTCCAATCAACATATCGTACGACATACAATTATGATTGTCCAAATTGACAAACCTACGTGTCGTACGACATAGAATCTCTTTGGTTCTGTGGGAGACCAAATCATGATCTACTTTAAATACGGTCCTACAAAACTATGATTACAATCTATAACGACCAGATCAAAAGGCGTATCCACAAACTTCCTTGGTGAAAGACAACAAGGAGAGGTAATGATTAAATCCCTCAAACGGGCAGAAGCATCATCCCCCTATAAATGAGGGATAATTCTCCAAAGGGGAGAGGGACCGAGAAACTTAGATCCTAGAGCTATCTATGTTCAGACAACACCCTCCGGCCATTGTTCATCTTCTCCGATAACCTTCCAATTGTACCTCGATTAGCCGATATTACTTCTCCTTCGACCAAGGAGACACCAATCGCCAAGATAACAGGAAGTATTACTCACTCATCTCCATTTACGAGCATTACATACTTATTAGCACTTGCTAACTTGACCGTCGGAGTGACTTTGGCCGACACCACCCCGGTGTCCCAGACGTCCTGCGGATCACGTGCATTCTATCTCTGCAGGTTGTAGTGCCCCGTGTCCCCGAGCGATTTTTTAGGACTACATATATATATTAGAGGTAAATACATTGAGATCCCCTGGAGTTTGACATAATGACAGATCAAAAACAAGTTTGAGTTTATTTACTAAAACCTTCCCTGTTGTTAAACTTCACTAACACCTCCATTAAACTCACTTTTGCTGATATTTGAAAAGATTAAATTAGTCCTATATTGGGATGAATAAAATAATATTTTTATTGATTAAAAAAATGAAGAAAATAATGGAAGGCCGTGTGGAGGTAGCCTCCCGCCGCTTTGATTCATGGGAGGAGCCTTCTCCATCACTCGCCTCCCCTTCATCTATCGAGAAAAGATAGGTTCAAACTTCTCCTGTTGCGTTAAAAGGGGGTGGTTCGAATCTACACCTTTCAACAGCAAGGGAGGATTGAATCTCCCCCTCTAACAATGGCTCTATAGCCAAAAAATGGAGGAGGTTCACAATCTCTTCCATTGTAACCAGATTTGGGAGCTTTTTCATATTGGGGTTTTTATTTTTTTTATTTTAAAAAATTATTATTATTATTTATTTTTTAATAATATTTCATCTCAAATGTTAAAAATACCCTCTCACCATTGCTCATTAATCGATTAAGACTTTCTCTCCAATTATCTTTATGTCAAACTTGAGGAGGTTTCGGTGTATTTACCACTTATATATCATATAAGAACAAATAATTGAAATCAAGTTGCGTTTTTTAATAATTAATAAAGTGAAAGCATTTCTATCTCGTGACAAGCCACTTATACTTATATTAATGAGATTATTGAATTGTACCCTCCAATTATAAGTTTTAGTTTTTTCTCAACTTTTTTTATTAATATAGAAAAGTTTTAGTTTTTTTTTAATCTAAAAATCGAATTTCATCTAAAAAAATTCAATATAAAAGTTTGACAAAAGTTAAAAGATTGATTCTAATAAATATTAAAGAATGTTTCTTGCATACGTCTAGATTCAAAGAAAGAATGATAATTTGAATTGACTTTATGTTTATCAATATTTAATCAAAAATAAGGATTAATCAATGTGATATATAGAGAGCCAATATTTACAAGACTTATTATTATGATTTCTCTTAACATTTTTTTAAAACAATTAAAATTAAAATATATATATATATATATGTATTTTATATAAGGGAAAACTTTAATTTAGTCTCTACTTGTTTGTGAAATCTCACTTTTTTACTCACGTTTTATTTTTTAGTTCCCTTGGTCCTTAACGTTTGGAAAATAGATCAAATTGGTCATTTGACTAACTATTTGATGGTTGACTATCAAAATTATTTCTAAAAGGCAATTTTACCCTTAAAGAATTCAATTAATAGAATTATAATTTTACCTTCTAATGAAAATAATTAAATAGAAAAAATTAATAAAATAATATTAAACTAAATTATAAAAACTTAAAAATATAAAACTTATTAAAAAATATTTAAATTAAGTTATTTTATTAGAAAAATTAACATTTATAAAATTAAATAATAAAATTAAAAAATGGAATTAAAAAAATTAAAATTATTTTATTTTATTGAAAAAATTAACATTTAAAAATTTAAAGAATAAAATTTAATTCTCTATTTTATTTATTTTATTTTTAGCAATTTTTAACCTTTTTTATTCTTTATTTTTTAAATATTAATTTTTTCTAATAACATAATTTAGTTTGATTATTTTTTAATAAGTTTTATATTTTTAAGTTTTTATAATTTAATTTAATATTATTTTATTCATTTTTCTATTTATTTAATTTTATAATATTTTAATTGAAAGATTAAATTATAATTATATTAATTATTCAAGGGTAAAAATGTTAAATAGTGATAGTTGACCATCAAATAGTTGGTCAAAGGACCAATTTGATCTATTTTCCAAACATTAGGGATTAAGGGAACTAAAAAGTGAAACATGAGTAAAAAAGTGAGGTTTCACAAACAAATAGGGACTAAATTAAAGTTCTCCCTTTATATAAATTATAACCCCCTTAAATAGTTAAGTATGACTATGAAGGATTGTTTGGTGTACGAGATCTGATTGAATTATTTTTATATGATAAAATTATATTAGGTTGAAATAAATTAGTATTGTGATGGTTGTTTGGTGCAATATAAATTGGATTAAAATTAGTATTGTCTAATGCATCTTATTTGGTATATTATGAGATTGAATAAAATCATATTGAATTAAATTAATTTTTACATAAAATAAAATTGTTTTAAATCAAATAAAAGATAAAATTATTTTAAAGTAAATCAAAATCATTTTACATCAAATAGAAAATAAAATTATTAAAATAAATTTGGTTAAAACTTATTTTGTGAATAAAATAAAATATTCAAATTATTTTTTAAAAATAAATAAAACTATTGAAAATTAATTTTAAATAAATAAAATAATTTTAAATCAAATAAAAAATAAATTTAAACTAAAAAATATTTTGGATAAAATAAAATATTTAAATATTTTTTTAAAAATAAATAAAACTATTTTAAATTAATTTTAAATAAAATAACATTTATTTTTATTGATATTATAAATATATAAAATTTGAAAAATATTTTAATAAAATATAGTATTTTATATAAAAATTAATTAATAAAATAAAATAAAAAGAAAAAAAGGAAAAAGAAAAGGTAAGAAATAAGAGATGGGATAAGTTTATGCCATCTCTTGAGTCCCACCTCAATGGGATTATGGAGTACTGTTAAGATTGGACATATACAATCCCAACATGTCTGAAACATAGAATTGAACTAAAAATTAGTTCAATCTTGTGTTGTCCGGTATAACAAACAGGCTGAGAAGTTAATTTAATGATAGATTCATGGCCTTCGAAAGCATCGAATTGGTATTACCTTTTCGAACTGCTCACTAGACATGCAATTGTTTTTATTTATTTAAGTTTCATATTTTATTCATCCACAAGCTTCGAGCCTTTCTCATATGGTATACTCTAAAACACTTTAGAGTAAAAGTAGCCGTTGGATATTCGGAACTTGATTTATTCTTTATGAATGTAGTAAGAGTTTTGCTACTATTTTCAAATTATCATGAACTTAGAAGAGGACGCGGAACTCTATGAATTCTTGTCTATCAAGGATAAGGATGAGCCGGAACCACTTACTCAATTGAGTGGGAGTCTGAAAGAAGTGAGGAAACATAAGATGACGTGTATGTGATTGGGCAGCGGGTTACGAAAAAATTGGTTAATCGGGATGTTTTTCGTATGATCATCCCTAAAATCTAGAGGACCACGCAAGAAGTAGAAGTGGAAGCTATTCACGAAAATACATTTGCTTTCAATTTTTAAAGTGCGATGGATCGTCAGCATGATCTAACAGGAAGACCTTGAAGTTTCAGTAAATCGCTTCTTGTGCTCAAGGAGCCCAGGGATTGGCATTTATGTCTAATATGAAATTCAATAAATCTTAATTTTGGGTACATATTCACTATGTACCCTCCTTTGCATGACAAAGGATATTGGACATTTCTTTGTAATTAGATTGGATGGTGGAGTCTGATAATGGTACATCAGGGGACTGCATTGGCAAGTATTTATGGGTGAGAGTGCAAGTGGAGCTAATGAAGCCTTTAAGACACTAACTACATGTTGATATTTCTAAGGATGGAAAGGAAACAATGGTGTTGCTTAATATATGAGAAGCCCCCAGAATTTTGCTTTCACTATGGTTGTAAGGTTTCGTGAGCAAAACGTATTTGTTTGTGAGTCTTAGATAACTTAGTTAAAGTATGAGCTAAGTGTGTTGAAGATCAGAAGAGATCATGAGAAGATAATGAGCTTTTGAGATCACTTAAGAGAGTGCTTAAAGGTAAGTTTCGAGGAATCGAAAACTCTCTTAACTGTTCAGTTCATATAGGATTTACACATACACATTTAATATGTTCATGCATTTGGATTGTAGTTCTACAATATTGGTTTTTAAAAAATGTGGATTTGTAGTTATGAAAAAACTAAAAGGAGGGGGGGTGGGGGAGGGTGAGATTTGTTGTGCTCTACCTAGAAAACCCCTAACGAGTAAAAACCACGGGACCAATCGTAGGCCACTTAACATACTATACACAGATTTTTACTAGTTTGCATATTGTTTATAACTCACGCTGATTAACCACTCAATCACACGACTCTTGTTATAACCCAATCCTACATACCCGTAGACCTTTCACTAGTGAACCTTACTTGATGCTGCTCTTAGGCTTCCCACGCTGCAAGACTTATTGATTCTTTCATCAGGTCGAAGAAACACAATCCCTCAAGAATATTGAGATCAGATCTAAGTGCTCAATAATGAATGAACAAATAAATAATATGCACGATCAAAGCATGTTATGTATAGACTAGAAAACAGATACACAATATCAATATGATCTATTTTAGAACTCTCTCAAACCTTTCATAGGGAATAAAATCAGTAATGCAATAATAATAAAACAAGTGAAAGAAAATAAAAATACATGAAAGTCATGAATAATGAATTTTATTTTACTATCGATAGACTCTCATAAAAACCTTAATTCTAATAGGAATATGAAAAATAGTTACGAACTGGTGACGTATATAATCAATTATAATCTTGTGTGTATGTATATATATTTATTTATTTATTCCATGCAAATCAAAAATAATTATGAAGCAAAAAGTGAAAATTTTCTAATTATTGTAAAGGGTGAATATCCACCATATTAAGCGACTAATATTTTATTGTGTTAAATTCTAATTGGTTGAGTGGGTGGGTGACTCACTCTCATTGATTAGTGAAGATGACAAGAATCGTTATATAAATAAGCCTATCCTTATTGTAATGCACACTACAAAAAATTCTCTATAAAACAAAAGCTGGTGGTGTCTTGTGTGTGTTTCATTTCGAGTTTTCTTTGGTACGTTTCCTCCTTTTATACTTCATTTTTATTTTATTACTATTATATTATAAATACTAATATCAAATAATAATAGAAATTCTTCAGTCGTTTTCATTGAGGAATAAAGCTGGAAAACGAGGAGCAGATTACTCATTACAATATGTTTATTCTCTTTCTCTTGTGATTTGGATATCTCTTATCTTACTTGCTCGATTATTTTACTCATTTAAAAATCTATTTCAATGTGTTGACCCCGATTGCTCATCACCTAATCCAAATTGACAATCTTTTTTTGCAGGTCCATTATAATCATATTTTATCCAAACATTTAATTTATTATAGTGAAATTATCAATTTAGTCCCTTTATTTTGATAAATTATGAATTTTTTAACATAATTTATTTTATTAGTACCTGTAGCCTTAAATTTTTATAAATATAAAAAATAAGTCATTTTGTGAATCAACCATTAGACATACTTAACAGCAGTGCTAGTTTTATCTTTAAATCTATCCACGTGTCAATACTAAATTTTTTGGTAAAATGACATATTTATCCCTGATTAAAAAAATTAAAATAAAATAATTTTAAATTTTAAAATTTTTTTTTAAAATTAATTGAATCTCCACTATCCATCAAGATTGATGGACGGTGGAGATAATATTGATTTTTTTTTAAAAAAAATAGTGAATAGAGAATTAAAAATAAAATTTATTATGAATGGAGATTCAGTCTCTATATGGATCTCCACACCAAGAATAAAAAAAATAATTGATGGACAGTGGAGATCTAATCTGGAGATTGAATCTTCATTCCACTAAGAACATAAATTATTATTTTTAATTGTTCTTTTAAAAAAATATATTTTTAAATGTTTTTAATATTATCCAATTTGGAGATACATTTAATTTTTTTAATTTTATTTTCAAAAGAATAATATAAAATGACTACTTTTAATTAATAAAAAGTAAATATAATCTTTTTAAAAGTTTAAGGGTAAAATTATAGTTTTTACTCATTTAAATATTGTCAATGGCAAAACTGTATTTTTAATATTTTCTGTGAGTTTGACTATTAAATAATTAGTTAGGGGAGACAAATTGATATATTTATAAAAACTTAGGGTCTACGAATATCAATAAAATAAATTATATTAAAAAAATTCATCATTTATAAAATTTAAGGACCCTTAATTATATCATTCCATTCCACTACCTTTGATACGAAAACAGATAATAATATTTTCTCTTTTTTATTCTTCTCGTTTTATGTAATCTGTTCTTTAGTATATCATCTTATATTATGTAAGATTGGTTTTGTAAATAAAGATTCCAGATTGGCTTCGGTTTTCATAAAATTTCGACTTTCAATGTTTTTCTTTGGAAATGTTACTAGTTAAGGTGTTTCTTTTTTCTTTTGAAATGTTACTATTTAAAGTGTTAAATGATCTATATATAGTTCAAACCTAGGAAGCACGGACACTTCAAAACCCTCGCGTGTCGGAGTGTCGGAGTGTCGGACACGCCGACACGCGAGGACACGCGAGGACACGCGTGTCCAAAATAGGACACGCGTGTCCGTTGACTTCAGCAGACCGTTGACCAAGGGACACGGCAAGGACACGGCAGGGACACGCGTGTCGGACACGTTTAGGGCCGTTTTGTAATTATTTTTAAAAAAACGGGGTCAATTTATAAATTTAAAAAATATAGGGTTAAAAATAAATTTTAAAAGTTTAAAATATTTTATGAATTGACTAGTTTTTGATAATGTTTTACAAATTATATTTTATGAATTGATTTGTTTAATTATGAATGAATGAAGTTATTTATATTTTAAATATAAATATAAAATATATATTATTTTAATTGCTGTGTCCTGCCGTGTCCGTGTCCTAGTTTTTTGAGATTTGCCGTGTACCCGTGTCATCCCGTGTCGTGTCGCCGTGTCCGTGTCCGTGTCCGTGCTTCTTAGGTTCAAACCTACAATTTTATTAACGTAGATGTGAACCATCTTTACTCGGTCAGATCAAGTACCCGGTTACTTGGCCGAGTAACCTTAAATACACAAACCTTAATTTTTTCTTTTTCATTATTCTAAAAATTTTAAAATGCAAAATTCACAAATTTCCAAAATTATTTGTCAGTTACTTTCTTGTTATCACCGTTTTTTTCTTAATTACTTCTCTTTTTCAGTTAAATGAAGTATAATTTGTTCATTTGTTATGAAATATGTAAATAATACAAATATTAGTAAGGAAAAAAATGATTAGATTTGGAAAATGACATGTGTTTGTGGTAAAAAATGAGAAGAAAAAAAGTGAAAAACTTTAAGGAAAGAGAAGTAGAGCTATTGACCTCCCTCCCACCTCAGTGTTTAGGGGTTTAATTTTTACCATACACATACCAACATGTATAGGTAGTTTTCTCCCTTTATTGTGGGAGTAAATGTCAAAAAAAAAAAAAAAAAAGTAGAGCTATTGGGAAGTATTTGATGCCCAACCTTTTGAACATTTCCACTATATTGATGACGTTGATTGTTTAACGGGTTGACTATTGGAAAGAGACACAATTTTTTTTTTTAAAGATTGAATAGTTCTGAATTTTATTGAAAATTAAACGGTGACTGAAATCCGAATGGCATGTTTGTTTTTTTTCCCCTTACCTCTGAATATGGTGTCAATTTGTTTGTTTTTTAATAATAAAAATATCTAAAATTAAATAATTTGACATTTATACCCTTACAACTATTAGTTGTTATGTATTTTTATTTGACATGATATAAAAAACTAAAAACAAATAATTTAACAAAACTTTAACTATTTTTTTGTAAATAATGATAAGATTTTATTCATGATTAAAATATGATAAATAATTATTTAAAATGGTATTTTTTCCTTACAAAAAAAATTAAGGTTCAATAATGGTGTCGAAAGTGATGAAATATAAAATTTTTTTATAGCTATTTATCATAAGTAATAGTTTAAAAGAAAGAAAATTGTCACAAGATAAGGTTGGTTTAGTGGTTTGTCCCTCACACTTATACGGTTATATCTTTGATGTCGTGAGTTCGAGTCGTATTCCATTTCCCGAATCCCAAATTAATTATAATTGTTAAAAAAAAAATTGTTCTATATAGAATTATGATAAATTGGAAATATATTATCTTTAGAGGATATTTTTGAAAAAAAATATTTTAAATATAATCCAATAATTTAGAATTAAGTAAAAAGTGAAGATTTTTTACTTTTTATTTTAAATTATTTTTTGATATTTTTAAATTATTTAACCATTTAAAAAAAAATAAAAATAATTTAATGGGTCCAATTTAGACCTGATAAATATTAAGAGGGAAAAAAAACAAACCAACTTATAAACTCACACTGGACTATATTATTATTATTTTAGTTTGTAATGATTTTGAAAAAAAATATTTAGTTATTACTATTTATAAAATGCAATAATGATAGGGTTTTTTCTTTTAAGAAAACAATAATCGTAGTTTGTTATACGTCATCGTAAATATTTATCATTATTTTTTTTTTACCCTTAATATATATATTTTTATTGCAATACGTGTGGTTTTGCACATGCCGCCGCCATATACACGCTGCCTCTCCGAGAATCCAAGTAGTGGCATATTAACATCACTTCTTGACACATGGAGCACAAGGTGGCTAGTTTCTGTTAGGCTCTAATTGTCTACAAATATGGATGAAAAAAGTGATTGAGGTGAGACGAAATAATAAGAAAAAATCTAGTAGATAATATCCCCTGCTCTCTCTTCGTTTTATATTGATGCTATATATGTATTGTTTTGCATATTTATATAGTTTACTTTATATTCATAATATACCATTTATTTTTATTTATAACACGTTATTAGTACGATTAGCTTACTATTATATTTTATAGTTGTTAAACTGTTGAATTTTTCATATTAAAAAAATAAATTTAGTTCTATTTTTATTTATAGTATTGCAACCTGAAAATTGCAAAACTAAAAGAGACAGAAACTTTAAATATAAAAAATTTTAGTCCAATAAGAACCTGAAGTTCTGAATTTAATGATTTTTTTTTAAAATATACGTTAACTGTTATGCATTTTTAAGTTGGCTATGCTGACTATATTTATTATTTATGCATTTTATTTTAATTTTTTTCCTTTGATTAAATTTTGCGTATATATATATTAATTAAATTTTATTATCAAATCATAAATCTTAATTACATATGTGATTTTCATACCAGAAGTTCTGATTCATTTTTAATTATATACCGCTAGTTCTAATTTGTTTTATCAAACCAGAAGTTCTGATTTTATATGTGATTTTAGATATAAAAGTTTGACATGACAAAACTCAAGGATTTGCGGTTTAATGCCCTCACAGTAGATGGAGATAATTATTTGTCCTGGATTATTGATGCTGAGTTAAAATTGAAATCTGAATGCATTTATAATACAATAGAAAAAGGAAGCGAGTCATTTGTGTAAGAAAAATTTACTGCTATGGTGATTCTTCGCCACCATTTACACTAAGATTTAAAGACCCAATATTTTACTATTACAGAACTAGAAGTTCTATGGCGAGAGCTAAAAGACCGATATAACCACCAGTCGGCTGTAACCCTTCCGAATGCCAAGTATGAATGGCAACATTTAAGGTTTCAGGATTACAAATATGTTTCAGAATATAATTCTGCTGTGTTTTGAATTACTATAAGATTAAAATTACGTGGTGAATATATATCTGATAAGGACATGCTGGAGAAAATATTTACCACTTTCCATGCGTCAAATATTTTATTACAGCAACAATACCGAGAACGCAGATTTATAAAATATTCACAATTAATTACGTGTCTCCTTGTTGCAGAAAAAATAACGAACTTCTATTAAAAGTTCATGAATCGCGCCCGACCGGTTCTAATGCATTCCCAGAAGTGAATGCTAAATATATTAGAAATCAACAACGTGGCTATAATAGTGGTTTTAACCATGGTCGTGGAAGTGGTTTTGACCATGGTCGCGATCGTGGTTGTAGGCGTGGAAATAAACGTGGTTATTTTGGACGTGGCGGTTATCGATTTTCAGGCTACCAAAATTTTAAAAATACTCCATAGAAGTGGAATGTTTATGAGGCAAAACAAAATAAAGGTAAGATCACCCAACATGGACCTATTAGAAATGATGGGGTTTGTTTTAGGTGTGGCGGTGATGATCATTGGTCACGCATATGTCGATCACCAAAACACTTAGTTGATATTTACCAGGCATTATTAAAGGAAGAAGAAAAACGAAAGAAAGTTGAAACAAATCTTATTGATGATTTTGATTTAGTTGATGTTACCCATCTTAATGTTTCAGATTTCTTTGAAGACTCAGAAGGAAACATTGACCATTTAATTGGTGATGGAAATATCCATAACAATTAAACATCACTTTTATTATCTTTTTTGTAATTTTGTGATTATATATATATATATATATTTATATTTATTTGTTTAACTTTTATGAAAAATATTTTATGTGATCATATTCTTAGTTTATTTTTCTTGATTATATTTGTATAATATGCATTTCATTTTTCTTGATGAAAGAATATGAATATAAACAAATAGCAGTAAATGAATTGTCACATACTAGAAACATATCAGACTACTTATTTCAAAAGATACAGTTCCCTGAAAGAGGAGAGTAAATTATTCGGATTCTAATATAAATAAAGCTCGAGTTATAAATAAATCCATTTTCACTAAATCAACTCCAGTAGAGTAAGAAGTCCCTGATGAGACAAGTCCTTGAAGTGGCACAAGTCCTTGAAGGATTTAAAATATCAGAAGCATATAATTCGAGATCTCGTAATTTGTATTCGGTAAGGTTACAAATATCCTTGTATGGATTAAAACAATTTGGATAGATGTGGTATAACCGTCTTAGTGAATATATGATAAAAAAAGGATATATTAATAACCCTCTATGCCCATATATTTTTATAAAGAAATCAAAATCCATATTCGCAATTGTAACAGTATATGTTGATGATATGAATTTAATTAGAACTTCTAAAGAGCTCTTCAAAAACTATTGAATATTATCACAGTTTGGAGATCGAACATAGATCAAACAAAATAATTGGTCATGAAGTACTATATTTTAATGCGACTGATGTGTTATTATATCTTGTATTTTGTAAAATAAGAGGGAGCGTCCAATCAGGTGGAGCAAATTCTTGAAGAAAATTAATATATGTGCACTGTATTCTTTTTCCCTTCGACCAAATTTTGTTCCACTGAGTTTTACCGGCAAAGTTTTTAATAAGTTATTTTAAGCACATGAAATACTATTTATGATTCAAAAGATCATAGTATATATTTTAAAGGATGATTCCAAAGATCATTATATATTTTAAGGATGATATTGAAGACAATTGTATATAATTTGTTAAGGTTTTTATTCCACTGAGTTTTTTTTAGTAAAAAAAAAAGTTAGATACAAATAAAAGTTGTAAAAATTTAAGGGGGAGTGATCTAATACGTGTGGCTTTCCACATTCGCCATATGCACGCTGTCTCCTCCCCAAGAATCCAAGTAGTGGCATATTAACAACACTTGTTGACACATGGGGCACAAGGTGGCTAGTTTCTATTGGCTCTAGTTGTCTATAAATATGGATGAGCTGAGACGAAATAATAAAAAAAAAATCTAGTACATAATATCGCCTGCTCTCTCTTTGTTTTATATTGATGCTATATATTTATTGTTTTGCATATTTATATAATTTACTTTATATTCATAGTATACCATTTGTTTTGATTTATAACAAATTTTTATTTGTTATCTTTCATTCATTACAATTAAAAATTGTTAGACCGAAAGGCAATCCAGGGGGAGAGGGGGTGAATTGGGTTTCTAGCAAATTAAAAATACAAGAACACTTTCCTAGCAATAAGTATACAAATTTAAATGTTTGTGCAAATATCAAACAATAAATATAAACAATAAATATATTTACACAATTTAAAGCGATAAGGGCTCCTCCCTGCGTTTACTCTTCCAGGCTTCACCAAATTTATATTTCTCCACTAATCAAGGGCCTTAAGACTACAACTTATTTACAAGAGTACAATTTATATCTCTCTACATCAAGCTTATAATGAACTATTTTTCCATTCTACTGGTCACGCAGCGGAATTAGGATTTAAAATTTTTATATACAGATTACAAAAACAATTTGTGACCAGTAAAACTTTGGAACTATATTTTCGGAATAATAAAAATAATATATATTACATATATATTTATTTTTACATATAGAAAATTATAATCAATTAAAAGAAGAAAAAAGTAAAGAACCATACCACCGTTGGAGGCTCCTTCGTTTTTTTTCTGCTTCTCCTTATCTGTACCACTACGTCTTCCTTATTATATCCAGGCACCGGTAACTTGCGTGTGAGCGCATCACGTTGTTAGGAACAGTGAAGAGGTTGAAAAAAAAAAGTTGTAGAGATACTGTATCTCTTCGGTTATTTTTGCTTTTCTCTTTTTCTTTTTACGTACAAACACTTTGAACGTCAAAATATTTGGTTAAGTCGTATGTTATATTAAAAACTCTTTTTAATATATATATTTAAGTTACCAAATTAATAAAAACTCTTTTTATTAATTTATTAGTAACTTTTGAATTTAAACTTTTTAAATTCAAATAATATTTATTTATTTTATTTTATTTAATAAATGAGATAATCATACTATCTCTCTATTTAAAATAAAATATCAATATTATCATTAACTTTTGAATTTAAACTTTTTAAATTCAAATAATATTTATTTATTTTATTTTATTTAATAAATGAGATTATATTATCTCTCTATTTAAAATAAAATATCAATATTATCAGTAACTTTTAAATTTAAACTTTTTAAATTCAAATTTATTTTATTTTATTTAATAAATGAGATAATCATATTATTTCACTATTCAAAATAAAATATCAACTATCATCCTTCTCTTATGACTAATTACATAATTAAATAATCTTATTATTTAATTGTTATAATTGCTATTATTTAATTAACTGAATAATCACATTACTCAATTAACTCCTGACACATGTCACTTTCGGAACACTATTAATTGGACCATCCAATTAATTATACGTAACTCTTGTTACCTAAATGGATTGGGCTAGCAAAGGGACCTAATGGACCTATGGTATTTTGAGCTCTGATAATCCTCAGAATCATTAATTAAACTCTTTAATTAATATTCCTTGATTATCAACTCCGGTGTTATTTCACTAAAAATCCGAAGTTACATTCTCTTAACTGCGGACGCTTTTACGTAGACCGATATCATTCGGTGTCCATCGATATAGTTATTACATATGGTGTGACCTTCTACAGTAGTTCATAATTAAAGTTGGGTCATAATGTCCGTTATACGCCTTTAATTATATATATCCTTTAAGCACCGTTGATTCTCTAATGAATAATAAATTCAGTTTCCTCACGGAATCAGGAGAGCGCTCATATTGTTCTAGCCCCGAATAAACCCTTAAGGGAACTACTCTCTACTTCTCACAAGAAAGAGTTGATTCCACTATTGTGTACAAACCTTCCTAGCCACAATCCAAACCGCAATCCCAACATACGGAGAATATTGATCGGGAATAATCATCTGACCTCACCCATGATATATCAAAAATCATGATATAACCTGAAGAAGTCGATAAGACACTTAGGATTGAGATCACCCACATATAGCCATCATAAGTTGATGTATATGAATCTCATCGGTAAACGGATCTTGGTGAGAGATTCATATAGATCATGGCCCAATCCTATATGATCACATCATACAAGGTGCCTCTATTCCCATATCTCCATATGAATGATTCAGGATAGAATCATCGTACAATACAGAATAGACCGCAGCTATAGATTAACTACAAATAAAGTACCCAGCTTTTTTGCTATATGTGGACTTTTTAGATTGCACATCTCTTACTGTATCCTTCTGTATATGACAATCATATACACAGTACGAGATTACATTCGGCAATCTAGGATGATATTGAAGAGAGTTTTAGAAAAGATTTTAATTATCATATAACATGGGGAATTGGGTTTCAAAATTTTTCTTATATTGAAAACCTTTTTTCAATCAAGAACGAGTTTCTGTATATACGCAAAAAATGACTTTAGAAACTACATACCTTTTTTTTTATTTTCTTTTTTCTGATTCCTCGATTTACTACCAGATCTTCTGAGCTATGACCCGCGGTCTAATAACGTGTGTGTAGGCACGTTACGGCAAGAGATGTAGGTCACGTGAAAAGAACGCCGGCCGAATCCTACAAAAAAGGGAAGAGTTAGAAATTTTTTTTTTCTCTATTCTTCTCTCTTTGGTGGCCGAATTTTCTTTGTTTTTCACTTGTGTGTTAGGTTAATTTTTTCTAGCTATATAACACTTATATAGTAGTCTTTTAGGGTTTTAGTTTGACCAAGTGAAAATAGGATTCCTAATCCCTTTTTATTTTAGTCTCCCTAAAGTCTTTAATAATTGACTATTAGGACTTTTAAAATAATCAAATTATTTTAAGTTTTTTGTCCTAGTCATTATTTAATCACATTACCTCATATTTAATAAATAGAATTAATAATTTATATTATTTTATTAAATATTTAATTAATTAAATAATCACATTATTTAATTATTCTCTTTTATTTAAATCACATTACTTTCGTAACACTATTAATTGGACTATCAAATTAATCTACCGTGACCCTCGTTATCAACAACCATAAGGGCTAGCAAGGGGACCTAATGGACCCACAGTTTTGAGCTCCAATAATACTTAGTAATATTAATTAAAACTCTTTAATTAATATTTCACGATTATTAACCTCGGAGTTATTCCACTAAAAATCAGAGGCTGCACTCTCAGAACTGTATATGTGTTTATACAATTTGAAGTCTCAGTGTCCATTGATATAGCTAATTCCATATAGTGTGATCCTCCATAAATAGTTCATAACTAGAGTTGGGTCATAAAGTCCGTTATACCCCTCTAGAAATATTTTTTCCTTTAAGTACCATTGATTCTTTAATGAACAATTAAATCTATCTTCCTCACGGAAGAAGGAGAGCACTCATAATCGTTCAAGCCCCGAATCAGCCCTTAAGGGAACTACTCATCTACTTCAATCAAGAAGGAGTAGATTCCACTATTGTGTTCAAACCTTCCCAGCCATAAGTCAAACCGCAACTCCAAGATATAGAGGTATTGGTCGAGATTCACATCAACCTCACTCATGGTAAATCAAAAGCCACGATCCAACTTGAAGGAGTCAATAAGACACTCAGGGTTAAGATCACCTATAAATAGCCGTAGTTTATCGATTATATATGAATCTTATTTACGAACAGATCTTGGTGAGAGATTCATATAAATCGTGGTTCAGTTCTATATAATCTCATCATATAAGATGCCTCTATTCTTGTAACATCTGTAATTTTCGTTAATTATGAAAATTACCCAAAAGTGTTGTTAATTACACGAAAATAATGTAATGTGTTTGTTGGACTAATTTTTAGGTATACAAGTGGACCAGATGGAACGATCTGGAAAGAATGCATGAAGGAAAAAGGAGAATGTTGGCAATGAGTACCGCAATCAGTCATCGCGATCAGAGATCACGATGAGCAGCTCGCGGTGAAAATAGTGATTTTGGGCAGTGAGCAACGCGACCAACATCGCGACCAGGCACCGCGATGGTTGATCGCGATGAAAGCGGTAAAATTACTCTAGTGAGCAACGTGACCAGGTGGTGCGACCACAGGTCGCGAGAAGCGGTTGCGGTTGCGATGACCGAATTTTTATAAAAAAAATAAAAGGCGGTGAGAAGCTTCACGAAGAAGCAAGAGAGAAAAGAGAAAGAGAGAGAACGGGAGAAGAGAAAGAAAGAAAGAAAAAGAGAAAGAAAAGAGAGAGAAAGGAAGAAATAGAAAGAAGAAGAATAAGAAGAAGAAGAGGAAGAAGAGAAGAAGAAGAAGAAGAAGAGGAAAGGAAGAAGAAGAAAGAAAAGGAAAGAAAAAGAAAAAAGGAAAAGGAAAAAAGAAATTCAGAAAAGAAATAGTCAGAAAAACGGTATCCAGGTTGGTGTACACTCCTCTTTGAATCTGTTTTGATTTGAATCTGAGATTTTTGTGAATATTGGTGGATTTTGACTTAATACGATTTCGATTGTTGAAAATATAGTTTGAATTACGATCATTATTTGAAAATTTAATTCTTCAACCGTATGAAAATATTGTTGACTTACAACTGTTGATTCTAAAAGAAATGAAATGTTTGATATGGCTTTTAATGAATAGCGATTATGAATGGAAACGGCCTTAGGATACTTGGACATAGAAAATAGATATAGGAGGTTGGTATACTAGCTGGGTTATTTTAGCAGTACTGTACCGATATTGTTATTGATTGTGATTATTATGTACCTCCCCAAGGATTGGTCCTGGGGTAGGGAGTATGTACCTCCCAAAGGATTCGTCCTGGGGTAGGGAGTATATACCTTCCTAAGGATTCGTCCTAGGATAGGGAGTTATGTACCTCCTTAGGATACCAAACTCTCGGTCCTAGGATAGGGAGTTATATGTATCACCCTTGGATTGTACAGGCGCCAAGTGCCGGTCCTAGGGTTTGGAGTTATGTTCGACTGACAGCCACTGAGGGGTCGAACGACCCATATTCCGGTCCTAAATTATGTTGAGTATATCAAAGGGTCAGGATTGAGAATAAATTGAATAAAATGATTATAAAATAATTGAGAACTTGATTTCGTATGACCTATTAATTTAATTTAGCTGCTTTTATTAAATTGATTTCATATGATTTATTTCAGTAAATGAGTTGAATAATGATATGTTTTTATACGATAATCTTGTGATATTTTTATTATGAAATTTATTTTATGATTTTGATAAATGAGTTTAGTGTACACCCATTAAGCATTATTGCATAGCGCGTTGATTTCATCACGTGTAGGTAACAGGTATACCGGAGGAGACAAGAGTAGAGATGAGGTAGTTGCAGATTGAAGAATTCAGAGTCATTATACTTATTAGGTAGCTATATAATTTTGTATATTATATTTAATTAAGCATGCATATACAGAAGTCTGTAAATTCGATATTTATATATATATATATTGTAAATAGTTGTTTGATGGTTTTTGTTTTCAAAGGTTGTAAATAGTAATCATGAATTGTTTTATATGAAAATGTTTGGGAAGTCGCACTATACGGCAGAGTGCGCACATGTTTGAAAGTTTGATTTTGAAGTGATGAAATTATATTGTTTGAGTTTTTGATGTAAACAGGATTTTTGAAAAATCAGAAAAATAGAGGAAACTCTGTCGAAATTTTTAAAATGGATTTGATGGGCTCACTAGAAAAGATTTTAAATTATAAATTCTCTGGTTTTCAAATTATAAACAGAATTAAGAAAAGTTTTGAAACCCGGTAGCGCTCCCTGGGTCGATCCAGTCGGATCGGGTCAGGGGGTGTTATAATTCTCATGTCAACTACATGAGTGGTTTAGGATAAGACCATCGTACTTTACAGAATGGACCGTAGCAGTAGATCAATCACAAACAAAGTTCCCAGCTTTTTTCGCTCTCTACGGACTCTTTAGATTGCATGTCTCAAAATAAATCCTCTATGTATATGACCATCATATACTCATTATGAGATTACATCTTGCAATCTAGAATGTTCTTGCACAATACGAATGTATTACTGAATATAAAACATTTATAAACTTAAATGATAATCTGAATAATTTTTATTAAGTTTTTAACTATTTACAATTACAAGCTTTAGGGCATAAATCCCAACAATTATAATGCACAAGTTTATATAATATAAATGACACAATAAGAATGAATTGAACTCTTTTTTTTATTTATTTATAAAAAACATTTACAAATTACATCTTTAGGGCAAAACCCCAACAGAGAACACTCTTCTCTTAGTCTCTCAACTTCTCAATTAGAGAATCTCATACTTATACAGTGTATCTCATACTTAAATACTAAGAATGAAAGTTTGAGTGCAAGAAATATCTCTCTCGGAGAGGAACTATAATAATCTAAGCACAAATAGGCCTTTGATGTGTATGGATGTAAGATTTTGGCTCAATAAAATTTAGAACAATTCATTGGGATGTTAAAGAACTCTAGTAGGCTCTTAGAAGTGTTGGTTGGACGTCCCGAGGCTTGCATTTATATGGAAATTAAAAAACTAGTCGTTTGAAGCACAATATATGCGTCAGTTAACTGCCCGGAACATGAACAAATGAAGATCGGATGATGAAAAGCTAGCCATTACAGCCTTTCTGAAGCTTAGCGGAACATGACAGGAACTTGAGCTTCATGGTCTGCCGAAGAGCATACCTATTCTATTATCAGGCGGAACATGTGGTGGAACATGTTTTACAAGATTCGCTACTTTGCTACATGGTTCGCTACTTAGGATATTTGAGATTATTTGATTTGTGTAACTTATTAATCTTTACTTCTTTAGCTTTTCATGCACTTCAATTGATTTCTTCAAATAGATTAACATTTGCATATTGCTCATTTCCAATTTGATTGAAACTTTGCTTAAATCAAAAGTAAAGCAACCAATGTTGTAACTTCATTAATATTTATTATTATAAAAATCAAGCATAAAGCATTGAGACTTAAAATCTTCCCCTTTTTTGATGATGACAAACCATTTATAGTAAAATTAAAGTTTCAATAACTTAAAACATATAAAAATACATATTAGAGCTATCAATATACCTATTTATTTCACGGATATTACAATATAAGTATTGCAACCAATCATTAAACTTCTCCCCCCTTTTGTCTTCATAAAAAAGAAGTATGAAGCAATTCTTGTCAATGACGCTAAAAACTTATTGTAAAAATTTTAGATACTTGTAAGTGTACGAATCTATTGGAGTTTAGATATGTGAAATACGAGATCGAACCACAAAGATTGACAAAAAAATTAATTATTTAATTCTAATTTTAAATTTAATCTTAACCTATTTAATAAGAAGTAATAAATGAAATCTGAATTAACTAACATTATAAAACTAATAATAACACAAATAACAATCGCAACTAATTAAAAAAGTTAAACAAGTAATTCAATTAAAAAAGTCTGAGATTCAGAATCTACTATTATTAATAATGTAACATTTTACTATTTAAATTATTTATTCTCGAAGTTTAGCGTAGCAATTTATAAATCAATTCAATACTTTCTTCCGATTTTATCAATTAAGTACATAAACATCAATCTTTTATAAATTCAAATATTATAGGGTTAATTACACTGACATCTCTTGAGGTTTGATATAATTACACAGATAAACAAGGTTTGGGCATATCAACACTAACTTACCTTAAAATTTCATTATTGTTACACGAATATCCCCTGCCATTAGTATCAGTCCGTTAACGTTAGTCTGATAGTGCAAAAGTAAGGCTAAAAGACAAAAATGCCCCCAAAAGTAAAAAGTGAGACTGCCACATTTTTTGTCTCGTAAAACCAAAATGTATTCTTATTTTGCCCCTTGACTATTTTAGAAATAACAATAAAAAAAAAATTGGGATGGGGCCATGCATAATTCATGACCGTTGGAAAGATGGATGTGGCCATGCATATTTGATGACCGTTGCTTCCCAACGGTCATGAAAAAATTGCCTATTTAAAAGGCATTGCTATTGCGATGGTTTGGTACCAATGTTTTTGTGAATTTTTTTAGGTTGGTTGCTTTGCTATTAGATATTGGTTGCTTTAAATTCTTTCTTTTTTTCTACAAAGAGTTGTGATGAGCTGAAGAGCTGCTGTGCGAATTTCAGAATCGAAGGCAAACCCATTTAAATTGGATTTCTATTGTGAAAGGGGAACGTGCAAGTATTACTCATTTTGGAATTCAGATGGAGATGCGTATAGAGTAAGTGAATGTGAAGATGCTACTGATAAAAATTCAGATATTATCGAAAACATGCAAGAAGATATCAAGTATGTCATTGTCATTATTGACACAATTGGAAAAATGTATCAAAGGCAAGAAAATAATATTTCAGTGATCAAACAATATAAATGGCTAATCATATGTTTGTTTGTTATAATCATGGTAGTTATTATATGCCTACTTTGTAAGAATAAAAGTAAAATAAAATAAAATATTATAACAGTTTTATATGCAAAGCATCAACTATTAATATGCATAAATAAACATTTTCATAATTGTCAACAATAATGTCACTAATGTACAAGTCGAATAACATAAGTTTCAGGCCTTGTACATTTTGCAGCACCCATGTTCAAATCACTACATCCAATTCCCATTTACAAAATATATGAATCTTGTGGTGTGCTACACAAGATCATAATTACATCCCACAAGTAGACAAAAAAAAAAATTAACAAAAGTATATATACACAAGCATAATTACATACTTCACCATTACAAATCAATACCACTGCTAGCAAACAAAATAAAAAAAAATTTACAGAAGTTCCTATTACCTATCGCTGCGGCAGTAGGCCAACACTAACTAACCACATTTCCACCACATTTGCACAATAAAAAAAATCATTGAATTTCAGTCCAACCGCAACAAAAAAGCTAAAAAAGGATCCTAACAATAACAAAAGCAGCTTCAGTCTTAGGTATTACTTTCCTCCACAGTCACCATCAGTCCACCCAACCACACTTCCTATATTAAGTAAGTAAAAAAAAAAAATTAATTGAAGGGTCAATTGACAGTGTTGTTAAAAATTGAAGAGTACTGTAAATTACATGAGATTGCACTTGATTGGGTGGGTTGTGATGTTGGTGCATTCTACGAGAGAGGTTGTGAGGATGCAACAGCCTGTGAGGGGTTTAGAGGATGTAACAGGCTGTGATGGAGGTTGAGAGGATGCAACAACAGTTGTGTTCTTCTTCTTCTGAGATGCGTTGGAATTGCTTCCAACATGAAATTTTCTTTTCCCTAAAACAATTCCTGCTGCCTTCTTTTTGCCTTAACAGATTCAGCATAATATAAATTAATTTAGTTAAAAAAATATAATATAAATTAGTATATTCAACAGTGTAAGAATTAAGTTATTATCTTAGCTGATTGCGGTGGGTGTAGCAGCTGTGTCCTCGTTGTGTTTACAGCTCCTAACATTATGTCCAAATGCCCCACATGCACTACATTTTGCGCCATTGCTCCTTTTTTGTTTGGCTTGTTCATCTGCACCACTTTTTCTATTTTTCTTTGGTCTGCCAGGCAGATTCTTCCTGTCCGGTGGAAGCACCTTGTTGAATGTCATCTCAGGCCAAAATGATTGATGAGGAATTGGGTAGAATACATTTGAGTAGGTTTTGATATAAGCATCATTCGACAAATAATTGTGGACAAACTGGTATCCTTGCCTTCTTGTAGCTGTTATAACAGCCATGACACGCTTGTATGGAATTTCACTAATTTCCCAAGCCATGCAATCACAACTCTTCATATCAAGCTTCACAATATAATACCTATTCCTCTATTTGACTTCATACTCTTCGTCACTTGCACACATCACCTGTACATATCTCCTAGCATCTTGATTCTCAGTCTATTTTGTCCATACCCTAGGTGGTATCTCAGTCTTCTACTTCTTAGCTTCTTCATCCCTTTTGTAGATGCGCTTCATAAACACTTTGCTTATGTTTTCAATCAATGTTAATGCTGGTTTTGCTCTAAACTTGTCTATCCAGCTATTAAAACACTCTAAAATGTTAATTGTCACGTGGTCTGATTTCACATGTCCATCGAACGCGTGTCGAGACTAGTGACAAACTGGTATCCTACTCATGTAGTTGTACATATCCATGTCTCCTTCTTTCATCTTCTTCATTACATCATCAAAGTCTGCCTTGTTGGTACACTTGACAGCCTTGAAAACCAAGTCAGCAGAATTTTTTTCTCTATTCCTTGCTCTTAAGTTGGCAAATATATGCCTAACATAAAATCTATTACTAGATCCTGGCCACCATGTCTTAATCACATCAATAACTCCTTTCTGTCTATCTGTAATGAAGGTCATTTTTCGATTGTCGTCTCCTATATGCTCATATAAGTGTCGAAGAAACCATGCCCAACTGTCCTTGCACTCTGTCTCACAAATAGCTACTTCAACTAGAAACACACCAAAGTTGGCATCTATGGAACTGGAAGCCAGTAAAACACCAGGGAATTTTCCCTTCAAATCAAGGCCAATAAAAGGCCTACACCCAAAGACAAACCTTTGCTTTTGTGTAGATAGACTGAGAAAGAACCTCTGAAATTTTGAAGGTGTATTAGGGTTTGGTGAAAGTGTCTTCAACAGTGCTACTGACCCAAGATTTGTGGTCCTCACCATATGGACATAGGCATACAACTTGTTGTAGCATTCATCGTACTCGTCTTCAGTACTGTCAAGGACTCTATTTTTGGCTCTATAGAGTGTATACTTTGGAATTGTGATTCCATAAATTCTCTGGATATCACTCCCCAAATACTTCACCTTTATGTCTGAATTTTCTTCTATCAAATTCTTGAACCTGTTAGCAATCCAAACAGCATTTGCCTCTTGATTTTTGTGAACCTTTTGGCATGCATATATGTCATGCAAGGTCTTGATCTGAAAGCAACTTATGTCTGTGGTTGGACTTGCATGTATCCTCCATATGTAACCTTTGAAGGCACACTCAGCAGTGTACCTATCCCTCTCATTTTATATTCTTCAAATTTGGAATTCTTCTTGCACTATACTCCCTAAGGGTCTTCCTAAAGTGGTTGAGGTTGTGGAAAAGCTATCTCACTTCAAATACAACCTTTCCATCTTGACCAGCCCTAAATGGCTTCCCTGTTGTGTGAACATCAAGCCTACCATCTGAGTCTTCATAGTTGTTCTTAAATATGGCATGTGCCTCTCCTTGGAAAGATGCAACATTTGATAGAATGTCATCATCGGAGTACCGCTCTTCCTTTACTTCAGGTTGGTTAACATCAGCTTCATTGTTATCTGTAAGCTTACCATCTGATTGAGCCATTGATGTTGTATTTGATTCAGGACTGCTCTCATTGTCTGATAAGTAATCCTCATCTTCAGTTGATGATGAGAAATAAATGGATGCATTGTTGTCTTCTTCACTCCATGATATCTCCACAAAGATGAGGGCATCCTGATTGGTTGAGTAAGATTCATGTGCTTCAAAGGAATCTTATTGGCTCACTGATTCAGCAGCAGGCAGTACTACCAGTGGTAGTGACTCCATTTGAAACCTTATAATTTTCAACCCTCTAGCCTTGAACACTATGAAGATATCTTGCAAATTAGCATCATCTTCGATTAATCTGTACTCTCCACTTCAAGCTAAATTTATCTCCAATTTGAACTTCTCCCCTAGATGTGGCATGTCTGAACATGCCCTTATATAAACATCAGCATACAGGGCTACCATAGTGTAACTATCAGGATGACGAACATTGTGTTGCACCAGCATGTCCAGATACGTTACTCGTAACGTTACCCCTATTCTCCAAGTTCTGTAACCATTGTAATTAACTTCATATCGGACCCAAACAATCAATATTACAGAAAAGAAGAAATACTTTAAACACATAAATACAAAAATCCAAACTTTAAAAACTAAATGGAACATTAAACTCTGTTCATGCAGACTGAAAACAAATGCATAACTAAAAAAAATCAACAATTTCCAGCAAAACAAATACACATAATGAAAACAAATTATTTGGAATGGACCCATCTTCTTGGACCACCATAAACACACAAAACACAATGAAAACAATGAACATAAACAATTGTTAACGTGTTAAACACCCCACATCCAAAAACCCTAAATTTTAACTAAAGCATGGAACCCTAATTGGTGTTCATACATACTGTTTTCTTTCAAAACAATTACATATTCATAAACAATAAAAACTATTCAGCAAACCCAACTCATTTAGGCTTTAAAATTATACAAAGCTAAAAAACAATTATAATAAAATTTACAACTGGGGCTAATCACTTTCTTCACCATTTAGACTCATCACACACTAAAAATAATAACATGCACTGCAGTAAAACCTATATTTCCAAGACCCATCGTTTGTGTTTCAAAAAAATCAAGAAAAATACCTTTTTTTTATGCAACATTGTATAAACAGTAAAAAAAAAATATACATGCGAACCTTCCTCAACAGATTATGGTCTTCAAACAACTGTTTTAGTTCGGTAATGAAAATGAACGAGGATGGAAGAAGCGTGAAAGGTGGTCTTCTATGCAAATGAGGGTTCACAGAATGCAAAATGATCAGGCTGTGATCGGGTTGAGAGAAAAGGAGGAAAGCTTCTTCGTTTTTGGGCGTGAATAGGAGGAAAAAAGGCGGCAATAGTATGATAACTAATGATGAAGTGGACAACAAGTAAATGTCCTTTCACCGGTGGCTACTCACCTTTTCCAACGTTAATTTTTTATAAAATTATTAAATTAATTATTTAAATATAATCACTGTACAACATTAATTGTATCTAACGTCTCTGGTAAGATTATCATTTTACCTTTACTTTTGCACTGTCAGACTAACGTTAACAGACTGATACTAATAGTAGGGGATATTCATGTAACAATAATGAAACTTCAGGGTAAGTTAGTATTGATATGCCCAATCCTTATTTATCTGTATAATTATATCAAACCTCAGGGGTATCAGTGTAATTAACCCAATATTATATGTATCCAAAACTTAAAAAAACATATAATTAAAGTTCTTATAATTAAACTTTTCAATACAAAGTCTGATTAATAAAATAAATACATAACTACAAAAAATACTTGATATTATAGGTGAAATTAAAAATTATTAAACATTAAAAATAAATTCAAAAATAAAAATTGAGTAACAAAAATAACTTTATCAATAAGGTTTTATCGTACACCTCATAATAGAATGTTAGAAACACATAATGACAATAAGAATAAAAATTGAATAAAAAACCGACATGACGACGACAAGATTATTGCCGTAATTTTTGATCTGAATCCAAATCGAAACAGCCACAACTTCTGCTCCAGTGCGTTGTTTTCTTTCTTCTTTCTTCTCTCTCAAAGCTGATGCGCCTCCCCTGTTTTCTTCTTTTCTATGTCTTTTGCCATACATCTCACTTGTTTTGCACACCAAAAACAAAACTCATCTGCTTCTTTTCTTTTTCTTCTTTTATTGACGAAAAATACCGGAAAAGGTCGGTTCTTCATGTAAACCTGACTTGATTGATTGTGACTGGGCTGGATGGATGGTGGCGGTCTAACCTGGTCAGAGAAGGAAGGAGAAGCGGACCGGGACGTATACGGGTAGGGTTAGAGAGCATATATGGTTGGATTTGTTATAGACTAATTTCAGAATATTAAAGTATATCTCAGAATAAATATAGACTAATTTCAGAATATTTTTTGAAAGCAGTAGAATCGTTATCATTGCACAGGCAAGGCAAGGCAAGGCAAACCCTATTATTCATAATTTTTTAGGTTGAATTGTTTTCTACAATCAAGATTCAAGAAGGTGACCATGCATGAGAATTGAGAAAGGTTTAATTTGAATAATATTATAATTATAAATAAAGGATTATTCTCTTTTATGAAAAAAAAGAAGGATTATTCTCTTTTCTTATAAAATTTTCATATTTATACAACTCATATTACAAAATAAATTAATGAGGATTTTGTTTTTATCACGATTACTCAATCACATTACGCGCAACCAAAAGACAAAAAGTTCAAATAAATTATATATTATAAAGGGCAATTATCAATTTGTTTCTTAACTTTTGTGGAATCATCAATTTTTTTAACTCAGTTTCATTTATTATACTCTTGGGCCCTTAATTTTTGTAAATGTTTCAATTTGGTCCTTTTGACAAATATTTTTACAGTGAAACTAACTGAAAATGTAAAAAGACAGTTTTGCCATTAATAAAATTTTAAATGGATCTCCCATTTAAAAATATAATTTAAATTTTTTAAAAAAAATTTTAAAAAAATTTAACGAGACATTATGAAATTTTTTTTAAAAATTTTTTATATTAATGACCATATTACCCTTATAATTATTAATAATATTTTAAAATTTTGAGGGTAAAATTGTAATTTTAATTCATTTGAATAAAGTCAAGGGCAAAACTCTCTTTTTAACATTTTCAGTTAGTTTAACTGTTAAAAAAATTGGTCAAAGGGATCAAATTGATATATTTATGAAAACTTAGGGCCCAAGGGTACTAATAAACGAAACTGTATTAAAAAATTGATAATTTTTAAAAAAATTAGGGACCAAATTAATAATTATCCTATTATAAATGACAACCATAAGACAATTTCTGGTGCGTACGTATCTAAAATACAAGGAAAAAGAAAGCTCAGAACTCGATCAGTCTATATATCAATGCTTCTGTCTTATAACAGACATGAGATGGCGGATGAAGCACTTCTCAAAGGATCACATATGATGAATGGATAGAGTTATTTTGCATGGTATCAAAGTATAATTAGTACTGCTAATATCTATTTTTATAGTTAATAAACTTTTTTATTACAGGTATAGCACAATTAATAGACTGCAAATTCCCTCTATAATTCTAGAAAAACTGCAAACTCTATCTCTACTAATTATTTATACTTCTGATTATTCTCTTAATTACTGAAAATGTCGAATCTGGTTTGTTTAAAGAACGTCTGAAATCTCTGATGAAGGTCAATTTTTTTGCATTGGAGATTTGTTGTTATAGTGTGATTCGTTTAACAAATGTAAAAATGGGTGTAAATATGATCAATTAATTCCTCCTACCATGGAGTTTGCCCTATAGACATAAATAGGGTTATTACTCTCTATACCATCTCCTAAAAGGTTATCAGATCTTTTTAAAGTTTATTTACTTGAATTTATATGGAAAGAGTAATTCTAAAATATTTGTTCAAATTCATGATATGATAAGTTGATTTGCTCCCTCTTTAAATACCAAAAATTGAAGTTCATAGGGAAATGTGGTGCAAAAGAGGCTCCCTTTACAACTTTAATATATGCACTCAATAATTCATCGGGACATATTAGTAGTCATCAAATCAATCATATTACATGCATGTATTAACTCAATCATATCAATCACTTATGCATGACAAAATTCATAGTGCATACCCCTCAATTCATGCAACTTACACTCCATCAATTTCTTAATTCTCCATATTGTCAAAAACGATAATCCACTATCATCTTGGGAGAAATATATAAAAGAAACTTTTTTCAAAGGAATCATTTACCTGTGAAGTTCAAGGATTCCATTTAATATTGAAAAAGATATTTCATTTTGAAGTATGTGATGCAATTATTTAGCATGTGAATGCTTGATGAAGTGTTTAATGAGGTGTTGAAGACTAAGTCCATGCACGTGGGTCTTAGTGGAGCTGTTGAGTTAAAAGACCAAGTCTCTGTTTTTATTTTCTATTTTGCTATTATCCTTCTGTTTTCCAGTACTCAGTTTTGCTCAATTTTTTTAGCAAATAAGCTCCGATTACATTGGAGATCATAGATTGGCTTTGTTTTGTATATAAAGTTGGTTCCTGAATGAATAAATCATTGACTAAAAAAACATATTTGTCAGCTCAAAGTTGAATTGGGAGGAGCTAACCCCTCGAAGAGTTAGCAAAATTCACTTGTTCTTTTGTTATTTATTGTTTTAGTTCTCCCAAAATCTGGTGATCGTAACATCTTTGGTATCAAAGCCTGGGAATGGAGCTACAAGATCGAGTTGAAGCTCTGGAGAAAACCTTGGACAGCCTTTCTACTAGTTAGAAGGAACTCTTATGCCATGTTATAGAGAAACTAGAAAAACTCAGCCAACTAATCACTAGAAAAACTGATGAGAATAAGGGAGCTGCACCAAGGGATCCATTACATGTTCCGGTTGGGCCAATAACAAGGGCAAGGGTTAAGAGATTCAAAGAAGCACTCAATGGCCTAATTCAAGACACATGGGCTGATTCTGAATTATTAAAGTCCAAGATGAACCCACATGAAGACCAAGGCTTAATTAACGTCATCAAGTCAATTGATTGGGCCGAATAAGAGAAGGCCTGGGTGTGTGGCATAATTTCGGCTTGGGCATGAATTCAATAGTTGCTTGTTTTAGTTTTTTCCATTTGTATGGCAATTATGCCCATTCTAGTTTTCTGTTTGTAAGGCCTTAATGGCCGAATATCTTATTCCCTTTTTAGAGATAGGCATGTAGTCTTTCTTGACTTTTAGGGTTTTAGTTTATAAGGATCCGAATGGATGTAAGGGAGGCAGACTTGATTTTGAATGAAAATAGAGAGAATTTTCTCTTTTGTTCTTTGACAACTAACTGGAACTTATCAGAATTCTCTGTGGCGTTCCTCCTTGACTTATCAATTGAGTATTTCATCATTGATTGTGGCGTCCTTCTTTATACCAAGGTTCACATCTCGATATAGGTGTTGGGTCGCGCTTTCCATCCGAACCAGAGGTTAGAACGATCTTTGGCATCAATCTTGATACAATCGACGAGGTTCGTATCATTTGGTATCAGAGCTTAGGGCTCTAACATCAGGTCTAATCTATCTTTGTTATTCTTCTTCTTTGATTTCGTTGATCACAAAATTACATCTTATTTCTAGAACTTCTTGTGAGTGTCCAGATCTAAGTAAAAAAAACACACACAAACTCGATTCCGTTAGATCAAAAAAAAAAAAAAAATCCTGGTAGTAGAAACTCGTCTTTGTTATTCTTGTCCTATTACTTTGTTATTCCAGTTTCGTTGTGATTCGTTTCGTGTGAACCTAGGAAATTGTGTTTCGTGTGAACGTGGCTAAGAAATCCTAATTGTTGTTTGGTTAATTTGATAAGAACTTTTGAGAAAAATTACGAGTGGAAAAAAGGCAAGAGAGGTGAGTACATACTGAGGGTAAAAGCCGAATTTATTGTGTGAAACACGAATGAACCGTTTCTTGAGGGAAACACGTGAGGGAGTGAAGTGAGGACCTTATTTATATTTCTGCTAACGTTTTCTTTGTAGCGAATATGTCTAAAGAAAGTGCTTCGGAGGAGGTGTTGGGAAAGGTTGATACAAAGTTTATAATGGAAGCATTGACGAGGGAGGTGGGGAGAATGTTAAGGGCGGAGATGGAAACAATTCATGAACAATTAGATCGGGTAGAAAATACATATGCGGAACAGCCACCACCCGTTCCTCAAGCACGTAGGAGAGAGAGGGTTCCGGTTAGAGAAGAAGTTAATGATTACTACAGGGATGATAATGACATAGAGGAGGATGATCGCATGTCCAATGTGGGTGCGGGGAGATTTAGGCGTGGAACGGGAGGTAGATGAGTTAGGTATAGGAATAGAGGAGATAGGTATGTAGATAGGGTTGATAATAATTTGTGTAGTAGAAAGGTGAAGATTCCAACCTTCCAAGGTAAAACTGATCCTGAAGCTTATCTGAAGTGGGAGAAAAGAATAGAGTTGGTGTTTGATTGCCATGAATATTCCGAATTGAAGAAGGTGAAATTGGCAGCCATAGAATTCACTGATTATGGTATTGTTTGGTGGGATCAACTGATTGTGAGTAGGAGACGGAATGAAGAAAGACCTATTGAGACATGGGAGGAGATGAAGACTGTTATGAGGAGGAGATTCATTCCAAGTCACTATTATAGGGGTTTGTTTCAAAAATTTCAAACTCTTACTTAGGGGTCTAAGTATGTTGAAGACTACTACAAAGAGATGAAGATAGCCACGATTCGAGTTGATGTAGAGGAATACCTAGAGGCGACTATGGCTAGGTTTCTAAATGGACTACACCAAGACATTGCAAATGTAGTGGAGTTGCAGCATTATGTTGAATTGACTGACATGGTACACATGGCCATTAAAGTGGAACAACAATTGAAGAGGAAGGGTTCCACACGGGTTGGGCAAAATTCGGGTTCTTCATCATCATGGAAGCCGAATTGGAGCAAGAGGGAGGACCAACTTAGTTTTAAGGCTAAGGCCGAACCTTCCAAAGATCATAAGGCCGGAGGCACAATAAACCAAGGTAAACCAGATTCTCAACCTTCTAGAAATCGTGACATTAAGTGCTTTACGTGTTTGGGAGCATGTTATATTCCATCACAATGCCCAAACAAGAGAGTAATGGTTTTGAAGGATAATGGTGGTATCGAATCAGAGGGTGAATCTGATGATGAGTCCATGCCACCTTTGAAGGATGCCAGTGACTTTGAATATCTGGTGGGTGGAGAGCTTTTGGTTGCAAGAAGAGCTATTAGTGCTCAAGCCAAGAAAAATGATGAGGTACAACGTGATAACATTTTTCACAGCCGCTACCATGTTAATGACAAGGTATGTAGTATGATTATTGACGGGGGGAGTTGTACTAATGCGACGAGCACTACTTTGGTGGAAAAATTGAATTTGAAAACTTTGGAGCACCCAAAACCTTATAAGCTACAATGGTTGAATGATAGTGAGGAAGTTAGGGTGAATAAACAGGTGTTGGTGTCATTTTTAATTGGAAAATACAAAGATGAAGTTGTTTGTGACGTGGTACTAATGAATGCGGGTCATATCCTTTTGGGAAGACCATGGCAGTTTGATAGACATGTAACTCATGATGGATACACCAATAGATACTAATTTGTATTCAATAAAAGGCCAATCACTCTTGTACCTTTAACCCCAAGACAAGTATATGAAGATTAAGTGAGGTTAAAAAATGAGAGAGATGTTAAAAAGGAGAGTGAGAGTTCAAAAGAAAAAGAGGTTGATGAGAAAAAAATGAGAGAGAAAACAAGTGAGCTTTTATGCAAGAGACAGTGAGATCAAGAATGCTTTGTTTTCAAATCAGCCAATGATTGTACTTTTGTACAAAGAGGCTTGTTTTAGTACTAATTAAATTAGCTCTTCTTTGCCTAGTGTTGTTGTTTCACTTTTGTAGGACTTTGATGAAGTGTTTCCCGAAGAGATGCCTATTGGTTTATCATCAATAAGGGGGATTGAGCACCGAATTGATTTTGTACCCGGAGCACCAATTCCAAATAGACCCACATACCGAAGTAATCTCGAGGAGACAAAGGAACTTGAAAGACAGGTTGATGAGCTCATGGAAAGTGGGTATGTTCGTGAGAATATGAGTCCTTGTGCGGTTCCCGTATTGCTTGTGCCTAAGAAGGATGGAACGTGGAGGATTTGTGTTGATTGTCGTGCCATCAACAATATCACTGTAAAGTATCGACATCCTATTCCTAGATTAGATGATATGCTTGATGAATTGTATGGTTCTATTGTTTTCACTAAAATTGATCTTAAAAGTGGATATCATCAAATTAGGATGAAAGAAGGTGATGAGTGGAAAACTGCTTTCAAAACAAAATATGGGTTATATGAGTGGTTAGTTATGCCTTTTAGGTTAACTAATGCACCAAGTACTTTCATGAGATTAATGCATCATGTTTTGCGTGCTTTTATTGGAAAATTTGTGGTTGTTTACTTTGATGACGTTCTGATTTATAGCAAAAACTTGGATGAGCATGTTAAACATTTAAAACTTATTTTAGGTGTTTTAAGAATCGAAAAGTTGTTTGCTAATTTTAAAAAGTGTACCTTTTGCACGGATAAGCTTGTATTTTTAGGTTTTGTTGTTAGTGCTAAAGGAATTAGGGTTGATGAAGAAAAGGTTAAGGCAATTAAGGAGTGGCCGAAACCTACAAATGTGGGACAAGTGAGAAGTTTTCATGGGTTGGCTAGTTTCTATAGGAGGTTTGTGAAAGACTTTAGTAGTCTAGCTGCACCTTTAACTGAAGTTATAAAAAAGAATGTGGGTTTTAAGTGGGGTAATGAACAAGAAAATGCATTTAACTTGATTAAGGAAAAATTAACTAATGCACCTTTACTTGCTTTGCCTGACTTTGCTAAAGCTTTTAAGATTGAGTGTGATGCTTCAGGAATAGGTATTGGAGCTGTTTTAATGCAAGAAGGACGTCCCATTGCATTTTTTAGTGAGAAAATAAGTGGAGCAGCCTTGAATTATCCTACCTATGACAAGGAGATGTATGTTTTGGTTAGGGCATTGTAAACTTGGCAACACTACCCGAAAGAATTTGTGATTCACACGGATCATGAGTCCCTGAAGCATTTAAAGGGGCAGCACAAGCTAAATAAGCAGCATGCTAAGTGGGTGGAGTTCATAGAAATATTTCCATATGTGATCAAGTACAAAAAAAAGTAAGGAAAACGTAGTCGTTGATGCTTTATCTAGAAGGTACGTTTTACTTTCTACTTTGGATGCTAGATTGTTTGGTTTTGACTACATTAAAGAATTGTATGTGGAAGATGCTGATTTTGGCAATGTATTCAATGCATGTGAAAAGGTTGCATTTGGCAAGTTTTATAGGCATGAAGGATTTTTACTTAGAGAAAATAAATTATGCGTGCCTAAGAGTTCTTTGCGTGAATTGCTTGTTAGGGAAGCTCATGGGGGAAGTTTGATGGGGCATTTTGGTATAGCCAAGACACTAGACGTTTTGCATGAACACTTATTTTGGCCTCATATGAAATGTGATGAAGAAAGAATTTGTGAGAAATGCATTACTTGTAGACAAGCTAAGTCTAGGGTTAAGCCTCATGGTTTGTATACTCCTTTACCTATACCTAGTGGACCTTAGATTGATATTTCTATGGATTTTGTGATGGGTTTACCTAGGTCAAAGAGGGGTAGAGATTCTATATATGTGGTTGTTGATAGGTTTTCTAAAAATGACACATTTCATTCCTTGTCATAAAACTGATGATGCCTCACATATTGCTGATTTGTTTTTCAAAGAAATCGTTAGATTGTATGGCATGCCTAAAACTATTGTTTCGGATAGAGATACTAAGTTCTTAAGTTACTTTTGGAAAACTTTATGGGGCAAGTTAGGAACTAAACTTTTATTTTCTACTACTTGTCATCCACAAACTGATGGTCAAACTGAAGTAGTTAATAGGATCTTATCTGCCTTGTTGCGTTCTATAATACAAAAGAACTTGAAAACATGGGAGGATTGTTTGCCGCATGTAGAGTTTGTTTATAATAGAAGTGTGCATTCTGCAACTCACTTTTCGCATTTTGAAATTGTGTATGGTTTTAATCGATTGACTCCTTTGGATTTACTTCCTTTACATGTGAATGAGCATGTTAACTTGCATAGGAAGAAAAAGGCAAAGTTTGTTAAGCAAATCCATGAAAAGACTAGGCAAAACATCGAGAGGAGAACTGAGCAATATGCCAACCAAGCTAATAAAGGGTACAAGAAAGTTGTGTTTGAACCCGGTGATTGGGTGTGGTTGCATATGAGGAAGGAACGGTTTTCAGTCCAGCGGTGTTCTAAACTACTTCCAAAGGGAGATGGTCCATTTAAAGTGATTGAAAGGATCAATGACAATACTTACAAGTTAGATCTTCCAGGTGAGTATAATGTTAGTGCAAACGTCAATGTTTCTGATTTGTCTCCTTTTGATGTAGGAAATGATTTGAGGACAAATCCTTTTCAAGAGGGAGGGAGTGATGAGAATAAGGAAGCTGCACCAAGGGATCCATTGCATGTTTCGGTTGGGCCAATAACAAGGGCAAGGGTTAAGAGATTCAAAGAAGCACTCAATGGCCTAATTCAAGACACATGGGCTGATTCTGAATTATTAAAGTCCAAGATGAACCCACATGAAGACCAAGGCTTGATTAACGTCATCAAGTCAATTGATTGGGCCGAATAAGAGAAGGCCTGGGTGTGTGGCATAATTTCGGCTTGGGCATGAATTCAATAGTTGCTTGTTTTAGTTTTTTCCATTTGTATGGCAATTATGCCCATTCTAGTTTTCTGTTTGTAAGGCCTTAATGGCCGAATATCTTATTCCCTTTTTAGAGATAGGCATGTAGCCTTTCTTAACTTTTAAGGTTTTAGTTTATAAGGATCCGAATGGATGTAAGGGAGGCAGACTTGATTTTGAATGAAAATAGAGAGAATTTTCTCTTTTGTTCTTTGACAACTAACTGGAACTTATCAGAATTCTCTGTGGTGTTCCTCCTTGACATATCAATCGAGTATTTCATCATTGATTGTGGCGTCCTTCTTTATACCAGGGTTCACATCTCGATATAGGTGTTGGGTCGCGCTTTCCATCCGAACCAGAGGTTAGAACGATCTTCGGCATCAATCTTGATACAATCAACGAGGTTAGTATAAAAAACAACCCAAGAAATGGGTGAAACATCAACACCGAATCCCCAACCATCTGGAAACAGACATTTCCACACACTTCCATCAATAAATTCCAATAGCTTGAGTTCTTCCATTCCAAAAATGATGAAGCTAGACTTTCCAATATACGACGGGAGGGACGACCCTACAACTTGGCTTCATGATATTGCTGAATCCGACAAGGTTACGTTGGCTTCATTTCACTTGGAGGGCGATGCGTAGCTTCGGTTCCAAAGTTTGAACATGAATTGTTATGTGTTACATGGGAAGATTTCAAAAAATGGGATCACCACCAGGTTTGACCAATCAATTCGAAGATTATTTTGTGGAATTGATTAAATTGAGAGAGATCGGATCCGTAATGGACTATCAATGCAAATTTGAAAGGTTACTGGCCAAGATTGAAATACTTGCACCAGAGAAAAAGGTGAGTTGTTTTGTGGCAGATTTGAAAGATAATGTTCAAACAGATGTTCAGGCAAACAGGCTGACAACGCTTACTATGACGATTGGATTGGCCAAGCTTTATGAAGCTCGTGACAACAAGAAATCAGTCACGCAGGTGACATGAACAACATATCAGTACGATAGGCTCCTGCGACACAAGAACACAGACCCGTACCAAGCCAAGCAGTCAAGCGAATGACACCGGAAGAATTAACAGAACGAAGAAAAAAAGGTCTATGCTTTCATTGCCATGATAAATATGCTCCTGGGCATAATTGTGCAAAAAATTTTCCCATTGAAGCTTGTTGGGAAGAAGGAGAGAATGATGTCGAGATGGAAATTGATGATGAGATTCAAGAGGTTGTTCCAGAAATCTCTTTACATGCAATTATAGGAGTTCAAGCACCAAAGACTATGCAAGTTCTTGGAGAACTCAGAGGACAATCTGTAATCGCTTTAATCGATTCCGGGAGTACACCAATTTCATCAATTCACTAGTAGAACAGGTGGTAGATTTACAACCAAACTCTAATCGGAGATTGGAAGTCATGGTAGCTTATGGTAAAAATTTGATTAGTCATGGAAGATACAACCAAATTCGGCTGAAGTTACAAGAGGTACCATTTGATATTGATATTTTTATTTTACCACTTGAAGGCTGTGATGTGGTATTAAGTACACAATGGCTGAGAACATTGGGACAAATCCAATGGGATTTTAATAAGATGTAAATGAAGTGTCATAAGGGAGATGACGAATTGGTGTTATGTGGTATTACTAATCCAAATGGCAAAGCTATCTCAAACACATGAGCTCATAGCGAAGTTGATTTTAAATATGGAGAAATATCACAAATTATGGATGAGAAAGAAACAAAAGATGGTGATGCCAATATTACTGATGAAATCAAAAAACTTTTGCAAGACTACAAAATGGTGTTACTATTAGGATTTATACCCTAAAACTTGTAAATGTAAATGGTTAAAGGCTTAATAAAAATTATTCAGTTTATCATTCCAGTTTATAAGTGTTTTATATTCAGTAATACATTCGTCTTGTGCAAGAATATCCTAGAATGTAAGATGTAATATCAGAATGAGTATATGAAGGTCATATACAGAGAGGATTCATTTTGAGATATGTAATCTAAAGAGTCCGTAGAGAGTGAATAAAACTGGGTACTTTGTTTGTGATTGATCTACTGCTGCGGTCCATTCTGTATAGTACTGTGGTCTTATCCTAGACCGCTCTTGTAGTTAACATGAGAATGAAGACATCTTATATGATGAAATCATTTAGGACTGGTCCACAATTTATATGAATCTCTCACCAAGATCCGTTAGTTGATGAGATTCATATATATTGATAAACGATGACTATTTATAGGTGATCTTAATTTTGAATGTCTTATCGACTCCTTCAGGTTGGATTATGGCCTTTGATTTACCATGAATGAGGTCGATGTGAATCTCGACCAATACTTTCGTATCTTGGGGTTGCGGTTTGGCTTGTGGCTGAGAAGGTTTGAACACAATAGTAGAACCTACTACTTCTTGATTGAAGTAGATGAGTAGTTCCCTTAAGGGTTAATTCGGGGTTTGAACAATTATGAGATCTCTCTTGCTTCCGTGAGGAAGACATGATTTAATTGTTCATTAGAGAATCAATGGTACTTAAAGAAAATATATTTCTAAATGGGCATAACAGACTTTATAACCTAGCTCTAGTTATGAACTACTTGTGGAGGATCGCACTATATGTAAATTGTTATATCAATGGACGCTGAGACTTCAGATTGTATAAACACATCTATAGTTCTGAGAGTGCATTCTCGGGTTTTTAGTGGAATAACTCTGAGGTTAATAATCATGAAATATTAATTAAAGAGTTTTAATTAATATTACCAAGTATTATTGGAGTTCAAAACTGTGGGTCCATTAGGCCCCCTTGCTAGCTCTTATGGTTATTAGTAACGAGGATCACGGTAGATTAATTGGATGGTCCAATTAATAGTGTTACGAAAGTAATATGATTTAAAGAGAATAAATTAAATAATGTGATTATTTAATTAATTAAATGTTTAATAAAATAATAGAAATTATTAATTATTAATTCTATTTATTAAATATAAGGTCATGTGATTAAAAGATGATTAGGACAAGGAAATTAAAATAATTAGATTATTTTAAAAGTCCTAATAGTCAATTATTAAAGTCTTTAGGGAGACTAAAATAAAAGGGTTAGAAATCCTATTTTGACTTGGTCAAACTTATAACTCTAAACACCTAATATATAAGGATTATGATACTAGAAAAATTGACAACACATTAAGTGAAAAAGAAAAGAGGGTTCGGCCACCACCAAAGAGAGAAGAAAAAGAAAATCTTTTTTTTTTCCTGACTCCTTTCCCTGCAGGTGCGGCGGCTATAGGGAGAAGAAGTTCTCCGCGCATTTTTCACGTGACCTCCATCTCTTGCCGTGACGTGCCTCCACACACGTTGTCAGACCGCAGAACATAGCTTGAAAGATTTAGTGGTAGATCAAAGATTCGAAAAAGAAAATCAAGAAAAAGGTATTTAGTTTCACAAATTCTTTTTCTTATGTATATACAGGAACTCGTTCCTGGCTGAAAAATTATTTTTCAAAAGAAAATTTTTGAAACCTAATTCCGCACGTTATATGATAATCAAATCTTTTCTAAAACTCTCTTCAATTGGTATCAGAGCCAATGTTTCTAAGTTTTTGTATATACGCAAAAAGAAAAAGAAAAACTACATATTTCTTGTTTATATTTTTCTTTTTGATTCTTGGTCTTTGATATATTATTGTATAGGCACAAATCTAGATTTATGATCTGTTTTTATTATTATATGATTTGATTGTATAATTTTAAAAAGCGTAATTGGTCGTTAATTATATGGTGAATGGGTTATAGGATTTGTTTTGTTATTAGGCCAATTGTTTATGGCAAAGTTTTTTTTTTTGGCTATATTTTATTTTTTATTTTTATTCTTGTAATCGATTTGCCCTACGAAGAATCGAAGAAGCGGATGATGAGAAGAAGAAACTAAAAAAAAAAAATTGCACAGCAGCGTGTGGCGTTTTTCGTGTTTTTTGTAGACAATTTTTTGCTGATTTTTCTGGAAAAATATTATCGAATATTTTTTGAAAAAAGTGCAGAAAATTGGAGCGGAAAACCGTGGGCGAAACGACCCAAGAACACACGCAAAGGCGCGACTCGCGCGAGGCCGACGCACCTTGCATACGTGTGGCTACGCTGTTGGCAGCCACACTTTCGCATGCATCAGGGTTGTTTAGGGTTTCGTCTTGACCTAGGGTGCGTGTTAAGATAACATGTGGACCTCTGGAAAAGATATTGACTTTTTACAAGAATCAAGTTTGACTTGATTAGGAAAACGAAAACTAGAAGAATTCAACTTGAAGTACTCTTGAAGACCAAGGAATGCCTTGGGAATACAATTGTAATTAGAGTTGTTTAAGTTAGATAACCCATGTCACTCAGTCAATTACGTATACTTTAATTTATTTTCATGTGATGTTTATATAGATTTAAAGCATTGTCATACATATGAATGTCATCTAGATTAGGTGTGTCTACACATGCATAAATAATATGTCATGCATAATTGTCATATTTTTATTGTTTTAATTTTAATGAGATTAAAATAGGAAAAAATTTCATAAATGGCAATTGAATAATGGATTTAGTTTTTAGGTGTAAAAACTTGGTAATATCCATTAATTGACTAATCAACAAATTAAAAAGTTTAATAAGAAAGATTAATTGGGTTCTCATTTAATTAATTAAGATTAATTAAATAAATATTTTAATTAAAAAGAACCGAATAATGAGATTAGTTTTTAGAAGTAAAAACTTGGTAAATCTCATTAATGACTAGTCAATAAATTAAAGTGTTTAATTGATTAGTTTGATTTTTTTAATTAATTAAGATTAATTAGATTAATACTTTAATTAAAAATAATCAAATAATGAGATTAGTTTTTAGGAGTAAAAACTTGATAAATCTCATTATTAACTAGTCTATATATTAAAGTGCTTAATTAAAATGATTAGTTAGATTATTTGGATTAATTAAGATTAATTACTTAATTAAAAAGAATCAAATAATGAGATTAGTTTTTAGGAGTAAAAACTTGGTAAATCTCATTATTAACTAATCTATAAATTAAAGTGTTTAATTAGATTAGTTAGGTCCTTTTAAATGTTAGGTTTTAATTTGATTAAACACCAAAGACATAATTTGACCAAATAATGTGATTTAGTTTTAATAGTTAAAACTTGGTAATTTCACATATAATTTCTAGTTTATTTAAATAAGTTTATATAAATTAGAAATTGAATAATAAATTATTTTTAAATGTTAAAATGGAATAATTTATTAAAACTAGTAAAACTTAGATTTTATATTAGCTGTAGAATTTAAGTAAAGATTAGAAATATAGAGTTTTAGAAACTCTTAGTTTATAGAAAACCCTAACTACCAATAGTGAGTGGGAGAGGGATATATGACATTATATTCTGTAGTCTCCATTATTAGTTAAACACCGTGAGACTCGAGTGGCGCCTCGTGACGGCTTTATTTTCGTCCTCCCTTCGGAGGGTGTCCATATGAGTCAATACCAAGGTTGACTTTCTAATGGATAGGTTTTCAGAATGTATTTTGGGACTAACCTAGCCTACCTAGGCACTCTCAATTTAAGTTCATAAATTCTGAAATAGTGGGTCACACTCATGAAGGACTTAATTAAGTTGTTAATTTATTGTCCTGACTAAACTAAAGCGATGGTTGGATAATATGAGAATAAAGAGTTATTCTAGTGCATTATCCAATTGAGAATGTCTCGATCTGACATGCAAGGATTTGACCTAACCTATCTAGACACTTACTTGTGAGATATTGGATTGTCGCGGTATAGTAACTAATTTTAGGGATTTTTTAGTTCATTAAAATTATGCTCATGCATCATGTTTAATTTTATGCCGAATATATAGCATGAAATGAATATATGAATGAATAAATGATATTAATTTAGATTTATATCTTTAAATATCAACAATGTCTTCTGCTTTATTACTCGCAAACGAAACATTAACCGGGATAACTTTATTAAGTGGAACACAACATGAACACAATCATGGTCTGCAAAGACCTTAAATCTGTGCTTACGGAGGAATGTCCTCCAGAGCCTGTAACCAACGCAGCATGAGTTACCCAAGGTTAGATTAATGAAGCAAATGTTGCTGAGCCATCCTCTTTTGGTTTCAAGAGGAGGAAGAGGTCTACTGTTAAAGTAAAGATTAAGCCCAAGATAAAGAGCACCACGACTGACTAAGCAAAAGGAAAATGTTTCCATTGTAAAGAGGATGGTCATTGGAAGAGGAACTGTTCACAGTACCTTGAGCAGCTCTCTAATAAGAAGAAAGTGAAAAGTAAATCAGATTTACTTATCATTAAAATCTTGTTTAGTGGAAGATGATTATTCACTTTGAATAGTAGATTCAGGGGCCACTAACTAGTTTTGTTCTTTTTTTACATTGGAATGATTATTGGCAAAAGCTGAAGGAGGGGTCCCTCACTATGCGCTTTGGAACAGGGAATGTTGTTTCAGCACGAGCAGTGGAAGTAGTTAGACTACATATAAATAATCATTTTCTTTTATTGAACAATATATGTTTCATTCCTGGATTTACAAGGAATTTGGTTTTTGTATCCAGATTACTTAAAAACGTTTCATAAGTTTCTTTTAATAATAAATCAGTTATCATTTTAAGAAATGGAATGAATGATTGTTCTGAAATAAATGAAAATAACTTGTATGTTTTAATACCGTTAATTCATACATCACAGCTTAATACTGAATTGTTTAAAGTTGAAAAACCTAAAACGGAATGACAAAAGATTTCTCCAGATGATGACACGTGTCTATGGCATCTAAGACTTAGACATATAAACCTTGATTGGATAAACATACTAGTAAAAAGTGGATCTTTAAGCCAGTTAGAGATCGGCAGCTTACCTGTCTGTGAATCTTGTCTAGAGGGTAAGATGACCAAGAGACCTTTTACAGGAAAATGTGTTAGAGCCACACAACCACTGGAACTCATACACTCAGATGTCTGCGGACCTATGGGTGTTAGAGCTAGATGTGGTTATGAGTATTATGTCACGTTTATTGATGAATACTTAAGATACGGGTATGTTTACCTAATACAACGTAAGTCGGAAACTTTTGAAAGGTTCAAATAATTCCAAGCTGAAGTCGAAAATCAATTAGGTAAAACCATCAAAGCTCTATGATCGGATTGTGGGGGTGAGTATCTAGACCAAGAGTTTGAAGACTACATGGTTGAGAATGAGATTGTATCCTAACTCACAGCTCCAGAAACACCACAGTAGAATGGTGTTGAGGAGAGGAGAAATAGGACCCTGATGAAAATGGTAAGATCTATGATTAGTTTCTCATCATTACCATATTCTTTTTGGGGATATGCACTACAAACAGCAAATTACATACTAAATGTAGTTCCATCCAAGTCTGTTCCTAAAACTCCTTTAAAGTTGTGGAATGGTCGTAAAGTTAGTTTATGACATTATTCAATACATGTACTGAAGAACAGAAGTGGAAAGCTGGAACCTCGTTCACAAGTATGCTTATTTGTAGAGTACCCAAAGGAAACACGAGGTGAATTCTATTATAATCCACAAGAAAACAAAGTGTTTGTATCGACAAACACAACGTTTCTTGAGGAAGATTATATGAGCAACTATAAACCTCGAAGTAAGATTGGGTTAAAGGAGCTAGAACCTAGTTCGACCAGTGCTTAGTCAACAAGGGTTATTGATGATGTTATTATTCCACAAATATTTGACAGTAAGATGATTCCTAGTCAGGATACACTACCGCCTAGGCATAGTGGGAGGATTGTTCGACAACTTGATCACTAGTTAGGCATTGGAGAGGCACAGGGTGTCGTTTTTGATGATAGTACGGATGATCCATTGACATTTAGACATGTAATGGAATATTATGACAAAGAGGAATGGCTTAAAGCCATGAATCTCGAGATGGAGTCCATGTACTCCAACTCAGTCTGGGAACTTGTAGACTTACTAGATGGGATAAAACCCATAGGCTGTAAGTGGATCTACAAGCGTAAAAGAGGAGTAGACGGGAAGGTGGAGACCTTCAAGGCAAGGCTAGTGGCTAAAGGTTACACCTAAAAGGAATGTATCAATTATGAAATCTAGCAAATGGACGTCAAGACTGCATTCTTGAATGGCAATCTAGACAAGAGTATCTATATGATGCAACCAAAGGGATTCGTATCTCAAGATCAAGAGCAAAAGGTTTGTAAGCTGCAAAGATCCATTTATTGACTTAAGCAAGCATGTAGATCTTGGAGCATTAGGTTTGATACTACGATCTAGACTTATGGCTTTGAGTAAAAACGTTGATGAGCCTTGCATATACAAGGAATCATTGATAAGAAAGTAGTTTTCCTGGTCCTTTACTTAGATGATATCCTACTCATTGGGAATGACGTAGGAACATTGTCATAGGTAAAGAGTTGGCTTACTAACCAATTCCAAATGAAAGATTTGAGAGAGGCAAGTTATGTTCTAGGGATCCAATTAATAAGGGATCTTAAGAACAAATTGTTAGCGCTGTTTCAGGCATCGTATATTGACAAGATACTTGTGCGATTCTCAATGCAGAACTCCAAGAAAGGCAGTTTGCCTTCGAGGCATGGAGTTCACCTGTCTAAGGAACAGTGTCCTAAGACATCTTAAGAAATTGAGGATATGAGACGGATTCTCTATGCGTCCGTAATAGGTAGTCTCATGTATGATATGCTATGTACGAGACCCGACATCTGCTTTGCAGTGGGAATAGCCAGTAGATATCAGTCCAACTCAGGATTGTTGTTAAGCATATTCTCAAGTATCTTTGGAGAACGAGAAACTATATGCTTGTATATTCCCATTCGGATTTGATTCCATTAGGTTATATAGATTATGACTTTCAGTTAGACAAGGATTATAGGAAATCCACGTTTGGGTCAGTATTCATCCTTGGTAGTGGAGCCATATTGTGGAGGAGTATCAAGCAATCTTGTAACACCCCCTGACCCGACCCGACTGGATCGACCCAGGGAGCGCTACCGGGTTTTCAAAACTTTCTCAATTCACTTCATAAATAACCATATAGTTTATAATTTAAAAACAGTTTCGAGTGAGCCCATCGAAATACACTTTTTATAAAAATTTCGGCAGAGTTTTCTTTGTTTTTCAGATTTTCCAAAACCTGTGTCAAATCAAATTCAATTTACACAAAATCCACAACACTTCTAAATTCCATTTTCACTCAATTGCGCACTCTGCCGTTTAGTGCGACTTTCAAACAGTTTATAAAACAATTCAACATCTACAATCCTTTTTGAAAATGCGAAACAGAAAACATGAAATAATTAATTACAACACAAAATTATAAAACATAATTACAAAATCTTCTGTATATACATGCATATCTAAACATAATATACATAAATACTTATATAACAAACTACCCTAATGATGCTGTGACTCTAAGCTCTTCACTGCAGTTGGTGTCTCTTCAGTCCTTTTCGTCCTCGGTATCTTTATTACCTACGCGTTAGAAACAAAACTAACGCGCTAAGCAAAACTGCCTAGTGGGTGTACACTTAAACATAAATGGTAATACAATAGAAAGCAGTATATTTAAACCAGTATTTCATAAATCAGAAATGCAGAATTATAAGTAAACAGTATAGCTTAAAAACAGAATGTTCAAATATAGAAAAATATATATATAACAAACGTTTTTCTCTTATTCAACTATATAAACATACCATATGTCAAAAGTTTCTGGAATTCAGTTCAATATCAGTTCTTTATTTCCATAACACTTTTTATCCATAAATTCTAAATCTGGCCCGTGATACACATAACAGGGTGTACAGGACTGGATTACGGATTTTACAGTCGGGTTTTCCATATCATATGAAATGGTATCCCTATATAACCAGTCGGTTTCCCATTTCACGAGGAAATGGCATCCGGGTAAACAGTCGGTTTCCTATTTCACGAAGAAATGGTATCCGTAATCAATGATCAGAGACAATACGGTGCAGTACTGCTATAATTTCACCCAATTGACATGTCAATCTCCTATATCCAAATATCCCTATACATATATCAGGGCCGTTCAAACTATCGTAACAAAGGTTCAGAAATCAACGAATATCATTTGAAATCAAATTAACGAATATCATTTGAAATCACAATCCAGAAATAAGAAAAATCATACAACAATTAGAAATCAGAGTTTGAAAACACACGTTTTCCTTTAACTGTTCACAAGAGTAAATTTTTACATAATAATCAAACAACATACACAAATACAAATATATATAAACAAATCCATGCGAATATATATATAAAATCCACATCTATGTTTCAAAACGAACTAAATCAAAACATTTATTAAAACAATAAGTTCATAACTATATTTTTAACATACTAAATCAAAACTTTGTATCAAAATAAGATCAAAATCGTGTGTACACCAACCTGGATACCGTTTTCCTTCGACGAATTGCGTTTCCACGGTTTCCTTTTTCCTTTTCCTTCCCTTTTCTCTTCCTCTTACACTTCTTTTTTCTCTTTTCTTCTTCTTTCCCCTCTCTTCTTCTTCTTTTCTTTTTCTTCTTCTTTTCTTCCTCTTCTCCTTCTCTTCTTCCTCTTCTTCTTTTTCTTTTCTTTTCTTTTTCCCTCTCTCTCTCGGTCTCTCTTTTTCTTTTTCTGTTTTCTGTGGCTTCTGCGAGAAGCTAAATTTTTTTTTTATATTTTTCGGTCGTCGCGACCTGTGGTCGCTCCACCAGGTCGCGGTACTCACTGTAGTGTTTGCACCGCCTTCGTCGCGAGCACACCTCGCGGTACCTTGGTCGCGCTGGTGGTCGCGTTGCTCACTGCCAGATTTTGCCATTTTCATCGCGAGCAGTTCATCGCGGTGACTGGTCGCGATGCTCACTGCCAGAAATTGCGTTTTTCACCGCGAGCAAGCCATCGCGACCTGTGGTCGCGGTGACCAGGTCTCGATGCCATCGCGACTTTTAATTACATTTACACCCCCTCCATTTATAAAATTTATTTTCACATATATAAATTTAATAATTCGAAATCCGGGATGTTACAAATCTTGCATTGCTGATTCCACCATGAAAGCCGAGTATGTAGTAGCTTGTGAAGCAACTAAGGAGGCTGTTTTGCTCCGAAAGTTCTTGAGTGATCTGGAAGTTGTTCCAGATGTGAATAGGCCCATGACACTTTATTGTGATAATAGTGGAGTTGTGGCCAATTCCAAAGAACCTAGAGCCATAAAAGAGGGAAGCATATAGAGAAGAAATATCATCTCATTAGAGAGATAGTGCAGCGATGAGATGTGGTCGTGAGGAAGATTGTGTCGCAAGATAATCTAGTTGATCCATTTACGCAGACCTTGACAACTAAAGTCTTTGAAGGTCACTTAGAGGATCTAGGATTACGAGACATGTCCCATATGCTTTAGTGCAAGTTGGAGATTGTTGGGATTTATGCCTGAAAGCTCGTAAATGTAAACGGTTAAAGACTTAATAAGAATTATTCAGTTTATCATTCCAGTTTATAAGTGTTTATATTCAGTTTTACATTCATCTTGTGCAAGAACATCCTAGATTACAAGATGTAATTTCAGAATGAGTATATGAAGGTTATATACAGAGAGGATTCATTTTGAGATATGTAATCTAAAGAGTCCGTAGAGAGTGAACAAAGCTGGGTATTTTGTTTGTGATTGATCTATTGCTGCGGTCCATTTTGTATAGTATGATGGTCTTATCCTAGACCGCTCTTATAGTTGACATGAGAATGGAGAAACCTTATATGTTGAGATTATATAGGACTGGGCCACGATTTATATGAATCTCTTACCAAGATTCGTTAGTTGATGAGATTCATATATATATATATATATAAATATATCGATTAACGATGGCTATTTATAGGTGATCTTAATCTTGAGTGTCTTATCGACTACTTCACGTTGGATCGTGGCCTTTGATTTACCATGAGTGAGGTTGATGTGAATCTCGACCAATACCTCCATATTTTGGGGTCGCGGTTTGGCTTGTTACTGAGAAGGTTTGAACACAACAATAGAATCTACTCCTTCTTAATTGAAGTAGATGAGTAGTTCGTTTAAGGGTTGATTTGAGGCTTAAACAATTATGAGATCTCTCCTGCTTCCATGAGGAAGACAGGATTTAATTGTTCATTAATGGTACTTAAAGGTAAAGATATTTCTAGAGGGGTATAACAGACTTTATGACCTAGCTCTAGTTATCAACTACTTGTGGAGGATCGCACTATATGTAAATAGTTATAACAATGGACGTTGAGACTTCAGATTGCATAAACATGTCTACAGTTCTGAGAGTGCAGGCTCGAGTTTTTAGTGGAATAACTTCGAGGTTAATAACCATGAAATATTAATTAAATAGTTTTAATTAATATTACTAAGTATGATTAGATCTTAAAACTGTGGGTTCATTAGGTCCCCTTGCTAGCCCTTATGGTTATTGGTAACGAGGATCACGGTAGATTAATTGGATGGTCCAATTAATAGTGTTACGAAAGTAATACGATTTAAAGAGAATAAATTAAATAATGTAATTATTTAATTAATTAAATGTTTAATAAAATAATAGAAATTATTAATTATTAATTCTATTTATTAAATATAAGGTCATGTGATTAAAAAATGATTAGGACAAGGAAATTAAAATAATTAGATTATTTTAAAAGTCCTAATAGTCAATTATTAAAGTCTTTAGGGAGAGTAAAATAAAAAGGTTAGGAATCCTATTTTGACTTGATCAAACTTATAACCCTAAAAACCTAGTATATAAGGGTTATGATACTAGAAAAATTGACAACACATTAAGTGAAAAAGAAAAGAGGGTTCGGCCACTACAAAATAGAGAAAAAAAAGAAAAGGTTTTTTTTTTCTAACTCATTTCCCTGCAGGTGCGGCCGGCCATAGGGAGAAGAAGTTCTTCGCACTTTTTTCACGTGACCTCCATCTCTTACCGTGACGTGCCCACACACAGGTTGTCAGACCGCGGGTCATAGTTCGGAAGATCTGGTGGTAGATTAAAGATTTAGAAAAATAAAATCAAGAAAAAAGTATGTAGTTTCACGAATTCTTTTTCCTTCGTATATACAGGAACTTATTCCTGGTTGAAAAATCGTTTCTCAAAAGAAAATTTTTGAAACCTAATTCCGCACGTTATATGATAATCAAATCTTTTCTAGAATGCCCTTCACTCATCATATAAGGTGCTTCCATTCTCATGTCAACTACATGAGCGATCTAAGATAGGACCACTGTACCTTACCGAATGGACCGCAATAGTAGATCAATTACAAACAAAGTACCCAGCTCTATTTGCTCTCTATAGACTCTTTAGATTGCATGTTTCAAAATGAATCCTTTTGTATATGACTTTCATACACTCATTTAAAGATTACATTTTGCAATCTTGGATGTTCTTGCACAATATAAATGTATTACTGAATATAAAACACTTTTAAACTAGAACGATAAAATTGATAATTCTTATTAAGTCTTTAACCATTTACAAATACAAGCTTTAAGATATAAATCCCAACCATCTCCCACTTGTACTAAAGCAGATGGGACATGTCTCGTAATCCTAGATTCTCGTAATCCTACACTATCTCTCTGGTGGGATGATATTTCCACGCTATATGTTTCCCTCTGTTATGGCTTCTTGGTTCTTTGGAATTAGCCATAGCTCCACTATTATCACAATAAAGTGTCACGGGTTTATCCACATTTGGAACAACTTCCAAATCACTCAAGAATTTTCGAAGTCATACAGCCTCCTTAGTTGCTTTACAAGCTGCTATATACTCGGCTTCCATAGTGGAATCAGCAATGCAAGATTGCTTGATACTCCTTCATACTATGGATCGACCACTAAGGGTGAATACTGACCTAGATGTGGATTTCCTGGAATCCTTGTCTGACTGAAAGTCAGAATCTGTATATCCTAACGGGATCAAATCTAGATGGGAATATACAAGCATATAGTTTTTCGTTCTCCGAAGATACTTGAGAATATGCTTAACAGTAACCCAATGATCTAATGCTGGATTGGACTGATATATACTGGCTACTCCCACTGCGAAGCAGATGTCTAGTTTTGTGCATAGCATAGCATACATATGACTACCTACTGCGGACGTATAGGGAATCCGTCTCATATCCTCAATATCTTGAGGTGTCTTAGGACACTATTCCTTAGACAGGTGAATTCCATGCCTCGAAGGTAGACTACCTTTTTTAGACTTCTGCATTGAAAATCGCATAAGAATCTTGTCGATATACGATGCTTGAGACAACGCTAACAATTGGTTCTTGTGATCCCTTATTAATTGGATCCCTAGAACATAACTTGCCTCTTCCAAATCTTTCATTTGAAATTGGTTAGGAAGCTAACCTTTTACTTCTAATAATGTCTCTACGTCATTTCTAATTAGTAGGATATCATCCACGTAAAGGACCAAAAACACTACTTTCTTGTCAATGATGTGCTTGTAAACACAAGGTTCATCAACGTTTTGCTCAAAGCAATAGGTCTTGATAGCAGTATCAAACCTAATGTTCCAAGATCTAGATGCTTGCTTAAGTCTATAAAAGGACCTTTGCAGCTTGCAAACCTTTTACTCTTGATCTTGGGATACAAATCCTTCTTGTTGCATCATGTAGATGCTCTCATATAGATTGTCATTCAAGAATGCAATCTTAACGTTCATTTGCCAAATTTCGTAATCGAAATAGGCAGCTAAAGATGAAAGTATCCTAATAGACTTAAACATGGCTACTGGCGAGAAGGTTTCATCACAATCGATGCCTTCCTTTTGGGTCTAACCCTTAGCCACTAGCCCAGCCTTGGAAGTCTCTACCTTCCCGTTTACTCTTATCTTACGCTTGTAGATCAACTTACAGTCTATGGGTTTTATCTCATCTGGTAAGTCTACAAGTTCCCAGATTGAGTTGGAGTACATGGACTCCATATTGAGATTCATGGTTTTAAGCCATTCCTCTTTGTCAGAATCTTCCATTGCATGTCTAAATGTCAATGGATCATCCACACTATCATCGGAAACGAAACTCTATGCCTCTCCAATACCTAAATAGCGATCAGGTTGTCGAAAACCCTCTCACTACGCCTAGGCGGTAGTTGAAGGGACTTTTAGAAAATGTTTGATTATCGTATAACATGGGGAATTAGGTTTCAAAAATTTTCTTTTAATTGAAAAACTATTTTTCAATCAGGAACGAGTTCCTGTATATACGCAGAAAAAGATTCCATGAAAACTACATACTTTTTTCTTAATTTTCTTTTTCTAAATCCTCGATCTACTACCAGATCTTTCAAGTTATGACCCGAGGTCTGACAACGTATGTGTGGGCACATCACCGCAAGTGTTGGAGGTCGCGTGAAAATAACGGACGGAGAATCTCTCCTCCCTAGGGCCGACCGAACCTGCAAGAAAGTGGGTCAGAAAAAAAAAACTTTTATCTTTTCTTCTCTCTTTCTCTTTGCCGAATTCTCTCTCTCTTTTTCATTTGTGTGTAAGGTCAATTTTTCCTAGTTATATAACTCTTATATAGTAGTTCTTTAGGGTTTTGGTTTGACCATGTCAAAATAAGATTTCTAATCCTTTTTATTTTGGATCTCCTAAAGACTTTAACCTTTGACTTTTAGAACTATTAAAATATTCTAATTATTTTAATTCTTTTGTCCTAGTCATATGACTTCATATTTAATAATAGAATAAATAATTCATAATTAATAAATTCTATTATTTTATTAAATATTTAATTAATTAAATAATCACATAATTTAATTATTCTCTTTCATTGAAATCATATTACTTTCGCAGTACTATTATTTGGACCATCCAATTAATCTACTGTGACTCTCGTTACCAACAATCATAAGGGCTAGCAAGGGGACCGAATGGACCCACAGTTTTGAGCTCTAATAATAATACTTAGTAATATTAATTAAAATTCTTTAATTAATATTTCACGATTATTAACCTCGGAGTTATTCCACTAAAACCCGAGGTTGCACTCTCAAAACTGTAAACGTGTTTATACAGTCTAAAGTCTCAGTGTCGATTAATATATCTAATTGCATAGAGTGTGATACTTCACAAATAGTTCATAACTAGAGCTGGGTCATAAAGTCCGTTATATCTCTCTAGAAATATCTTTTCGTTTAAATAGTATTGATTATCTAATGGACAATTAAATCTTGTCTTCCTCACGGAAGAAGGAGAGCGCTCATAATCGTTCAGGCCCCGAATCAACCTTTAAGGGAACTACTCATATACTTCAATTAAGAAGAAGTGGATTCCACTATTGTGTTCAAACCTTCTCAGCCACAAGCCAAACCGCAACTCCAAGATACGGAGGTATTAGTATAGATTCACATCAACCTCACTCATGGTAAATCAAAAGCCACGATCCAATTTGAAGAAGTCAATAAGACATACAAGATTAAGATCACCTATAAATAGCCATCGTTTATCGATTATATATGAATCTCATTTACTAACGGATATTGGTGAGAGATTCATATAAATCGTCCTATATGATCTCATCATATAAGGTGCCTCCATTCTCATGTCAACTACATGAGCGGTCTAGGATAAGACCACTGTACTTTACAGAATGAACTGCAGTAGTAGATTAATCACAAACAAAATACCTAGCTTTGTTCGCTCTCTACGGACTCTTTAGATTGTATGTCTCAAAATGAATCCTCTCTGTATATACGACCATCATATACTCATTTTGAGATTATATCTTGCAATCTAGGATGTTATTGCATAATATGAATGTATTACTGAATATAAAATATTTATAAACTTTAATGATAATCTGAGTAATTCTTATTAAGTCTTTAATCGTTTATAATTACAAGCTTTAGGGTATAAATCCCAACCATAGTATATCCTAACTAGGAATCATCTGACTGTCAGATGTTTATGGAACAATAATATTTTCAACAACCCTTGTTAGCACTAGTCGTATCAAATTCTAGCTCCTTTAACACAACCGTACTTCGAGGTTTATGATTATTCATACAATTCTCCTCAATAAACGTTGCGTTTGTCGATACAAACACTTTGTTTTCTTGTAGATTATAAAAGAATCCTCCTTGGGTTTCCTTTGGATACGCTACAAATAGGCATACTTGTGAACGAGGTTCTTTCCACTTTTGTTCTTCAGTACATGTACTGGACAACCCCATATGCGAAAATGTTATAAACTAGCTTTAAGATCATTCCACAACTCTAGGGGAGTCTTAGAAACAGACTTGGATGGAAATACGTTAAGTATGTAAGCCTCTGTTTGTAGTGCATATCCGTAAAAGAAATATGGTAATGATGAAAAACTAATTATAGATCTCACCATTTCCATAAGGGTCCTGTTTCTCCTCTCCGCAATACCATTTTACTGTGCTGTACTTGAACCCGTGAGTTGACATACAATCCAATGCTCAACCATGTAGTCTCAAACTCGTGGTCGAGATATTCACCCTTATGATCCGATCGTAGAGCTTTGATTGTTTTGCCTAATTGATTTTCAACTTCAGCTCGGTATTCTTTGAACCTTTCAAATGTTTCCGACTTACGTTGCATTAGGTAAACATACCTGTATCTTGAGTAGCCATCAATAAATGTAACATAATATTTATACACCTCTAGCTCTAACACTCATAGGTCCACAGACGTTTGAATGTATGAGTTCTAGTGATTGTGTGGCTCTAACCCCTTTTCTTGTAAAAGGTCTTTTGTTCATCTTACCCTCCAGACAAGATTCACAAACATATAAGGTGTCGATCTCTAACTGACTTAAAGACCCACTTTTTATAGTCTGTTTATCCTATCAAGGTTTATATTGTAACACCTCCTGACCCGACCTGGCTGGATCGACTCAGGGAGCGCTACTCGGGTTTTCAAAACTTTTCTTTATTCAATTTGTATTCTAAAAACCATATAATTTATAATTTAAAAACCCTTTCGAGTGAGCCCATCAAATTAGTTTTAAAAATTTCGACAGAATTTCCTTTGTTTCTTGGATTTCCTAAAACCTGTTTTCAACAAAACAAATCTCATATATATAACAATTTCAACACTTCTAAATCGATTATCAAATCAACGCGCACTCTGCCGTTTAGTGCGACTTCCAAATAGTTTTCAAAATAAAATAGTTCATAATTAATTCTTTACAGTCCTTTGGAAATGAAAAACAGATATCATTAAACAATTTAATTACAAAACACAAATATATACTACCATTACAAATCTCTGTATATGCATGCAATCTAAACATATTATACAACAATATATTTATATATATCTACCCAAATGTAGTGACTCGGGCCTCTGCCAGCAACTCTCGCTTCAATCTTTTGCCTCCTCAGTATCCCTGTTACCTACGTGCGATAAAAACCGACGCGCTAAGCATATAGCTTAGTGGGTGTACACTAAACTCATTTATCAAAATCATAAATAACTTTCCATAGAAAATTATACACGTAAATAAATCATAAGAAATTAATTCAATAGAAACAACTATATACAATTAATAATCCATACAAAACCGAATCATAAATTCTTTTATAACCATTTCTTTTCAAAGCATTCTCAATTCTGGCCCTCTAGAATATTTAACATAATTCAGGACTGGAATATGGGTCGTTCGACTTCAGTGGCTGTCAGTCGAACATAACTCCTAACCCTAGGACGAATCCTGAGGGTGGTACGTATCTCCCTACTCTAGGACCGAGTGTTCGGAACCTAGAAAGGTACATATCTCCCTATCCCAGGAACGAATTCTTAGGAAGGTACGTGTCTCCCTACTCCAGGACGAATCTTTGGAGAGGTACGTGTCTCCCTACCCCTGGACGAATCCATGGGGAGGTACATGAAATATCACATCAAGAGCAACATCGGTGCAGTACTGCCAAATGAACCTAGCTGGTATACCAACCTCCTATATCCATTTCTATGTCCAAGTATCCTAGGGCCGTTTTAATACAATATTTTCACATAATAACTGTAATTCACAAATCGAATTCAAACTTAACTAATATAAAACTTCAATCAATATTCGAAAAACATATATACATAATTTCATGGAAACTCAATGATGTGTTCATTCAATATTCTGAAACAATTTATGTCAACATTTTCAGCAAATCAAAATACGATTAAAACATAATACTCAACATACAATCAAATCGAATTTATTCAAATAGGAAAAAACAATATAAACATATATTTACTAAATCACCCAAAAATCTCAAATTCAAGTAAAACACATAAAGACTTCAAAAATATGTGTACACCAACCTGGATACCGTTTCTACACCTTTTTCCTTCTGGGTTTTCCCTTTTTCTTTTCTCTTCTCTTTTCCTTTTTCCTTTTTCGTCTTCTTCTTCTCTCTCTTCCTTTCTCTCTCTTTTCTTTTTCTCTCTTTCTTTCTCTCTGTTTCTCTCGGTCTCTCCCTCTCTATTTTTTTCTGTCTGGCTTTTTCGAGAGACTTCCACCGCCTCTTATTTTTTTATATAAATTTGGTCATCGCGACCTATGATCGCGCTACAAGGTCGCGTTGCTCACTGGAGCAATTCCACCGCCTTCATCGCGATCACCCATCGCAGTAACATGGTCGTGCTAGTGGTCGCGTTGCTCACTGCCCGAATTTGATATTTTCACCGCGAGCTAGTCAGCGCGATCTGTGGTCGCGGTGCTTACTGCTCGAAAATATCATTTTTCCCCGCGAGTGACTCGTCGCGATCTCTGGTCGCGATGAGTGGTCGCGGTACTCACTGTCCAATTTTCACCTTTTTTCTTCATGCATCATTTCTGGACCGTTCCATCTGGTCCATCTGGAAACCATAAAAATATACATACTTTTAATTACGTTTTACACCCCTCAAATCATAAATTTTATATCCACATATTCAAAATTAATTATCCGAAATTTGGGATGTTACATATATGTCCAAGTTTTAGATACCACAGATACGTGTCATCATCTAGAAAATTTTTTTATCGTTTTGTTTTAGGTTTTTCAACTTTAAACAATTCAGTATTAAGCAGTGATGTATGAATTAACGATCTTAAAACATACAAGTTATTTTCTATCGTACCAGAACATATATTCAAACCATTTCTCGAAACAATAACTGACTTATCATTAAAAGAAATAGAATATAAATATTCAAGCAATCTGGAAACATAAATCAAATTCCTTGTAAATCCAGGAATGTAAAACACATTGTCCAAGGAAAGAAAACAATTATTAAATTGGAGTCTAACTACTCTCATTGCTCGAGCTAAAATGACATCCGCTGTTCCAACACGCATATTGAAGGACCCTACCTCTAGCTACTGCCAATTCTCAGTCCACTGTAAGAAAGAACAAACATGATTAGTGGCCCCTGAATCAACTATCCAAGGTTCATCTTCCACTAAACAATATTCTATGACAAGTAAATCAGATTTACCTTTCACTTTATTCTTAGCTGCGAGCTCCTCGAGGTAATTTGGACAGTTCCTCTTCCAATGGCCAACCTTGTCACAATGAAAACATTTTCCTTTAGACTTGTCAGTCTTGGTATTAGTGCTCTGCTTTTTCTTTTGAGCAGGTTTCTTTTTCGGCTGTACTTTGCCCTTCCCAGTAGACTTCTCCCTCTTCTTCGTACCAGAAGAAGATAGCTCAACAATATTTGTTTCGCTGGTCTTGCATTTATGGTCCATTTTCATGGACTGATAAGTAACGAGCTCATTCAGCAATTGGGTGAAAGTGAACTTCAACTTGTTCATCTCGTAATTGCTTCTGAACTGATCAAAACTCTTCGGAAGAGTTGTCATGATCATGCTCATTTGGGAGGTCTCGTCAATAGTCCTACTATTGACTTCAGCAGTGTTGAAATAGGACATCATCTTAAGGACATGTTCCCTAACAAATGTACTATTCTTCATAAAGTCGAGCATAGCATAACGAACAGTTTCGTGTCACTTTTGCTTAGATGGTTGTCTAAACATGGTCTACAATTACTCCATTATCTCAAATGCAGAAGTTATTGACTCGTGCTTCGTCATAAGCACTTCGGTCATGCCGAACAGTAGAAATGTGCGGGCCTTTTCATCAGCCGAAATCCACTTCTCGTAGGCTTCTTTAACAGGCCTTGACGCGTTAAGAGCGGGCTGCGGAGGACATTCCTCCGTGAGTACAAATTTAACATCTTTGCAGACCATGATTGCGTTCATATTATGTTTCCACTTTGAAAAGTTATTCCCAGTTAATTTTTCATCTGTAAGGATATAAATTAAAGCAGAAGACATTGCTAAAAATTAAAGAAATAAATCTAAATTAATATCATTCATTCATACATTCATATCATGCTAATATATTAGGCATAAAATTAAACATGATGCATGAGCATAATTTTAATGAACTAAAAAAATCCCTAAAATTAGTTGCTATGCCGCGATAATCCAACATACCACAAGTAAATGCCTAGGTAAGCTAGGTCAAATCCTTACATGTTAGATCGAGACATTCTTAATCGGATAATACACCAGAATAACTCTTTATTCTTATATTATACAACCATCGCTTTGGTTTAGTCAGGGTAATAAATTAACATCTTAATTAAGTCCTTTATGAGTGTGACCCACTGTTTCAGAATTTATGAACTTAACTTGATAGTGCCTAGGTAGATTAGGTCAGTCCCAAAATACATTCTTAAAACCTATCCGTTAAAAAGTTAACATTGGTATTGACTCTTGTGGACACCCTCTGTAGGGAAGACCAAAGTAAACCCATCAAGATGTGTCACTCGAGTTTCACGATGCTAAACTAATAATGGAGACTGCAGGATATAATGTCATATATCCCTCTCCCACTCACTATTTGTAGTTTAGAATTTTCTATAAACTAAAAGTTTCTAAAACTCTATGTTTCTAGTTTTTACTTAGATTCTACGGCTAATATAAAATCTGAGTTTACTAGATATAATAGATTATTCAATTTTAACTATTAAAATATAATCTATTATCCAATTTTTAATCTATATAAGTCTTTTTAAATAAATTAGAAATATTATGTAAAATTACCAAGTTTTAACTATTAAAACTAATTGACATTATGTTGGTCTAATTATGTCTATGTTGTTTAATCAAATTAAACCTAACAATTAAATAGACCTAATTAATCTAATGAAACACTGTAATAGATAGATTAATTATTAATGAGATTTACCAAGTTTTTACTCCTAAAAACTAATCTCATTATTTTATTCTTTTTAATCAAATAATTAATCTTAATTCATTCAAAGAATCTAACTAATCATCTTAATTAAACACTTTAATATATTGATTAGTTATTTAATGAAAATTATCAAGTTTTTACACCTAAAAACTAATTCTATTATTTAATTGTCAATTATGAAATTGTTTACAATTTTAATCACATTAAAATAAAACATTACAACATGGCAATTATGCATGATATATTATTATGCAAGTGTAAGCACACCTAATCTAGTGTATAATAATGCTTTAACATTCATATAATTCATCACATGAAAAATAAATAAAGTATACGTAAATGATCAAGTGACATGAATTATCTAACTTAAACAACTCTAATTACAATTGTATTTCCAAGGCATTCCTTAGTATTCAAGTGTTCTTCTTTGAGTTGAAATCTTCTTGTCTTTGGTCTCTAATCAAGCCAAACTTGATTGCTGATAAAAGTCAACATCTTTTCCAAAGGTCCCCACGTTACCTTAACATGCACCCTAGGTCAAGACGAAGCCCTAAACAACCTTAACGCACGTGAAATTGCGGCTGTTAGCAGTGTAGTCGTGCACGTTTGTGGGTCGTTCACCCACGGTTTTTCGCTCCAATTTTTTGCACTTTTTTCAGAACATATTCGACAATATTTTTCCATAAAAAACAGAAAAAAATCATCCGCAAAAAACAAGAAGAACAACCCTAACGCAAACGCGACAGCAGCCCGCATACAAATAAGCGCACGGTTGCTGCTGCGCTCGCGCTAGGTAAGCGAGGCCTGCCGCTGCGCGCAGATAGCCCGTGCGCTGGTGCGTGGGGCCGCTACTATGCTAGGCGCGCGTGCACGTGGGGTTGTGCAGTTCCTTTTTTTTTTCTTCTTCGCATCATCCTCTTCACGACTCCTCGTACCGTAAATCGATTGCAAGAATAATAATATATATATATATATATATATATATATATATATATATATATAGCAAGAACAAATAAAAAAATTGCCATAAACAATTGACCCAAAAACAAAAGCAACCTATAACTCATTCACCATACAATTAACGATCAAATACATTTTTATTAATAAGAAATCATATCATATAATTAATAAAGCGAATCATACAATACTAGATTTGTGCCTATACAATAATATATCATTAATCAAGAATCAAAATAAAAAACAAGAATAAGGAAAGATGTAGTTTTTTTTTTTCTATGCGTATAAACAAAAAACTTTAGAACCTGACTCTGATACCAATTGAAGGGGAAAAGAAAAAGATTTGATTATCTAATAACATGCGGAATGGGGTTTCAAAAATTTTCTTTGTTGAAAACGTTTTTCAATCAAGAATGAATTCTTGTGTATACGTAGAAAAAGAATCTTTGACTATATACCTTTTTCTTTGATTATACATTTTCAATTCTTTGTTCCACCACCAGATCTTTCGAGCTATGACCCGCAGTCTGACAACGCGTGTGTGGGCATGTCACGGTAAGAGATGGAGATCACGTGAAAAACAAACGGACAACTTCTTTCTCCTTGGGCAGCCGCACCTACAAAAAGGGAGAGAGTCAGGAAAAACTTTTTTTTTCTTCTCTCTTTTCTTTCTTGCTATGGCCGAACTCCTCTGGTGTTTTTGCACTTAGGTTAGGTCAATTTTTTTACTAGCATATTAACTCTTAAATACTAGCTCTTTAGGGTTTAAGTATGGCCAGGTCAAATAAGATTCTAAATCCTATTTGTTTTGGTCTCCCTAAAGACTTGAACCTGTGACCTGTGAGACTATTAAAATAATCCAATTATTTTAATTCTTTTGTCTCTGTCACAGTTTGATTTCGTAACCTCCTATTTAATAAATAGAATAAATAATTCATAATTTTTAATATTCTATTAATTTATTAAATATATAATTAAATAATTATATTATTTAATTATTCTCTTTTAATTAAATTACGTTATTTTCGTAACACTATTAATTAGACCATCCAATTAACTTACTGTGACTCTCGTTACCAACAACCACAAGGGCTAACAAGGGGACCTAATGAACCCACAGTTTTAAGCTCGAATAATATTTAGTAATATTAATTAAACTCTTTAATTAATATTTCACAATTATTAACCTCGGAGTTATTCCACTAAAAACCGGAGGTCGCACACTCAAAATTGTATACGTGTTTATACAATCTAAAGTCTCAACGTCCATTGATATAACTATTTACATATAGTGTGATTCTCCACAAGTAGTTCATAACTAGAGCTGGGTCATAATGTCCGTTATACCCCTCTAGATATATCTTTTCCTTTAAGCACCGTTGATCCTCTAATGAACAATTAAATCCTGTCTTTCTCATAGAAGAATGAGAGATCTCATAATTGTCCAAACCCTGAATCAACCCTTAAGGGAACCACTCATCTATTTCAATCAAGAAGGAGTGGATTCCACTAACGTGTTCATATCTTACCAGTTACTAGCCAAACTGCAATTCTAAGATATGGAAATATTGGTCGAGAACTCACATCGACCTCACTCATGGTAAATCAAAAGCCACGATCCAACTAGAAGGAGTCGATAAGACACTCAGGATTAAGATCACCTATAAATAGCCATTGTTTATCGATTATATATGAATCTAATCTACTAACGGATCTTGGTGAGAGACTTATATAAATCGTGGCCTAGTCCTATATGATATCATTATATAACGTGCCTCCATTCTCTTGTCAACTACATGAGCGGTCTAAGATAAGACCACCATACATTACAGAATGGACCGCGGCAATAGATCAATCACAAACAAAGTACCCAACTCTGTTTGCTCTTTACGGACTCTTTAGATTTCATGTCTCAAAATAAATCCTTTTGTATATGACTTTTATATACTCATTTTGAGATTACATCTTGCAATCTTGGATGTTCTTGTACAATATGAATGTATTACTGAATATAAAACACTTTTAAACTATAATGATAAAATCGATACTTCTTATTAAGTCTTTAACCGTTTACAAATACAAATTTTAGGACATAAATCCCAACACTCGTCGCATGGCATCAGCGACTAAAATGCCCCGGGGTCAAAATGCAGAACCATAGCTTAATGGGAGGAGGCCGCCAATTAGGGGACCATTAGGGTCGCTCAATCAACAGAATCAACCCCATCGAGAAGGCAGGGCCACCTTCAGCGCATCAATGACAACGCCCCCAGCCCTCAGTTACCAGGCATTACTACGATGGCTAGATTTATTAGAACAGTAACGTAGAGGGGTGGAGCTTAACGACAGGTATATAGAATGAAGCCCGTTCAGTTGGGAGATAGATAATGAAATGCTTACAAAATGCTTCAAGATGCCGAGTGTCCCCCTCTACCAGGCGTCCAGTGACTCCTTAGATCACTTTGAGACCTTCAACATGCAAATGAGCCTTATCATGACCAATAATAGGGTCAAGTACCGGTGCTTCCCAGCCATCTTAGAAGAAATCCCAAGAAAATGGCGAAGAGGGCTTCATACTGACAGCATAACTAGCTGGAATCAGTGCCATGATCTTTTCCTGAATCAATAGCAGGCCTTAAAGAAGCAGCTCGTTCCTTCATATCACCTGACCACAAATTTTCAAAAGTCGAACGAGTCACTAAAAGATTACATAGCCCGCTTCTAAGGAGAAGTCAGCTGCATAGAAAGCCTAACTGACGAAAGTGTGCTCACCGTGATCACCGCCGAGGTTAAAAATTCACATCTGCATGGAAGAGGCCTTTAGACCCAAGAAAAGCTCCTAGAAAGATAGAAGCAAGAGCCTGCATTTTAATCGATTATGTTTTTCCCTACAATTGATATCAGAGCTCTATGGTTCTTGTTTTTTGTATATATACGAAAAAGAAAAGTAATATTTTGTTTCTTGATATTCTTGATGTTTGATTTATTGATATGTTTAATATGTGTAGGCACCATCTAAATAATTATATGATTATATATATTAATTGTTAGTATATAATCATGGGTGATCGTTAATTGTTATGGTGAATTGGATTGGTTTAAGATTTTAATTTTTTGGACCTAGCTGAATGTATATGGCTACTGTTTTGTTATATATATTTTTTATTGTATCTACAGTATGGCGCGAAGGAGGTCGTGTGTACAAAAATGAAATAGCAAGAGGCAACAGCCCCTACTCACGCAGTGCGATTGTGCGCAAGCTGCTGCCGTAGCGCCTTGAGGGCTGTTCGAGTGATTTTTCGCTAGCAATTTTGCTATATGTTTTTTGAAAAGTATTGGTGAATATTAAACCGGAAAAATGGCAAAAAATCGAAGCAAAAAACTGTCCAAATAGCACATTGTGCGGCTGCGCGCAAAAGCGGCTCGCACCAAGTGTGAGCTTAGCTGCTGTTGCTAGGGTAACACGTGGGCCTTGGTACAAACGTTGGCAGCCCATAGAAGTAATGTAGATGGCCCTAGTGAGTCTAAGTTCGCTTCACATATTTTTTTGTGTTAAGCGAGTTTGAGATATGCATGTGGGCAGTCTGATGGGCTTCATAGATAGTCATGCCTTGCGATTTTTAAGTGACGGGCCTTAGGGTCCAAACCATGAGATGATTCACTAATAATAAATCAAGTTGGACTTGATTGGAGTCCTATATGGAAGGTGGTGGACTTAAAGACGAAGATTTGTGAAAAAGACCAAGGAATAGGGGTAGGCATCAAACCGACCCGAACCATGAAACCGGTGAACCAAACCGAACCGGACGGTTTGGTTCTATTCAACAATTTATATTGGTTCGGTTCGGTTAGTTTTTTTTTAAACCAACCGAATTGGTTCGGTTCACTGTTTGGGGCCAATTTATACATATAAAAAAAAATTATGACTTAGCATCATGATATTGCGTTTTACAGAACTATTTGACACGTGTTTTCTCCCTGGAAAATGCCATGATCACTTTTTATTCCTCATGTTGATTATTCATTGTTACTATGTTGTTTCTCGGTTGTCTAGGATGTGGTGATAATTTTATGTGATTATAACTGTCATCTTTTATTCTCGTTTTAGAATTTTCAGCACCAAGACACTGTCACCAACAATTGCAACAATAATATCATGCTTCTTTGGGACATTTTTTGTCATTGCTGTTGGAGATTTTCATCTCTGTGCTCTTTTTTTTTTCTTCTTGTTTGGCAGCTGCTGTTAGACGTACTGTAACCCCAATATGGGGTTTGGTGGAATTGTGAAATTGAGTAGGTTTCGTTTTGGTACATTCACTGCCTTTCAACCAATTGTCATTACACCACGTCAAATAAAAATGGATCAAATCTTTAACTTATAGACAACGATATTCAGCACTGATGAAGCTTAGTTAGATACAGAAAACACTTGTAATGGACAGATAAAAGTGGTGTTAATCAAGATAGAAATACATGAAAATTGGCATGGAGGACAAAACTTGAGCATCCATGAAAGTACTTGCTTTACAAACATTACACAAGTGCTTTCATAGTTTCACTCCTCAGATGCAGCAGTTAATTCTTCTTTGAACCATGTGTAAAGAAATCGAAGGTGGTGTTTGATATACTAATGTTTGATTTATTTTATAATTTAACATAATTGATTTTATATTATTAGATTGATTATTGGATTGAATTTGTATTTTTTTAGAATAAAAATTAATCATATGTGGATGTAAAAAAACCGAATGCCCATTATAATTGGGGGATTATCATTTTGGTCCCTAAGTTTTGGAGAATTATCAGTTTTTTAAACGAGTTATGGTTAATGGTACACTTGGTCCTTAACTTTTAGAAAATGTATCAATTTGATCCCTCTGTTAGTCAACCGTTAGTTAAACTTAACGGTTCCAGGGATATTTTCGTCTTTAAATCTATCAATAACTCAACAGTAAATTTTTTAGTAAAATGACATATTTATTCCTAGTTAAAAATTTAAAATAAATTAAATTAAAATTTTTTATAAAATTTCAGTGGATCTCTACCGTCTATCTGTTGGGATTTATGCCTTAAAGCTTGTAATTGTAAATGGTTAAAGACAACAATAAGAATTATTCAAATTATCATTCAAGTTCATAAAATGTTTTATATTCAGTAATACATTCGTATTGTGCAAGAACATCCTAGATTGCAAGATGTAATCTCATAATAAGTATATGATGGTCATATACAGAAAGGATTCATTTTGAGACGTGCAGTCTAAAGAGTCCGTAGAGAGCGAACAAAGCTGGGTACTTTGTTTGTGATTGATCTACTGCTGCAGTCCATTCTGTAAACTATGGTGGTCTTATCCTAGACCGCTCATGTAGTTGACATGAGAATGAAGGCACCTTATATGATGAGATCATATAGGATTGGGCCACGATTTATATAAATCTCTCACCAAGATCCGTTAGTAGATGAAATTCATATATAATCGATAAACGATGGCTATTTATAGGTGATCTTAATCCTGAGTGTCTTATCGACTCCTTCAGGTTAAATCGTGGCTTTAGATTTACCATGAGTGAGGTTGATGAGAATCTCGACCAATACCTCCATATCTTGGAGCTGCAGTTTGGCTTGTGGCTGGGAAGGTCTGTACACAATAGTGGAATCCACTCCTTCTTGATTGAATAGATGAGTAGTTCCCTTAAGGGTTGATTCGGGGCTTGAACGATTATGAGCGCTCTCCTTCTTCCGTGAGGAAGACATGATTTAATTGTTCATTAGAGAATCAATGGTACTTAAAGGAAAAGATATTTCTAGAGGGGTATAACGGACTTTATAACCCAGCTCTAGTTATGAACTATTTGTGGAGGATCACACTATATGCAATTAGCTATATCAATGGACACTGAACCTAGAAACTTCTAATGACAGACCCCTAACCTACTATCTCCCATTAGGTAGCCTGCCGGTACTCCACAGTAGCTTCCCAGTCGAGGCTTGCCTCGCTGAAAGGCTTCCGTGAAGTTAAACCGTTTATTTTAACTAGAAATCTGAGTAGAATATATATATTTTTTTTATACAAACTATTTTATAAAAATTTGGGTAGAGTCTCCTCTATTTTTTTTTAGATTACCAAATCTTGGAGACCTGCATAAAAGCTACACTTCTATAAAATCTCAAATCTCAACTACTGTGGACCTTCCGATCCATCTCATCAAATTACAACTCAAACAGTTTAAATATGAAAATAAATAGTTATCAAATATAAATAAATCAACTCTTTAAACAAATACTTATACACTTAAAACAATATTAAAATACAAATTAACGACTAAAACATTATATATGCCTGTAAAACAGTCACAGCATCCTCTAACAGTTTCACTAGTCTTCGGCATCCCTGCAATGTCTGCACCTATACCTGTACCTGGGGAGGTTGGTTTATAAAACATAAAAACTACAATGAGCTAAAGGAGCTCAGTGAGTGTTAAAATTTTCTAAATAAACTTTGATCATTTTTCCAATAACCTCTCTGAAATTTAAAAAGAATATAAATATGTTTTCTAATAAGCAAATTTGAAAAATACTAAAATCTAATTTCTAAACGTAATATACTGAAATTCAAAATATTAATTCTTTTACTAATTCTAAAAACTGTACTAACGATTTATATAATAATAAGTCTTTCTGTTTCCTTGAACACTGAACTGAAATCTAATTAATAAAAACTATCTTGAAAGCTATATTGAAATTTCTTTTATAAAAACTATTCTGAAATCTAATTTCTGAAAACTGGAAAGCTAAGAATATATATACATATATTTTCACTTTACTAAAAACTGAATAGCTGAAACTATATCTTTTCTGAAAACTGATAAGTTGAAATAGTATTCCTTTATATTTCTGCAAACTTAAAACTAACCTGATATTCTCTTCTGAAAACTGAAATACTGAGATAATATGTTTTCTGAAAAACTAAAATATTAAGATAATGTACTTTTCTGAAAATTGAAAAGTTAAAAGAATATACTTTACTGAAAATACTTTTCTAATAAAACTTCTCTGATAAAACTTTCTAATAATATAGTTCTCTAATAATACTCTTCTGATAAAATACTTTTCTGATAAATTGCTTTTCTGATAAAATACTTTTCTGATGATAAACTTTTCTGAAAACTTATTCTGTCTGTTTTCTGAATACTGTACTGAAATCTGTTTTTCTGAAAATTTAGCCAAGCCTAACGTACAAAAGCTCTTAATTTATTATTCTATACTAAAAATCTGAAAATCATATCTGGCTTGGCTTCTGTATCTAAAAACTCCCAATGGACCCCTAAGCTGAGCTGAACTCATAGGTCGACTAACTGCACCGTACCATATGAGTGGGTCACAGGGCGACTAACTGCGCCGTCCCCTGTAACATCTGATATAAGTCACGAGGCAACTAACTGATGCGCTCAACGTGACATCTGATAAAAGACATCTCACTGTCTATGCGCGGAATGCTGCGTCGCAACATATAGCGAGACAACACCCCAATGTATGGGCGACTGACATACTCGACAGACTCAACCCCCCTGGAGTTAGCGGACTGTTCCCCCTTAACTTGCCACACATAAATGGGGTGTACCGGCCGGGTCTAACTGCTGATAACTGATAATCCATAGGAAATTCATGGGTTTGAAAACTGTTTTCTTTACTTTGAAAACTAACTTTTAATCAAAAGCATGAGATATACATAAAACTTATTTCTTTAAATAAATATAATTTCTAAATTTCTGAGATATAAAATACTTTAATTAAAACATACTTAAATATAAATTCTATTTAACTTACAAAACTCATATAAGTAAATAAACATATATAATATCACAAATACTTCAATCCACTTAAAAACATATTAAAGAACATTTCAATCAAAACGTACTTGTCATAAACTACTGTAAAACTTACTTAAAACATACTATGGAAATAAAATGTACTTTGCTTGAAAATAATTTACACTCACTGGTTTTTGGTTTTCTCTAAGCTTGGCGCTCTGATTCCTTCGCCTCATTGTATTCCTTAACTCTCCATAACGTTTCTTTTTCTCCCATAGTACGGAGATTTCTCCCTAAAGTAATATATTTCCAAATAAATCATTAATATAAATACAACAACTAATATAAAAACTCAATTAACACATTTAACACTTTATTCTTCAATTTCTTCTATTCTAATAAAATCAATTACATTTAATTTGCTGAAAATCATGTTTCTACAGTTATATATTCCTTAAATCAATCAATTTCTCTTAAATCGAATCTCATACACTATCAACTTTAATTTCTACACAATTTCTCATATTAATCTTCATCGATTTAATATAAATGAATGTCTTTCACTTAACAACATCAAATTCTACTTCATTAAACTCGATTTAACTAATTAGAACTTCAATTTCGAATTTAATTTCAAAAATCCTCAAAATTAATGATTCAATTTCATTCCAAACACAACATCATACAAATTCCGTACTACAAATTCACTAATTTGAGAATCATTTTGATTTCTTACTTAACGATTCCAAATTCATACCACCAATTAACTCAAAAATACTCAAATTACTCAATTAATATCTCAATTTAACAATTCAAACTCAAAATCATCAAATCCCCAATTATGTACTTACTAATTTTCTTGATTTTCATTCTAATCAACTCCAATTAAATTAATTTCAAATAAAACACTACCAAATACTCAAATCAAATACTAAAATTAACAAAACCCGTCAATCAATTTCACTTTATATTCAACAATAAAATTTTAAACGAAATTCAAACTCAATCAATTTCTAAATCAACAAAATCCATCATCAACATCATCACCCAAACCTCCAAAACAAATTAATTTCATCAATTTCAACTACCAATTCTACAACACAAACAATTTTATTAAAATTCCAAATCAATTTCATCAATACTTTCCCAACTCCTCTTGGTTTTCCTCTTACTGGACCAAGACTTTGTTCCTCTTCTTTCTCTTTTTCTTCCTTTCTTTCTCTCGGCTGGTCACTCTCCTCTCTTCTTCTTTTTCCGCTGCTCACTTCTCTCTTTCTCTAAAATTTTCTTTTTCTTCTTTATTTTGGTGTTTGGTCGGCCACTCTTTTTGTTTTGTATAAAACTTGGTTTTATTTTTATTTGTTTTTTTGTTTGACTTGCTTCATCAATAAAATGCCAACACTTGTCACCAATTTCTTACAATTACTATTTGCCCCTAAATCCTTTAAAATCATAGAATGATCACAAATTGAAAGTTAATTACATGTGTTTGATCCACAATCTTATAGCTTACAAATTAATCCATAACAATCCACTAACTCTTTTCCACAAAAATTCATTTTAATTTACTTTTCCATCAATTAATTAAATTAAAATCTCATATCATAAAAATATATTTTGACTTCCAATAATTATTCTTAATACTCCAATTTATGGAAATCCTTATTATATTCTCCAAAACTTATAATTAAATTTCTTATATACTTTATGGAACCTTTTTAATCATCTGAAACCATTCCAGATATTTTCCAAGTCTCTGATACCCTTTTTCAAAAATCTTCGGATCCATCCAATAGATTCTATTATAGTACTGTACAATCAATTCTGAAAAAAAAAAATAGATTACAATATCTGTACGTATACAGTACAATCTATCGGGAGGGTATATTACATCTGGGTTCTTTGTCTATCGAAGAATCAGTTTCGTTGTTCTTCGATCTTGTTCTTCAATATGTTTTCCGACGATCTTAGATTGCCGCCGAGCCTTTCCCCGCCTCTGCGAAGAGCAACGAAGTTTCGGGCAGGGAAGCTTCATGGATTCCTCCATGGATTCATCGATCTCCATGGATTCAATGAATTCATGGAAGAAGGCGGTCCATATCAAATTTGGATCGTCCATCAGATCTAATGGACGGTCCAGATTTAATCTGGATTTTTTTATTTTTTATTTTTTACTTTTTTACTTTTTTTTTCAGTTTTTTAAATTTTTTTAAAAATTGGTCCACATATGATCCAGACTATCCATCAGATCTGATGGACAAACTAGATTCGATCTGAAAATGTTCGTTATATTTTCAACCAAAAAATTATATTTTCACTTTAATATTTTTTAAAAATTTTAATATAATCTTTATCGTTCATCAAGATTGATGGACGGTGAAGATCCATTAAAAAATATTTTTTAAATATTTTAAATGTTATTTTTAAATATTTAAATGAAATGACGATATTACCCTTCTATTTATTAATAATCATTTTAAAATTTTGAGGTTAAAATTGTCATTTAACTCATTTCAATAGTATTAAGGGCAAAACTGTCATTTTGGTAATTTTGTCAAGGTTGACTGACAGAAATTTAGTTAGAGGGACCAAATTGATACATTTTCTAAAAGTTAAAGACCAAGTGTGCCATTAACCATAACTTGTTTAAAAAACTGATAATTCTTCAAAACTTAGGGACCAAAATGATAATCCCCTCAGATGCAGCAGGTAATCCTTCTTTGAACCATGTGTAAAGAAATCGAAGGTGGTGTTTGGTATACTAATGTTTGATTTATTTTATAATTTAACATAATTGATTTTGTATTATTAGATTGATTATTGAATTGAATTTGTATTTTTTTAGAATAAAAATTAATCATATGTGGATGTAAAAAAACCGAAAGCCTATTATAATTTTTATGGCCCAATAGGCCCACAAAACAACAAAACCGAACCGAACCAAACAAGTCCAATCCGGTTTGGTTTGGTTCGGTTCACTCTATTCCCGGTTTTCGGTTCGGTTCATTTTTTAAAAAACCGATCAATTGTCAGTTTTTATTGGTTTTATCCAAAACCGAACTAAACCGAACCATGCCCACCCCTACCAAGGAATGCCTTGGATGAATTTTGTAAGTAGATTTGTTTAAGTTAGATAGCTCAATTCACTCGGTTATCCATGTATGCTTTATATTTATATGATAAATGATTAAGTATGTTCATACATTAAAATGCCATTTAGATTAGATGTGCCAAATACATACATTATAACATGTCATACATGATTGTCATATATTATGTGTTTGATTTTAATAACGATTAAAATGATTAACAGTCAAATAATTGGCAATCAATAATGAGTTTAGTTTTTAGAAGTAAAAATTTGGTAATACTCATTAATAAATTAATCTGTTTAATTAAAATGTTTAATTAATTGGATTAGTTAGAGCCCAATAATTTACTAGATTTAACTAGATTAAAGGCTTTATAATAATTGGACCTAATAATATGATTTAGTCTTAATAAGTTAAAACTTGGTAAATTCACAGCAATTTCTAATCTTTTAAATAGTTTACATATATTAGAAATTAAATAATAGATTAATCTTTAATAGTTAAATATGGGTAATTTATTAAGTTTTAATAGGATTAGATTCTGATAACATATATAGTGACTTATATTTTACATTAGTCGTTGAATCTAAGTTAAAACTAGAGATATAGTGTTTAGGAACCCGACATCACTAAGAAAAACTCTAAATAACGAATATGAGTGGGAGAAAGATATATGATATTATATTCTGCAGTCTCCTTCGCTAGTTCAACATCGTGAGACTAAAGGGATGACTCGAGACGGCTTTGTTTTCGTCCTCCCTAAGGAACAGTCAATACTAAGGTTGACTTCCTAACGTATAGGGTTTCTGAATGTATTTTAGGATTAACCTAGCCTACCTAGGCAACTCTCAAGTTAAGTTTGTGAAATCTGAAATGATGGGTCACACTCACATGGATTTAAATTAAACAAGTTCATTAAAATTCCGACTAAAACATAACGAGGATTGAATGATATAAGAATAAATAGCGATTCTGGTGCATCAGTTGATTGAGAATGTCCCAGTCTAACATGCAATGATTTGATCTAGCCTACCTAGGCACTTACTTGTGGTATGTTGGATTGTTATGGCATAGTAACTATTTTTAGGGAAATTTCTAGTTCATTAAGCATGCATCATGTTTAATTTTATGCCGAATTCAAGTACAAAATATGAATGTATGAAGTGAATGTTTATTAATTTTATTTATGTTTATATCAGCAATGTCTTCTGCTTTATTACAAATCCTCGCAAATGAAATATTAACCGGACTATACTAAATGGAAACATAATATGAATGTGATCATGGTCTGCAAAGACCTTAAATTTATGCTCATGGAGGAATGTCTTCCGGAGCCTGCAACCAACGCAGAAGGGTTTGTCGAAGATAAGACCAACAAGGCAAATGTTGTTGATCTATCCTCTTCTAGTTTCAAGAAGAGAAAGAGGTTTACTGGTAAAGCAAATGCTAAGCCTAAGATAAATAGCACCACGACTGACAAAGTAAAGGGAAAATGTTTTTATTGTGACAGGGTTGGTCATTGGAAGAGGAACTGTACACAGTACCTCGAGGAGCTCTCAAATAAGAAGAAAGTGAAAAGTAAATCAGATTTATTTGTCACTTAATCTTATTTAGTGGAAGATGATTCTTCACTTTGGATATTAAATTCAGGGGCCACTAACTGATCGGTCTATAATTTGCGTATTTTTATATCTCTTAAACCGTATCTTTTAATTGTATTCTTGAGTATTTTTGGTGCTTTTGATGTGTTTTCCTTGAGTGTGCAGGTTTATGGACCTAAGTGATAATTTTATATATTTTTGGAGCAAAAGTGTAATTTCAGTAACTTTGTAGAAGGGCATCGATGAAAGCATGCTAAAGTTCTGAGGCAAAACTGTAATTTCAAGAAGTTCTACCAAACTTAAGTGAAACGGTGCGTTTTGCACCAAAGGTTTCTGACTTTAGTGGAACGGCGCCGTTTTGGCACCAAAGAGCTGGTGCAAAACGGCGTCGTTTTGCTGTTTTAAGAAAAGAAAAAAAATAATAAAAACCAGCAGCCATACACATCGCGACCTCAGCTCCCTCGCGTCCGCCAGTTCGCGATGAAGATGATCCAGCAGCAGCATGCAGCGTGAGGACGACCGCGACCAGCCCCAGCTCGCGGTGCAGAAGAAGAAAGGCGTCCAGTGAGCCGCGCGAGGAACTGAGCGCGACCTGTGCTCGCGTGGAGAGCTCGCGGTCCAGAAACCATGCAATCCAGTGAGCATGGAGAGCTCGAGCACGGCCATCCCTCCTCGCGATACAGCATCTCCAAGCGGTCCAGTGGGCACCGCGACCACAGGTCGCGGTGAAGGAAAAATGCAGCCCTAACTTGCTGCTATAAGAGGAAAAATGCAGCAGCTGGGCAGGAGAAGAGCTCGTGCAGACCAGTCCCAGCAGCTTTCAAGCTGCTCCAAGGGTGATTTTCCACCCTTCTTGCTCCTCCAAAACACAACCTAACATCACAAATCACCAAAACAATCTCTAGTTCGTGAGTGTTCATCGAAGAAGACGACTATCGAAAGCGGAGAAGTCAAGCCTGACCAAAGCGGGATTTCGACTCTTGAGAGCTTCGATGGGTTGTATTTCATCTCATTAATCTTCCTTTGATTGTTCATTTATGATTATGAGTTGTTAGAACTATTGTTAAGTGATTTTCGGAATTATGAACGGATTTGGATTTTATTGTTTGTGAATATATTTTATGTGATTTATTTCATGATAATTATGTGCTTAATAATAATCAATATGTTTTCCATTTCCGTGATTGGGACCGTGTGACCACCTCGCAATATCCTCCATTTAATCCGTCTCGCTTTATATTAATTGTTTTAGTTAATTTAATTTAGTTTAATTATTGAAAACCATGATTATGAACTAAAATTGTAAGTTGGGCTTTTGATGGATCATATTCTATGATGATTGAATGAATTAATTGTTTAATTTGTTACGGTTGATTATTGTATTGTTGAGTGGTATTATTGTGCTTAATGCTTTTGAATGTGAAGGCCTACATTTAGATGATAAATTGGTTGTGTGTTATGTACCGAGAAGAGATGCCCACCACGTGCTCGATATAATGTCCACCACAAGTAGAATTAGATAGAGATATACTAATTTGTTTGTGTGATCACATAAGGGTGTTTATTGTGACTAATGCATTTTCATGCACTTGGATATATCATCGAAAGATAGGATATTTGTAACACCCCCCGACCCGACCCGGCTGGACCGACCAGGGGAGCGCTACACGGTTTTACAAAACTTTCTAAATTCATTTTATAAACCGAAAATCGTTGTGAGCCCATCGATAGATTTTCAAAACATTAGAAAACCAAATAGTTGATTGTTTTAAAACCATTTTCAAGTGAGCCCATCACAATAAACTTTTTATAAAAATTTCGGCAGAGTTCCGTTTGTTTTTCGGATTTTCCAAAAACCTGTTTTTCCACAAAACAATTCAAATACAAATTCAATATCAACACTTCAATATCGTTTTCAAACAATTGCGCACCCTGCCGTTTAGTGCGACTTTCCAACAACAGTTTATAAAATAAAATCATTCAAGAGTCGATATTTACAAATATTCTAATAATAAAAGACAGAAATCAGAAAATATTTAATTACAAACATATTACGAAACATATTTACAAATCCTCTGTATATGCATGCTTTCAGAATATATACATATAACAACAATATAGCTACCCAACTGTGATAACTCTGGGTACTCTGTCAGCAAATCTCTCTCTCTCTTCCGTCTTTAGCTTCTTCGGGATCCCTGGTACCTACGCGTTAGAAACAAAACTAACGCGCTAAGCATATAGCTTAGTGGGTGTACACTAAACTCAAATGTGAAAATCATAAATAACTTTTAATAATAAACAAATCACAATATATATATATATATATATATATATATTTCAATTCGAATCATTTACAAAATCAATTTAACTTCCAAAATCAAACCATAAAACAGTTTTAATCACTTTAATTTCACCAAATGGATCAACATATAAAATCAGTTAAGACAATCATTCAATTCACTTCTCAATGCACTACAAATTTGGCCCGCTAGAATACTCAACATACTAGGACTGGAATATGGGTCAAACTCCCACCCTAGGACGAATCCTAAGAGTGGTACGTATCTCCCTACTCTAGGACCGTGGGTACGGAACCTAGAGAGGTACATAACTCCCTATCCCAGGAACGAATCCTTAGGAAGGTACGTGTCTCCCAACCCCCAGGACGAATCCTGAGGAGGTACGTGTCTCCCTGCCCCTGGACGAATCCATGAGGAGGTACATAATAATCATCAATAGCAATCAGTATCGGCGCAGTACTGCTCAGTGAACCCAGCTGGTATACCAACCTCCTATATCCATTTCTATGTCTACGTATCCTAGGGCCGTTTCCGATAAACTATAGTCACAATCAGTTACAAATCAATAGTTACTCAATAAATATACAATTCGCACAATACTCTTCAAGAAAATAAACAATAGTCATACCAAAGTTTAAATCAAGTATATTTAACGAAATCGAAATATTCGAAATACGATCAAAATGCGATCTACCATAAAATCATTCCAAACTCAACAATATTTATGCAATAATAAAAAACGAGTAATTTCTACGAAATCGAAATAATGAAAAATACGACAACGATAAAATCATTCAACACAATTAAAATCAACACATAAAAATATAAATCTTCGAATAAATCTCAAATTCAAACTAAAATACTTAATGCTTTTTGTAAAGGGTTCGAAAATGGAGGTACACCAACCTGGATACCGTTTTTCGTTCGTCAAATCGTGGTTCCACGATTTTCTTTTCCTTTTCCTTTCCCTTTCCTCTTTCACCTACACTTTCCTTCCTCTTCTCTTCTTCTTCTTCTTCTTCCTCTTCTTCTTCTTTCTTCTTTTTCTCGGTCTCTCCTCTCTCTTCTTTCTGTTCTGTGTGTTTTCTGGCTTCTGCGAGAAGCCACTTTTTTATATATTTTTTTAGCCATCGCGACCGTCGTCGCGACCTGTGGTCGCGCCACCAGGTCGCGGTACTCACTGGAGCGTTTGCACCGCCTTCATCACGAGCACACCTCGCGGTCCCTTGGTCGCGCTGGTGGTCGCATTGCTCACTGCCAGAATTTGACATTTTCATCGCGAGCAGTTCATTGCGACCTGTGGTCGCGGTGACTGGTCGCGATGCTCACTGCCAAAAATCACATTTTCCACCGCGAGCAAGCCATCGCGACCTGTGGTCGCGGTGACCAGGTCGCGATGCTCTCTGCTTCAGTTTTCCTTTTTCTTGCATCATTTTTGGACCGTTCCATCTGGTCCACCTGGAAATCATAAAAATAAACTTACTTTTAATTACCTTTACACCCCTTCCAATCACAAAATTTATTTTCACATATATAAAATTAATTATCCGAAATCCGGGATGTTACAATATTAGTGTATGTGTAATAGGTCCGATTTACCTCGAGAGGGGACTTTGGATAATTTAGATAAACACGGTCATCAACAAGAATAATTAAACTACAACAATATGCTTTCATGAAATTCAATTGGATGGATTAAGTTAATTCAAATACCCTAATTAATCTCTCACATTGGTTGTTTGCCTTATTTTTATGTCTTTATATTTTTATCTTTTAATATTTTTCGATTATCCAAATAGAAATAGGCTTGGTTAATTTTAGTACTCAACGCCTAAATATCCCTGTGGAGACGATAATTTACTCATCATTTTATTACTTGTGCCGACCCCGTATCCTTGCGGGTATAAAAAAGGCGTGTCACTAACCATGTTTGTTTTTCTTTACATTAAACTGATTCTTGGACAGAGCTAGAGGAGGGGTCCTTCACTATGCGCGTTGGAATAGGGAATGTCGTTTCAGCACGAGCAGTGAGAGTAGTTAGACTACAAATAAATAATCATTTTCTTTTATTGAACAATGTATACTTTATTCTTGGATTTACAAGGAATTTGATTTGTGTGTCCATATTACTTGAAAAGTTTTATAAGGTTTCTTTTAATGATAAATCAGTTATCATTACAAGAAATGAAATGAATGCTTGTTCTGAAATAAATGAAAATAACTTGTATGTTTTAAGATTGTTAACACATACAACACTTCTTGACACTGAAATATTTAAGGTTGAAAAACCTAAAACAAAACGACATAAAGTTTCTCATGAAAATGATGATGCTTGTAACACCCCCTGACCCTACCCGACTGGATCGACCGAGGGAGTGCTACCGGTTTTCAAAACTTTTCTTAATTCTGTTTATAATTTGAAAACCAAATAATTTATAATTTAAAATCCTTTCTAGTGAGCCCATCAAATCCATTTTAAAAATTTTGACAGAGTTCCCTCTATTTTTCTGATTTTCCAAAAAATCCTGTTTACATCAAAAACTCAAACAATATATATTTCAACACTTCAAATTTCTTTTCTCAATCAATTGCACACTCTACCATATAGTACGACTTTCCAAACATTTTCAAATAAAACATATATAATCAATATTTACAAACTTTTGAAAACAAAAACCATTAAACAACTATTTACAAAACATATATAAATATCAAATTTACAGACTTCTGTATATGCATGCTTAACTGAATGTAACATACAAAACTGTATAGCTACCCAATAAGTATGGTAACTCTGAATTCTTCAATCTGCAGCTACTTCCTCTCTACTCTTTTTCTCCTTCGGTATCCCTATTATCTACGCGTGATGAAATCAACGCGCTAAGCAATAATGCTTAGTGGGTGTACACTAAACTCATTTATTAAAATCATAAAATAAATTTTATAATAAAAATATCACAAGACTATCGTATAAAAACATGTCATTTTTCAACTAGTTACTGAAATAAATCATATGAAATCAATTTAATAAAAGCAACTAAATTAAATTAATAATTCATACGAAATCAAATTCTTAATTCTTTTATAATCATTTTATTCAATTCATTCTCAATCCTGGCCCTTTGGTATACTCAACATAATATCAGGACTGAAATATGGGTCTAATCTCTGTAATATATGTGTGACGTCCGGGGTTGCCCCGCTACAACAGTCACTAGTATTGGTGTGATTGTCCGGGGTTACCCCGCTACAATAATCACTGGTATCGGTGTGACGTCCGGGATTGTCTCGCTACAACAGTTACTAGTAATAACGGTGTAGTACTGCTGAAATAACTCAGCTCGTATACCAACCTCCTATATCCGTATATATGTCCAAGTATCCTAGGGCCTTTTCACAATACCATATATTCAATTTTTCATTTCAATTAATATTCATCACTTTAACAATAATTATATTCACAAAACAATTTTTATAAATATATTCGAAAACATACAATTTCATAAATCTATAATAATTTTCAAACTCAAATAGAAAATTTTTTTTTAATTCATTTCAAATCATTTAATCAAAATATAGAAATTCAAATTAAATAATATAACGAAATTCATAAACTTTTCAGAAATACGTGTACACCAACTTGGATACCGTTTTTTCGACTGTTTCTTTTCTGGATTTCCTTTTTTCTTTCCCCTTTTTCTCTTTTTTCCCCTCCTTTCTTCTTCCTTTCTTCTTCTTCCTCTTCTCTTCTTCTTCTTCTTCTTCTTCTCTTCTTCCTCTTCTCTTCTCTTCTTCTTCTTCTTCTTCTTCTCTCTCTTCCTTTCTCTCTCTTTTCTTTCTTTTCTTTTTCTTTCTTTCTTTTTCTTCTCCCGTTCTCTCTCTTTCTCTTTTCTCTCTTGCTTCCTCGTGAAGCTTCTCACCCCCTCTTATTTTTTTTTTATAAAAATTCAGTCATCGCGACCGCTCCTCGCGACCTGTGGTCGCGTTGCTCACTGGAGTGATTTCACCGCTTTCATCGCGATCAACCATCGCGGTGTCTGGTCGCGTTACTCACTGCCCAAAATCAACATTTTCACCGTGAGCTGCTCATCGCGATCCCTGGTTACGGTGACTGGTCCCGGTGTTCACTGCCTAAAATCACCATTTTTCACCGCGAGCTGCTCATCGAGATCCCTAGTCACGGTACTCACTGCCAACTTTTTCCTCTTTCCTTCATGCATTCTTTACGGACCGCTTTACCTGGTCCACTTGTATACATAAAAATTAGTGCAATAAACACATTACAGTATTTTTATGTAATTAACAACACTTTTGGGCACTTTTCATAATTAACGAAAATTACGGATGTTACAATTCTTCCCCTCTTAAGAAATTTCGTCCTCAAAATTTTACCTCAATTAAACAGTTGTGGATACTGTTGTCTCATTGTTTCCTCGCTCTCCCAGGTAGCTTCTTCTACTTTATGATTCCTCCAGAGGACTTTCACCAGTGGAACTCTTTTGTTTCGTAGTTCTTTAATCTCCCTATCAAGAATTTGCACTGGTTCCTCCTCATATGTCAGGTCTGATCGAATTTCAATACTTTCATCCTGAACTCTGTGGGAAGGATCAGATTTGTATCTCCTCAGTATGGACACATGAAACACATTATGAATCTTTTCTAATTAAGGAGGTATAGCAAGTCTGTAGGCTACTGGTCCCGCACGTTCAATGATTTCGTATGGGCCAATAAACCTAGAACTTAATTTCCCATTTTCTACCAAATCTGAGTACTTTCTTCCATGGAGATACTTTCAGGAAAACTTTTTCACCGACTTCATATTCTATCTCCTTCCTTTTCAGGTCTGCATATGATTTATGTCGGTCAGAAGCAACTTTCAGTCTTTCCTTGATAATCTTCACCTTCTCCTCAGTTTGCCTGATAAAATCTGGGCCTACTAACCTGTCTTCTCCCAACTCTGTCCAACATACAGGTGTCCTACATTTCCTTCCATACAGTGCTTCATATGGTGCCATAGTTATGCTCGATTGGTAACTGTTATTATATGTAAACTCAATCAATGAGAGGTGATCAGCCCAACTCCCTTCAAAATCAATTACACAACTCCTGAGCATATCTTCTAGCACCTGAATTGTAATACCCCTGACCCGACTCGACTGGATAGACCCAGAGAGCGTTACCGGGTTTTCAAAACTTTTCTTAATTCTGTTTCTAATTTGGAAACCAAATAATTTATAATTTAAAAACCTTTCTAGTGAGCCCATCAAATTCATTTTAAAAATTTCGACAGAGTTCCCTCTATTTTTCTGATTTTCTAAAAACCTGTTTTCAACAAAACTTAAATAATATAATAACAAACACTTCAAAATCAAATTCTCAAACATGTGTGCACTCTTCCGTTTAGTGCGACTTTCCCAAATATTTTCAATAAAACCATACATAAATTATATATACAAATATAAATTATAAAACATAAACTATTATACAAATAATTACAAAACTCATATATTCTCATTTTACAAACTTCTGTATATGCATGCTTAAGTACTTACTTTTCAAACAAAGTTTAAATAAAACTACCCAAGTAATGTGATTCTGAATCTTCTTCTGTAGCTCTCAACTCTTCAGTTTTTTATTCACTGGAACCTCTTTTACCTACACATGATAAAAATCAACGCGCTAAGCATATCGCTTAGTGGGTGTACACAAATCGAATTTACAAATTTAACATAATCTCATTTATAACGTATAAAACAAATACAAATCATAGTATATCGAATACACCTTTCAAAGTAAATCAAATAATCGTAGTTACAAAATGTATAATTAAACAAAATCTTTCTCATATAAAGTCAATAATACTCTGTCCAGATTATTATATATATATATCAATCAGTAGAAAAGACAAATAATCAAAATATCACAATAATAACTTTTCGATCAAATAATAAATGATAAATATCAAATAATAAGAACAATAATTAAACTGTTCAAATTTAAATATCAACAGGAATTAATATATCTTTTCATAAGTACAATTTCAGATCAACTCTATATCAAAATCCAATGATATTCAACTAATTTCTGTAAATCTTATAAAAGTATTCGGAATTCTTTTCTATAAATTTCATTAATTTCTTTTCAATATTGGCCCTTTGGTATACTCAACATAATTTCAGGACTGGAATATGGGTCGTTCGACCTCTTAGTGGCTGTTTGTCGAACATAACTCCCAACCCTAGGACCGAGTGTTCGGTATCCTAGAGAGGTACATATCTTCCTATCCCAGGATGAATCCTTAGGAAGGTACATACTCCCTACCCCAGGACGAAGCCTTGGGGAGGTACATACTCCCTACCCCAGGACGAATCCTTAGGGAGGTACATAATATCAACAGCAAGATCAATATCGGTGCAGTACTGCTGAAATTACCCAGCTGGTATACCAACTTCCTATATCCGTTTTCTATGTCCAAATATCCTAGGGCCGTTTCACAATACACAAGTTTTCAATTTTCATTTCAAATCATTTTATTCATTTCGAAATCAACAACTTAATTCGCAAATCTAAATCAATTTTAATAAATCCAAAATCATAATCGCATATATTTCATAATTTAATAATCGTAACATCGTAATCGAAAAATCACTATCGATCGATAACTGAAAAACATAATATTCAAAACATATTTGAAAACAGAGATTTACTTATGTCAATATCTATTACGAAATTAAAAATCATCAAAATCCTCAATTTTTGACTTTAAAATTCCTATAACACAATTAAATAAATTTCACAAAACAGAAACCCTCTTCATTATTCCAAAATCAATATCATGCTATATCAAAATCAATATCAAACAACTATTTAGAAACCAAAGTATTCAAAACACAAATATATATATATATAAACCGGAAGTTAATTATAACAATATATTCTAGAAACTAACATTATCAAAATCAACAAAATCCATATATATAACATTTCAAAATCATTTTCAAAAGTTATTCACAAATCAATTTAAATTAAAACTTACGAATTATTAAAAAAAAAAATTCAAAGTGTATACCAACCTGATCAGTTTGAATCCAAAAACTAACTGGATCGACCCAGGGAGCGCTACCGGTTTTCAAAACTTTTCTTAATTCTGTTTAAAATTTTAAAACCAAATAATTTATAATTTAAAATTCTTTCTAGTGAGCGTATCAAATCCATTTTAAAAATTTCGACAGAGTTCCCTCTGTTTTTCTGATTTTCCAAAAAATCCTGTTTACATCAAAAACTCAAACAATATATATTTCAACACTTCAAATTTCTTTTCTCAATCAATTGTGCACTCTACCATATAGTGCGACTTTCCAAACATTTTCAAATAAAACATATATAATCAATATTTACAAACTTTTGAAAACAAAAACCATTAAACAACTATTTACAAAACATATATAAATATCAAATTTACAGACTTCTGTATATGCATGCTTAACTGAATATAACATACAGACCTGTATAGCTACTCAATAAGTATGGTGACTCTGAATTCTTCAATCTGCAGCTATCTCTTCTCTACTCTTTTTCTCCTTCGGTATCTCTGTTACCAACGCGTGATGAAATCAACGCACTAAGCAATAACGCTTAGTGGGTGTACACTAAACTCATTTATCAAAATCATAAATTAAATTTCATAATAAAAATATCACAAGACTATCGTATAAAAACATATCATTTTTCAACTCAGTTACTGAAATAAATCATATGAAATCAATTTAATAAAAGCAACTAAATTAAGTTAATAATTCATACGAAATCAGGTTCTCAATTCTTTTATAATCATTTTATTCAATTCATTCTCAATCCTGGCCCTTTGGTATACTCAACATAATATCAGGACTGAAATATGGGTCTAATCTCTGTAATATCTGTGTGACGTCCGGGGTTGCCCCGCTACAACAGTTACTAGTATTAGTGTGATTGTCCAGGGTTGCCCCGCTACAACAATCACTGGTATCGGTGTGACGTCCGGGATTGTCCCGCTACAACAGTCACTAGTAATAACGGTGCAGTACTGCTGAAATAACCTAGCTGGTATACCAACCTCCTATATCTGTATATATGTCCAAGTATCCTAGGGCCTTTTCACAATATTATATATTCAATTTTTCATTTCAATTAATATTCATCACTTCAACAATAATTATATTCACAAAACAATTTTTATAAACATATTCGAAAACATATCATTTCACAAATCTATAATAATTTTCAAACTCAAATACAAATTTTTTTTTAATTCATTTCAAATAATTTAATCAAAATATAGAAATTCAAATCAAATAATATAACGAAATTTATAAAGTTTTCACAAATACGTGTACACCAACCTGGATACCGTTTTTTCGACTGTTTCTTTTCTGGATTTTCTTTTTTCTTTCCCCTTTTTCTCTTTTTTCCCCTCCTTTCTTCTTCCTTTCTTCTTCTTCCTCTTCTCTTCTTCTTCTTCTCTTTTTCCTCTTCTCTTTTTCTCCTTCTTCTTCTTCTTCTTTCTCTCTCTTCCTTTCTCTCTCTTTTCTTTCTTTTCTTTTTCTTTCTTTTTCTTTCTTTCTTTTTCTTCTCCCGTTCTCTCTCTTTCTCTTTTCTCTCTTGCTTCCTCGTGAAGCTTCTCACCGCCTCTTATTTTTTTTTATAAATATTCGGTCATCACGACCGCTTCTCGCGACCTGTGGTCGCGCCACCTAGTCGCGTTGCTAACTGGAGTGATTTCACTGCTTTAATCACAATTAACCATCGCGGTGTCTAGTCGCGATGTTGGTCGCGTTACTCACTGCCCAAAATCAACATTTTCACCGCGAGCTATTCATCGCGATCCCTGGTCGCGGTGCTCACTGCCTAAAATCACCATTTTTCACCTCGAGCTGCTCATCGCGATCCCTGGTCGTGGTACTTACTGTCAACTTTTTTCTCTTTCCTTCATGCATTCTTTACAGACCGCTCCACCTGGTCCACTTGTATACCTAAAAATTAGTCCAATAAACACATTACAGTATTTTTATGTAATTAACAACACTTTTGGGCACTTTTCATAATTAACAAAAATTACGGATGTTACAATGCTTATGTGTGGCATCTAAGACTTGGCCACATCAACCTTGATAGGATAGACAGACTAGTAAAAAGCAGACCTTTAAGTGAGTTAAAGATCGGCGCTTTAGCTGTCTGCGAATCTTGTCTAGAAGGTAAAATGACCAAGAAGAATTTTTACTTGAAAAGGGATTAGAGCTATACAACCACTGGAGCTTATGCACTCAGATGTCTACGAACCCATGAGTGTTAGAGTTAGAGGTGGTTATGAGTACTACGTCACATTTATTGACGATTACTCAAAATACAGTTATGTTTATCTAATGCAACGAAAGTCGAAAACATTTGAAATGTTCAAAGAATTCCGAGCTGAAGTTGAAAATCAATTAGATAAAACAATTAAAGCTCTACGATCAGATCGTGGAGGTGAGTATTTTGATCAAGAGTTTAAAGACTATATAGTTAAGTAAGTATAAGATAGTATCCCAACTCATATCTCTAGGAACACCATAGCAGAATGGTATTGTAGAGAGGAGAAATAGGACCTGATGGAAATGGTGAGATATATAATTAGCTTCTCATCATTACCATATTCTTTCTGGGGGTGTCCATTACAAACAACAGCATAGATCTTGAACTTAGCTCTATCCAAGTCTGTTCCCAAGACTTATCAAGAGTTGTAGAATAGTCGTAAAGCTAGTTTATGATATTTTCGCACTTTGGGATGTCCAGTACATATACTGAAGAATAGAAGTGGAAAACTATAACCTCGTTCACAAGGTGCTTGTTTGTAAGATATCCTTGGGAAATTAGAGGTGGATTCTTTTATAATCCTCAAGAAAATAAAGTGTTTGTATCGACAAATGCAACGTTTCTTAAAGAGGATTATATGAGTAATCATAAACCTCGATCAAAGATCGTATTAAAAGAGCTGGAACCTGATTTGACCAGTGCTCAGTCAATAAAAGTTGTTGACAAGATTATTGTTCTGTAACACCCCCTGACCCAAATCCGCTTGGACCGAATCAGGGAGTGCTACAATATACTAAAAGCTAACTTTTACTGTAGATACACATATTTTATATTTAAAAACCTTTTGAAAGTGGTCCAAATAAATTTTCGAAAAATCTGGCCAGAGTTTCCTCTATTTTTCTGACTTTTCAAAAATCTGTTTACATATATCATTTATAAAATCAACTTCCAAATTCTCAAATCAATTTTGCGCACTCTTCCAAATATAGTGCGACTTACCAACCAATTTATCACAATATAATTTATAAAGATTCACATAACATAAACATATCATAAAATATTTACATAGCGGAAGCTCGTTCAATATTTACAAACAGTTTTTGTATATGCATACGGTATCAAAATATATAAACTTAATACAAACAAACTACCAAAATGTATGCAGGAAAGATGTGATCCTGACTCTGGTTCTGCAACCTCTACCGTTCTTTATCTTTTTCGCCTTTGGAACCTTTGTTACCTGCGTGCGAGAGAACTCAACACGCTAAGCATATTGCTTAGTAGATGTACACAAAATGATATAAACAAATAGTTTATCTCAATTAACACTATAAATAACAAATATGTAAACAATATATGGGGCTCATATCAAATCAAATATCCAAAATCAATTAACAGACATATTTTCTTAATTTCTCAAGCGTCTCCAGATAACAAATCAATTTTCAGATTGGGCTCTTGACATACAAAACATAAGTTATCGGACTGGATTACGGGTTGTTCGGCATTGGACGCAAACGGGGCCACTCACCGAACATCAGATCAGAATGGAACATCAACGGAATCACCCGCTGTAAATGTCCCATGACAAATTTCAGAACCTTGGGACCGGCACTTGGGGCCTGTACTATCCAAATGGTGGTATAATCGGCACAGTACTGTTCAGACAGAAACTCAATTGACATGTCAACCTCCTATATCCATATCTATGTTCATACACATCAGATCCAAAATATTTTCTCCAATCCAATGTCAACATATTTTATTTCTTTCCGAATAATCGAATTCAATTTCAATACATATCAATATATTTATATTTTTGCAAATTCAAATTTCATCAAATATAATATAACGGAAATATACGAATATATTTATAAATCAATAATCATATTAAATCAATCCAAAATATACTCAAACGTATTTCATAATTCCGTTTCGAATCAAATTGCCCCAAAATCATTTTCCGATACATTTCACAATATAATATAATTTAAGTCACTTTCAACAATATATTTCATTAACAATATCTTTCCATAACACTATTAGAACCAAATCGTATTCAAATTATTCCGAAATCAGTTTCAAACTATCCATTCTAATTCAAATAATTCAAAAACTATAAACTTCGATAATTCCGAAAATTTCTGGAAAACTGGAAAAATTCGAAAAATCGTATATATCGAACCTGAACTATATTCGATAATCAATATAATTCAAATAACGCAAATTGAATCAATTTCAATCAATCTGAATATATTCTGGAAACTAGAAAATTTCCAAAACACGTATATATCAAATCTAAACTATAATCTATAATCCATATAATTCAAATAACTTAGAAACTCTAAAATTTGACAATTCCGAAAATTTTTGGAAAACTGAAAATTTGAAAAATACGTGTACACCAAACCTGAAAGCTTCCTCCTTCTCCTTTCCTTCTTCTCTTCCTCTTTTCTTCTTCTTCTTCTTCTTTTCTCCTTCTTCTTCTTCTTCTTTTTCTTCTTTCTCTCTCCTCTCCTCTCTTCTTTCTCTCTCGTTTTGGTTCTGTGATGTTTTTGTTTCTGTGTTGATTTGCTTCAATTTTGATTTATGAAGCTTCACCGCTTCATCATGCGGTGCTATATTTTTTTTAAAAATTTTTGAGCCATCGCGACCGGTACCGCGAGCGGTGGTCCCGTTGCTTCGGTCACGTTGCTCACTGGTCGAAATGTCCCACTTTCATCGCGAGCTGATCATCGCGATCTGTGGTCGCTATGACTGGTCGCGGTACTCACTGCCCCAAATCATCCTTTTCACCGCGAGCTGCTCATCGCGATCCCTGGTCGCGATGAGTGGTCGCGATGCCTACTGTCCAGATTTTTACCCTTTTCTTCGTGCATTATTTTCGACCGTTCAAATTGGTCCATTATGAAACCTAAAAATATACATACATTTAATTAAAATTTCCACTCCTCACATCATAAAAATAATATTCATATATTCAAAATGAATTCAATCATACTTTTCATATGTATTCGAAATTAGGGATGTTACATGTTCCATCCACATTTGATAGTTAGATAATTCCTAGTCAGGATACACTACCACTTAGACGTAGTGGGAGGACTGTACGACTACCTGAACGCTATTTAGGTATTGGAGAGGCACATGGTGTCGTTTCCAATGATATTGTGGATGATCCATTGTTATTTAGACATGCAATGGAAGATTCTAACAAAGAGGAATGCTAAAAACTCTTACATGAAGTCCTTGTACTCCAACTCGGTCTGGGAACTTGTAGACTTATCTGATAGGATAAAATCGATAGGGTGTAAGTGGATCTATAAGAGAAAGAGAGAAGTAGACGAGAAGGTAGAAACCTTCAAAGTAAGGCTAGTGGCAAAGGGTTATACCCAAAAGAAGGGGATCAATTATGAAGAGTCCTTCTCGCCAGTAGCTATATTTAAGTATTTTTTTAAAAAAAATTAAATTTTTATAATATATGTCAATTTCTTATTAGACTATCTAAATACATAAAGTTGTTAAAAACTTAAATGGTAAAAATGTTATTTTAATTTAATAATTTAATTAAAAAGGATAAAATGGTCAATTTATCCTTTATGTCAGGTTTGACCGTTAAAATTTTAATCATAGGAACTAAATTGATGTATTTTAAAAAAATTAAGTATTATATAAGTTAAAAAAATAAAATAGGTCAAAAATAATATTCTATATAAATTAAGAACAATATTAGTAATTATTCGAAATTCTAAGTTATAATTTAAGTAAATATAAAAATATTAGTGTATTCTATTGTAAATTGTCCTAAATTGTTCGAGTTAAGCGAATCCCATTGTTTTCTCCACGAACTGATAGATGAAGAAACTGAACCCATACTTGTGAGTAAATGTCAAAATCATGCCCTAGATAACCTTTCATGGCCAAGTCGAAACCCAAAAGTCGAACCGTGGTGGAACCACTGGCTCAGCTGGATCTTTCTGCCTACTCACGTTCTTCTCCAGTCAGATCTCTTTCTCTTTCCTCAGTCTCCGATTCCCAAACTCTAATTTACGTCGGTACTCAATCTGGATTCCTCATTTTACTCTCTTTGAACGCGCAAAATGTTTCATTTTTAAAAGGCGTTTTGGTGGGTAACTCTCCGGTGGAGTCGATTATTGTGCTTGGTGATGTCGGAGCGGTTTTGGTTCTATGTGATGAGTGTTTATTTTTGGTAGATTCTCTTTTGATACAACCGCCTAAGAAACTAGGTTTCTTAAAAGGAATTAATCTTATTGCTAAGAGAATACGAAGTAGTGAATCTGAGAGTAGTAATTTATCGGAAATCAATTCGGTCAACTTATCAAATAATTCTAGTACTAGTACAAGTACTAGTCAGCGTTTGTTGCAGAAATTAGGAAGTGGAATTAGAGCAAATGGAGTTAAAGTCAAAGAACAAGAGCAACACCGCCGAGGTAACAATGTTTTTGCAGTTGTTAGTGGTAAAAGATTGATATTGATCGAACTTGTTTTGGGGCGAGATATGGATAGCTTAATTGCATCTGTTGTAATTTTGAAAGAGATTCAATGCATTGATGGGGTTCAGACTATGGTGTGGCTCAACGATTCGATAATCGTTGGTACTGCCAAAGAATACAGTTTGTTTTCTTGTGTTACCAGTCAAAGTGGCGTGATCTTTTCATTACCAGATGTATCTAGCCTGCCATTTCTTAAATTGTTGTTGAAAGAGCGGAAGGTACTGTTGTTGGTGGACAATGTGGGTGTTGTTGTTGATGTGCACGGGCAGCCAGTTGGTGGGAGCTTGGTGTTTAGACGGAGTCCAGATTCCATTGGAGAATTATTGATGTATGTGGTGGTTGTTGGAGATGGGAAGGTGGAGTTGTATCATAAAAGTTCAGGTATTTGTATTCAAACAGTTACTTTTGGTGGGGAAGAAGTTGGTCAGTGTATTGCTGCAAATGAGGAATCTGGAAATGGGAAACTTCTTGTCGTTGCTACACCCACCAAGGTACGTTTCTTTCTTAACATAATTAATCCCCAAGAGCAGTTTAATTATCCAATTGTAATTCATCTACTAGATTCCTTATTAACATGAGGGCAATGGTCGTAGCTTTTCCTGTTGGTTTGTTGTGTCTGGGGTACAGCATGTGTAAAAATTTCCAGTTGTGGAAAATATCAGCCTGGTGAATTTTGTGGAATAATTGTAATGAAACTATAATGAAGAATGGCTCATATAATTATATCATCAACATTAATGTTTCTCAGATCATTATTTTTCCATTTGGCTGCAAATACTCTGGGAGAAAGGGTTTGGTTTAAAGCTAAAATAATTTAAACATTCTGATTATTTTTAGGAAATTATAAAAAGAAAAAAATCAGGGGTATTTTATAGTCATTTACATCAGGTGGTTTTAAGTATGATAAGCATTTAATAATGGGGTGGAATTAGGAGTATGGAGGTTAAGGGGAGAAGTTCCGTGGTGCCTTATTGTGTATGTAGCAAGAATTTAGGAGTCAATTGTCGTTGTAATATAGACTTTCATTGACATCGTCATCTTGTTGTAGTTGATGACCACAATAATTCTGTCTTTCATTGTTGCATCTCATATTCAACATAAGTTCAGCTTAATTACTCATCCGGTAATAACATCCTAATGAAAGGAATGTTGACTTAATTGTTTGCACTTGGCTTTTAGTTAAAGGAGTTTGTAAAGCAGTTCTCTTTGCTTTCCTTTGGTACTAGACGCATTGTTAAAGCTTGATGCATACACTATTGTCATTCATTGCTTGGTTACGACTTTTACCCGTGTACTAACTTTGAGTTTTAATAATACTTGATTCACCTTCCTGAGTTTTTGGTTAATGTTTTCAGGTTATTTGCTATCAGAAAGTACCTTATGAAGAACAAATCAAAGATCTCTTGAGAAAGAAGGACTTCAAGGAAGCCATCTCCTTGGTTGAGGAACTTGAGTGTGAAGGTGAAATGTCAAAGGAAATGCTTTCCTTTGTACATGCTCAAGTGGGGTTTCTCTTGCTTTTTGATTTGCATTTTGAGGAAGCAGTTAATCACTTTTTGCATTCAGAAACAATGCAGCCTTCTGAAGTATTTCCCTTTATAATGCGAGATCCGAATCGTTGGTCGCTGCTGGTATTTATTATATCCTTATGCCTGTGTTAAATTCATTGTATGTTGACTTCTGGGCCTTAAGAATCTGATGAATATATTAACTTTAAGTGCGTAAACATCATGCCACTGTTTTAGGATAGCTATGAGCTGTGCATATTAGGAAAAGCGGAAATATGACAAGTCTGATCTTGGCTCTTATTTTATGGGGTATTTGGTAGCTAGTGGGAAATCCATGTTTTCCCTGCTATGACTTGTCTTTTGACTTTTCGTATTTGGTAGTTCTTAGTTGGATCATATCTCTTGTTGGGGCGGTTCCACCACCCCAATTTTAGGAGGGATGTTCTACTGAGTGTGAGGGATTTATTCTTTGTGCTCTTTTTGTTTTTGGTATATGAGGTATCTTACTTATATAATCTCTACCTTCTGATATCCTATTTCCTTTGGAATTGCCATATGTACATGCTTGTATTGTAATTTCTCTTCTTGTTTCTTTCCTACTTTTGATAGTGCAAACGATTAAGGTGCTTATGTATAAGCCAATATCTTTATGGTATCCAGCTGTTTTTTTGCCCTTAATTCTTTCAATGAGACAATTGAAATAGTTTTTGAGGCAATGTGTCTATTGTAAAACACATTGGTGAGTGAACTAGGAGACTGGACTATGAGGTGGCTGCTCAGCCGAAACTGTTTCCATTCCCAAAGCTGATAGTCCTGAGTACCTTACTCCCTCTGAATATTAGATTTGTTGTAGTAAGATTGATGTTCAAGGAAAGGTGACATCCATGGAGTAGTAGAACTTTTGAGTGATGGGAGAGTAACATTTATCCCCCTTTTGGGTAGGAGAGTATCCTAGAAAAATGCATTTGATGGATCTTGGGTCAAGTTTGCTGCGGTTATGTTCATGGAGATGAACAAAAACAGAGCAACCAAACACTTCGGTTGGACTATTCGATATAAGCTGAATGTTTGGGTAGGATTTGAGCAAAATTTGATACGGAGTTTGGAAATTTAAGGCACGAGAGGGCAATCTATTGATGAGGTAAGTTGCTGTAAATACAGCTTCACCCCAAAAATAATTAGGAACATGAGTGGAGAATATTAAGGATCTAGTGACTTCTAGGAGATGCTAGTATGTTTCACGCATATAACCCATTTGATGAGAATTTTCAGTTCGTATTGCTGATGGATCAATCACTCTCCAAGGTGGCGGGTACAGGCACTGATTTTTTTTTTTTTTTTTTGGTTTGCAAAATCAATGTCTGATACCATGAAGAGTTTTATGAGAAACATACTTCTCGTTTTATTAATTCTGAATGAAGAAAAATACAATACATATAGGCATACGGCACAAACCTAAAGAGAAATTAATTACCTTCCTAATGAAGGTAAAATACATAACAAAATAGGAAACATAATAACAAGCTGAGATCGGGTAAAGATTACCCAAATCTCTTATACAAACTAGGAAAGAATAAAACAAGAAAGAATAAAATAGAAAACAGGAAAATAAATCTTCAACGTTACAAACCCTACTTCTATTCGCTCAATGGAGGTTACTTAATGGTAAAATAACAATAAAGTGAAGCTAGTAGCGGACTACTAGCATACAGGCTTCTAAGAGCCTCACTAATGAAGTTTTCTTAAGGATGTAGGTATTTTACTTAGTAAAAAGGCTGTTGGCTAAACATCTATGCTATACAAAAAATTCTAAATAGCACACAGCTTCCAAGTCTAAAAGGATATTACTTTTATCATATTCCTCACAACTTAAGAAAGATTTAATCAATTAGTACTGAAAACAGAATATGTATTCTATGTAATTGCTTGAACATAGGATTTAATTACTGACTTAGAACTCACAACTTCATAAACCAGATCCTTCTTGTCCTTTTAATTCTTCACAGTAGTCTTATTATATAATTTCTTGCAGTTGGACATTTTGTGTTAAACTGCTTTTGATTGTTCTCAACATTTGTAGTCATAGCCTTTCAACTCGTGTTGCAGGTTCCTAGAAACCGTTACTGGGGCTTGCATCCACCTCCTGCACCTCTTGAGGATGTTGTCGATAATGGGCTGATGGCTATCCAAAGAGCTATTTTCCTCAGAAAAGCAGGTGTAGAAACTGCAATAGATGATGATTTTCTATCAAATCCTCCAAATAGAGCTGATATGCTGGAGTTAGCAATAAAAAACATCATCAGGTATCCAAAAATTTCTTGTGGTTATCTGTTTCTTATCATTTTGTACTTGCTTTTTTTTATATATTTTTTAATTATTTTATAGCTGGTCCATATTTTAACCTAACTGACTGGTTATGTTCCTAACTACCGCGCGCTTTCTGTTTGACAGATATTTAGAAATTTCTCGTGAGAAAGAGTTGACTTTTTTGGTGAAGGAGGGAGTTGACACACTTTTAATGTATCTCTATAGGGCTTTAAATCGTGTTCATGATATGGAGAAGTTAGCTGCTTCTGAAAATAGTTGCATTGTGGTATGTGTCCCCTTTTATCTTTGTTATTTGAGCTAATAATTACAAGTTTGTCACAAGAGATTTATGTTTTGATAATTATTGAAGCATGGATCGTTGTATCTTGTGAGACTGATTAGTGAATGTCTAATAATTTGTAGATGAACCAAAAAGAAAAAACAAAGATAAAGGACAAAATCCGGGAACCACCATTATCCTTTTGTTATAATATAGACAGGTTCTGATGGTTTCAAAATTTGTCAGAAACCTCCATTAATGTTCTAAATTTTCATCAGAGACCTTTTATGGTATTTATGAGAAATATCCATTAATCCTCGGAGTTTGTACAAGTTTCCACTTGTATTTTAAAGGAGTTTGGTGGTGCTTTAGAAGGGAAGAAAAAGAAAAGGAAACATAAAACCATGTAGTTCATGCTTGCTACATAAGCCATCTAAGCTACAAAGTAGCAATGATGCAACTAATCCGCATGTTGTGCTTTAACTATAGTTTCATTTGCAATGAAACTCCTTTGTTTGATTGGCAGTTCTTTGTAACTTGTCTCTTTTGTTAATATGAAAAAGTTGAAAGAACAAAAATTTAGAGTTTTAGTCAAAGTATCTGTTCTCGAGTTACAGTCCTAGGACTCAGTTTGGCAGGATAACTGCTTGATAATAGCGAGTTTAACTAAATAGAAAAGAATTTCATGAATTGATGGTTCTATGATATCACTAACTAGACAGTGGCCATTTACCTGTAAGGACAACTGGAACCATCCAACTTCTTTGGGGTTCATAATAAATTGTATACTTAATGAGTTGTATAGACCGTGGTGCCATAGGTGAGGATTTTTGTGTAGCTTTGCTTTTTTATTCTTTGCAGACCTTTTCAGGTTGTCATACCGTAGTTAGATATATATTTTTGAGATGTTCTCATCCTAAATAATTGTCATATTTGTGGACGTGTTTTCAATCATTCTTGACATCTTTTTAAAAGTAATATATTTCTTTTGTTTCTTATATAAAAATGGGGGAAACGTTAGTAGAGTCAAGATCGAATTAGTTTATAGGCCTCAAGGTCAATGCATTTGTGTGAATGTTAATAAAATGTGGAATCTTAGTATTCCAATGCGTTGAAAACAGAGTCCTTCTCAGGGGCTTGCTTGAAGGATGACCGTACACCTTGCATGGGCGGTGCAGGAGGAGTTAGAAACTTTGTTAGATGACTCTGGGCATCTACGAACACTTGCCTTCCTATATGCAAGTAAAGGGATGAGCTCAAAGGCCCTAGCCATTTGGCGTGTCTTGGCTAGAAACTATTCATCTGGCCTGTGGAAGGACCCTGCTGTAGAGAATGACTTGCATGATGACAGTACAGATGCTATCTCTGGTAGGGAGATAGCTGCAATGGAGGCGTCAAAGATTCTGGAGGAGTCATCTGATGAGGATTTAATTCTGCAGCATCTTGGATGGGTATGTTTTTCTTTATTTTTATTTTTTTTCTCCTTCTCCCTTTATTGTAGAAATTGGGCTATAAATATAGTTCTTAAGGTATTAGTTTTTTCCAATTTTTTGGTCCACTCCTGTGACAGCATGTTTTGAGGAAAATCACTTGGATTGATTTCACATGCCTTCTGATTCCATTGAATTCTCATTAATATATCGTTGATATATTACTAGATTGCAGATATAAACCCCGTACTGGCAGTTAAAGTTTTGACATCAGGTGAAAGACCAAATCAGCTTTCTCCAGGTAAACCTCATCTTTTATACACTGGTTGTTTCTATGAAATTCTTGGGGGATTCAGTTCTTATGTGGAGTGTGACACTATATTTCTTAGAAAGACTTTATCTCTGTACATAATGTCATATTTAAATTGTACAAAAATTGTTAAGTTTAATAAGATTTCAAGAACAAACTCTGAATTAGAATTACTGCAAATTTAGTTTTAATATGTTGCAATTGGTGGTAATATCTTGGTGAAACTAAAAATTTAAATTACCTACACGCTGCAGTGCATAAATACTTCCCATTTGTTACATAGACTAATAATGTACCTGTTTCTAGGGTTATATTACTTTTTATAGTTTGTATGCCAAAATCCTATTGGATTAACATGGTACTTTGCCTATTTTTTCGACACTCTTAAGAGACTCGTGACTAGTAATTACAGACTATATTGTGCGTGATTTTTTTCTTCTTTCCTTATACTGTGCTTCTGCGGTGATTGCCATTTAATTTAATTTATTTTTCATGTCTTGCTTCAGATGAAGTGATTGCGGCAATTGATTCGAAAAGGGTTGAAATTCTGCAAAGGTGTGCTCATTATACTTTTCCATTTTACTACTGCCTCTCTATAGTATTCTCAATGAAGTTACAGACTTTTTTTTTCCCCTTTTTTCTTAAATAATAATAAATTATAGAAATTTGTCTACCTGGGGTTCATGGAATTATTTAGATCGCTGTATTCTTTGTTTCACCTCTCTGAATTGCAAGAAAGCATACAGGATGACATTAACTTGAAAATTCTTAGGATTAGTTATGTGTTGGATATCTGTGTAATTTACATCATGATTCATAATGCCTACAGGGTAATTACAAGATATACATGCAATTATATTTGTTCAATCTGTTGAATGTTTTTATGCTATCATCAGAGAGCTTAGTTCGACAGACAAGATAATAATTATACTATAATAAATTAAAACCTATTAGAATCAAAGCATTGCTTGATAGTGTGGCAACCAATGTTGTCAAATCTTGAACCAATATTCTATTTTCGAGTATCGTGTATCAAACTATATCACGTATCGTAAGATACATTAACAAATTTTTGCAATAATTAAAATTATATATAAATAAAGATAAAAAAACTATATTTGCTCAATATCCAAATTATTCATAAGCATAACTAGAAAATGTCAATATTCATCAAGTTCAAATAAAGAGAATTATAAAAGTTCATCAGTCTTTATCCCTTCAAGTGATATCAATCAAAATCATCTCCAAAATCAAAACTAGTATCATCCTTATCATCAACCGCTATAAGCTCATGTCTCTTTTAATATTTTAGGGTTTCTTTTTTCTTTTTTTTCTTTCTTTTAATTTTTTTTTTCCTTTTTTGGTTTTTGACGGCTTACCTTTACACTTCTATTACTATTTTAAGGTTTCTTTTTTTTTTTCTTTTTCTTTTTTGGTTTTTTCCGTATCGGTGTTGTATCGGTACCATATCATATCGCGCCTATATTGCAAGATTCAAGGATTGAATTGTAAGATACTTTAACATAACTGATACACCCCTTTATTTGTATCATTTTATAAGAAAATCAATACGTAACGTATCATGTATTGTAAGATACTAACAACACTAGTGACAATGGAATTTCAGCACTTGCGCACCTAAGTGTTAAGAAATTTCAGTTGTATAAATATAATTTCTTCCTCTATATTGCACATGAAAATGGTAGGTTGGATCTGGAGTAAGATGTACAGCCTGTTACTGAAAAGAAAGCAGCTAAAATATGTGGAGTGCAAAAGACTTATATTCGCTTTGGATCTAGGTGTTGAATTTGCTGCTTAATAGTTTGCTAAATCCTCAGGATAACTAATCAAGGCACTTAGGGAGCAGTAGGAGGAGAGCAGTGCCAAGTTATACAACATTTTCTATCCTGAAATATTAAGACAAGGTGTTTATTGTGCCTCAGGTTACCTAGAGTTGGATACATATGAATAAGAGCTATTGACTGAAATTAGATATTATCATTTGGTTGCTGTGTCAGTGGGCTTTGTGGGTAACCCTATGCTGATCTAATTATTTAGGTTCAGGTTTAGGTCAAACAAACCCAGGACAAAAACTGAGAATCAAATTTAAGAAAAGCAAAAATATAGTTAGGAAAGGAAGAAAAAAATATAGGAAGAGAAGTGTTAAGAGTGCTTAAATATTATTGTCTGGCCTTTCGTAACATTCTAAGTTCTTAGGTCTAGTGGTTACTGAGAGGAGAGAGATTCGAAGAGAGATAAAAGAGAGATGAAGAGAGGTAGGTGGAAGAAGATGTAAATTACGTTCGAGGGATATTTCGGTAAATTTTTTGCTATGAGTGGAAAAGAAATTTTCATATTTGGTTAGTAACAATCAAACTTGTAGATGTGATTAAAAGTATCTTAAAAATATGTATGGTCAAAATATTCAATTTCCACTACTTTATTGGGTTTTTTCCTAACAGTTTAAACTTTTGGATCTAGCATTTATCAACTGTCTTTAAATATATTTTTCAGATTGGAACAAGAAGTATAATTTAAATAAATGAACTATATCCTTGTTTTTAGATTGTGTAATCTCACAAACTAATCTATGATACAAGGGACAAGTGGCTGACAGATTGGTTTGTGATATTTCATTAATAATTGAATTGGATCTTGATATCTTCCTGGTTTGTTTTGTTACATGCATTAGATATTGAGTTATACTCTGACTGACCCTTATGTCCATTACCTTGAAACTTTGTCTAGATATGGGTTAATACTCTGATCAGCAATTTTTTGCTTTTGTTTTGTTATACTGCTGTTCTCTTCTCTGTTTGTTTTTAGTTCTTATTCCTTCGATACGAGTTCCCTTTGTTTTTCTTTTTTGTTCCTCTGTTATATGACATGGTCTTCACAGTATGGATCCTGTTTTAAGCTTCTCCTATGTACAGTTACCTGCAGTGGTTGATTGAAGATCAAGAATCTTACGACATTCAGTTCCATACCTTATATGCTCTCTCACTTGCCAAATCAGCACTTGAATCATTTGAAGCAGCAAGTAGCTCTAAAAATACTGGTACCGGAGGGCTGGAAGAAACAAAAGATTCTGATTTTGGAAAGAACTCTATTTTTCAAAGTCCTGTACGAGAAAGATTACAGATATTTTTACAGTCATCAGACTTGTATGATCCCGAGGAGGTCCTTGACTTAATTGAAGGATCAGAGTTATGGCTGGAAAAGGTCTGTTTGTAACTGTTTTCTTGTTTTAACTAAGGATTTTGCTCATCTCTGTGTCACTAGCTAATTTTGTTGATCATGACTCATTGTTAAGGCGCAAGATGTGCTGATGGCATTGAAGTTTTATTATTTTCAACACAATTTTTCTAGCAAAACTCACTGCTGATTTTTGGTTTTATTTGACAGGCTATTCTATACAGAAAATTAGGACAAGAGACGTTGGTCCTCCAGATTTTGGCTTTGTAAGCTTGTGAATTTTTCAAGTATATTAATGGTAGAAATTAGTTAGAAATATGAAAAGCATTATAAGTAGCTAAGGTAGAGAGTTTGAGGATTTTTATAGGTCATGTGCATGGAGCCTAACTGGAAATGATTATCTTTTTCTAGTGAAAGAGAGAGAGAGAGAGATCTACAAAGTCACACTGGTTTTGGAGCTTATTGTTTTATGTAGAATTATTCGGTTTCACTCTGAAATATTACAAAAGAATTCTCTATGCAAAGACATGTCTCTGCATCGTGCAGTTTGCCAGAAGTCAAATTTCTTTCCTCTCCTTGATGTGTGTGAGAGAGATATGTCTTTGCATAGAGAATACTTGATGAACAAGCGACCCTTTTTTATTTGTTACAAATTCATTTACTTTTTCATAAATGGTGTAAATGGCCTCAGGAAGCTAGAGGACAGTGAAGCTGCAGAAGAGTATTGTGCTGAGATTGGAAGACCAGATGCATATATGCAGTTAGTTTTTTTTTTTCCTCTTTCCCAGTTTTTTCTTTTCCTCTTTCCCACCTTCTCTTTTTTTTCATTTTAACTCTTTTCTTTTTCCTTTCCCCCTTCCTTTTGAACTATAAATGTATACAATTCTATAATATTCGGCTTCTTCGTCTCTGGCTTTGACCTGTTATGATGATATTACCTCAGGTTACTTGATATGTATTTAGATCCGCAAGATGGTAAGGAGCCTATGTTCAAAGCTGCTGTTCGTCTTTTACACAATCATGGAGAATCACTGGACCCCTTGCAAGTTTTAGAGGTATATTACTATATTAGAACAGCATCCTGATTTGACTCTTGGGTTTGATAAAAATCAGCTAGACTAGTTAATGAAAATAATAATTAGAGTTCATGTTAATAATATTAAAATGGTTTTCTACTAATAAAAAAAGGCCACTCATTAACAATTAGTCTTTAATATTAAAACCTACTTGTTTACCATTTATACTTTGAGAAAAGTGAACGAAATCTGATGATGCTCTTTTATTTTTCTTTAATGAACATCTGTTTAACAGCTTGTCCTGGCATATGCATGTTTTATCTTGAAAAAAGTTGGAAGGGACTAAATCTGCTAACTCATAATTGCTACATGGAAGAGATAATTATTTCATTTGTGCTTAGATAACTGTAACGAAGTTCATAGGACAGAGAGTAAGATATAAATAAACCAGAGGACAGTAATAGATTATTCCCTCAGCAGATGGATGATATCCAACATTTTACTGTTTGGACTGCTTCATTTTGCCAGGATAGTGGAGTCTTTATTTTGCTGCTTTTGTTTTCTCTGCTATTCTTGCTTGCTTATCTAAGATTTTTTGTTGCAGACTTTGTCCCCCGATATGCCTCTTCAACTAGCTTCAGAAACAATACTGAGAATGTTGAGGGCTCGACTTCATCATCATTGTCAAGGACAAGTAAGGATTTCTTTTACCTTAAAAGTGAAACTACCTTTTTGAGCAACTTATTCTCATGTGAATCTTCTATCCTCCACTTCTCATTAAAATAAAAAGAAAATCTCCCATTCATCACTAAAGCGAATATTTTCTTAGTCGATGGTTGTGTTGAGTTTCTGTATTATATCATGAAACTTTATATGCCTTTGTATTAATGAATCCTTTCTACCTATTGTTGCTTCTCAGCACCTTCAACTCATGTTAATTTACATCTTCCTTAGTGTACCCTCTCCTCACCCTAAGATAAATAAGCTCATAACTATACCTAGTTTTTCCCCTGATGAAGTCATTTAGCGTTTCTGTACTCATGATATACAAATTTGTGTTGCCTACAAATCGTTTCTTAATTTTAATAGTTTGGTCGGTTATAATTCTCTCCTCTCCTTTAAAGTTCGCTTCTTTTAAAATATACAAGTGATATATATATCTGATCTACTACCATTTAACCTTTTATATTTTATGTTGCCATATATATCTAGTCTCATATGCTTTATAAATAGAGTAAAACTTATAAAATATTGAATTTTCATTTTTTTACCACATACGTAATTAAGCGTTTTTAGCCACGTGGAAGTTGAAATGTTAGAAAAGAGTGTAAGAGGGGGGAAGAGGAAGAAAATGTAATTATTGGAATAAGGCGGATTCGGTAATTTTGGGCTATGGGGTGAGAAAAAAAATTTTCAAGACGTATGTGGTTAAAAATAAATTTTTGATATTTTAGGAGGCTAAATTCGACAATTCCCTCTTATTATTAAATAGGCTCCTTATCTATTTGTAAATGCAGCTCGATATAATCTCTCTTTATAAAACTTCACATTATCCATCAAACATAGCAAATCTTTCTCAGGTTGTATGTTATGCATGGTTGATTTAGTAACATATGAATATTGATTATCATCAAATATCATCTTCTACAGCATTCCCATGCAGCCTTGGACCATCTATTTTTTTTAGCTTGCCCCGTTTTAGAGCCTATAAATTGAAGTACACTGATTATTTTTACCAGATCGTGCATAATCTATCACGAGCTGTAGATATTGATGCAAGGCTAGCAAGATTGGAGGAAAGATCAAGGCATGTGCAAATCAATGATGAGAGCTTGTGTGATTCTTGTCAGGCCCGCCTTGGAACTAAACTATTTGCAATGTACCCAGACGATACTATTGTCTGTTATAAGGTGTGCAATACTGTTCCTTTGATTCTTCTCTTTTGTATTCTACTCCAGTTGTCCCTTTCCAATTGCGCATCAGAAATAGGTTGTGGTTTTGTCTCTGACACCTTGTTGGGTTGCTCATGAGGGAGAAGGAAACAAATGTGTTCTGGAAACTTACATGTATCATTTGCAACACAAGTAGATGCAGGATTCAGTTTTTCTTGCTTTGCATGTAAACTGAATGGAAGATTGTTACTTAAGTGGAAGATCCTAACGAGTTTGCAACTTATCCACATCTCATCAAGTCACATGAGGCAACAATGCCAGTCAAATTCAAAATTTTCTTTAGTTGCGGGATTCGTACTCATTTTTATTCAAAGGAAAAAGATTCAAAAGCTTGATAGTTTGAATTTTTCTTCTCTGTGCAGTGTTTTCGTAGACAAGGTGAATCCACTTCTGTCACTGGTCGTGATTTTAAGCAAGACGTCTTGTTCAAACCAGGTTGGCTTGTGATGCGATAAGGTAGAGAAACTTTTGTGAATTGAAAGTTGAAAGTGCTTGCTTTGAGCTATGATCACTTGTTGTATTCACTTATATTATGTAATTTAGTTGTAGTCCTTACCTAATTAAAGAGTAAACAATGCGGATGCATGTATGATGATTGCTTTCTGTGATATATACAATACCATATTACATACAGATTTTCATTTTTGTTTTCCATGCAACATTTCGGAGCTGAGTAACCAAATGTTGTGGCTATTGAATTCTAAAAGTCTCAAAATTGTATCTTAGTTATTTTTGCAACTCAACTCAGTCCGAAACCATGGAGAATTCCGTTTTTCAATTCTTCAGATTACAAATCATATCATCTCTTACATTTAATGTGACTTCAATAGGTATTTATTCATATTTGAAAAGAATTATCTTACAGGTGTTGTGTGAAAAGTAGACGAAAATACATGCAAGTGATTATCGTAGTAAGCTCAATGATTTTTAGTAAGGTACTTCAAGAAGTATAACAATTTTCAAATTTACAGTATACACTACTTAGGCTGAATGCATTATACCTAGGCTGAATTTGTATTTATGGAAGAATTTGGTATTCTAAATTGAGTAAATTATACACAACCTACTTGAAATTTGTTATTTTACCTCCATATATAACTTTATGGTCAATTTACACAAAACTCTCGTATTATTAGTTAACTAAAGTTAAATTTAACTTTGAAAGGGTATTTTTTTTTTTTTCGTTTCATCCGTTTCTAATATTTTTTTTTCTAAAAAAATTAAAAATTAAAATAGTATAAATAACACCTACCACCTCTGAGGTTTGTTTAATTACAGACGGAGTTAATTTTTAGATTTATTGACAAAGACATCTCCTCCTGTTAATCAACTTTGAGTTTTTTAACAAACCCCCTCCCCCGGATAAGGGAGGTGTTTGTTTAAATTTTACTAAGGGCAGATGAGGTGTTTGTCAATAAACGATAAAGTTAACTCTGCTTATAGTTAGCAAAACTTCAAGAGAGGTGTTTGTCATTAAAATATAATAGTCAAATATAAAAAAAAAATTAAAAGAAAAAAATGAAAATGAAAATTTTTTTAAAAAACAAGAAGAAAAAAGTTGGGATCTCCACCTTAATCTCTATCGATGGAGAGAATTGTCTCTATCGATAGAGACAACTGGAGACGGGCTCGTCTCCGTCGTCAGCAGACCAGGTCTCCAAAATGGGGTCTGATCTCCATGAGCTTTGATATCCACCTACCTTTTTTTTTTTTCTTATTTTGAATTTTTTTTTTTTAAAAAAAAAAAATGTTTTTAATCTCCATCGTCCATAATGGACGGTGGAGATCCAACTACTAGTTTTGCAAGAAGGATGGTACAATTATAAAGCACATGTTCCTAAATAAATATAAACATGGTAACTCACTTGCTTTTGCTTGTTTTGAAACTAGTATACAGGGGCGGACACGGTTCGAATCGGTACGGTTTTGGTTGAAATCGAACCAACTCAAAATGTATACGGTTTTTGAAAATTAACACTAAACCAAACCAAATTGAAAATGTAAACTAAACAGAAGTAATACGGTTCGATTCGATTCGGTTTACTACGGTTTTGGGCCTATTGGGCTTTTTTCAAATATTGAAATTTTAATAGGTTTTAAATGTTAATTTGGACTACAGTTTTAGTTTTTGTTTTTGGGCTATTGATTTTAGAATTCAAACCTTATTTTAACAGTATATTAACCATGTGTATCACTTAATTAATACTGTCCATTGATATGAATTTTATATAAACGAAATCATGTTTCAAACCTAAGTGAAAATTCAAGCACCATGTATAAACAGTAATTGATTTCAATCCATCCAATCAATGTACTGCTTTAATCACAAAATTATTGACATGAAAATTAAACGTCCAAAAGAAAATTAAACAGTAAACTCATTTCTAAATAAAACTGTCTAGATAAATGTTCAACTGTTTAATTATGTGTCAACTGTTTAATTTTCAGATAAATGTTCAAGTGAAGTGGGGGCTGACATGCGTGAACTTGAAATGGGAGATACTGATATTTTAGATTTGAAATTAGTTTTTGATTAGAAAATTATTATAAGCTTCTAATTATACACTATTATTAATCATGACTGAAGAAATATTGATTCTTCATTCCATCGGATCATTGAGTAGAAAATTGATTAAAGATCAGTAAAATGTGATATGGCCCCAACTGTAATATAAATAGAAATGAAATGTAATAGTGGTGACTTAATGAGAAATTAGGTTAGATTTTTTTTTCTTTTCATATAATGGTTCATACGGTTCAAACCAGTTTTGGATTGTCAAAACCGAAATAAAATGAATTCAATACGGTTTTTTAAATTCAAAATCTAACTGAACCGAATTCAAATCCAAAATCGACTCAAACTACAAATTACGATTCGAATACAGTTTTTGTGCCCACCCCTACTAGTATAGATTTTTCTATGAATTCAAGATGGTTTGACTCTGGAGCATCTATTTATGTAACTATCTCCTTGTAGCATTGTTTGCATTGGTTTTTTATATAATGGAGAATATATAAGTCAATCATTTCCTACTTCGTTACATGTTGAAAATGTTAGCACTAAAAAGAGCGTTAATTAAAGAGAAATCTTTCATGTTGTGGCACAAACGACTGGGTCATATTTTTAGAGAGAGAATTGAAAGATTCATAAAAGATGAAACTCTTCCTTCATTTGATTTTACTGATTCTGATATTTGTGTTGACTTTATAAAGGGAAAATTGATCAAGACAGAAAGAAAAGGTTCTACCTCTAGCACATAAATTTTAGAGATTATTCATAAAGTGGACCTTTAATTCTTACCTTTTTTTTGGTAATAAATATTTCATTACTTTTATTGACGATTTTTCACGTTATGGATATATGTATTTAATTGCTGACAAGTCTCAAGCTCTATGAAAAGTTCAAAAATTTTAAACTGAAGTCGAGAAACGTGGAAAAATTATTAATGGTGAATATTATAGGAAACATGGTACTACTGGGTAAGTTATAGGACCTTTTCCTAATTACTTGTAAGATTGTGGCATAGTTGCTCAATATACGATGCCTTATACACCGGAACAAATAGGGTAACGGAAAGAGGACATCGGACTCTTAAAGATATGGTTAGGACCATGACGAATAGATGTGATTACCTATGTTTCTTTTGGGAGAAGCCATAAAAACTGTCATGTACATCTTAAATAGAGTTCCTAGTAAGTTAGTACCTCACACACTTTCTGAGCTTTGGGTTGGCGTAAACCCAAAGTTTGAACCATGAAAAAGTGAACTTTTGACTATTGCAAACCTATAGGGGGTTGATAGGTTTAACAACAACATACGCGGAATTAGAAGAATTAGATGAATTTATTATATGTGTGTGAATCCTAACGAATCTTAAAAGTTAAAGCGTTTCGAAACAACGAAATACCTTAAAACACTCTCTTGTGTATTTTTGGAAGCTTATCACCTTTGTATGAATTCTTCGAATCTTCAATATGTTCATTTCAAGCTCTAGCTTAAATTACTTAAGAATTAAAAATAAAAAATATTTTACTCATAGAATTAAAGCCAACTAAAATAATGACCTTACGAACCATTTTTGTGTTTGGGGTTGTACAGCTGAAGTAAGGATTTATAACCCTATGGAAAGTAAAACTAAAATAACTTCTTGTATATCATTATCCAGAAAAAGACTAAATGATACAAATTTTATTGCTCGCATGGTGGCAATAAGACTGTTGAAGCTAGTACAGCAAATTTCTTGAGAATGACATCAAGAGTTGTGAGAGTTCTCGTCATAGAGAAGGGAGATTATGATTCAAATTTGTACAAGAACATACAGTACCTGATCTTATTCATGTGGAAGCAGAATCGCAACTTGTTGATCTCCTTGTTCAACCTCCTCAAGATCTTTCCTTTAGAGGTTCTCAAACTAAAGAAGATCCGCTTTATCATATGACTATGTTGTTTATCATGGTGAAACTGATTTTGATGCTATTTCATACAATTAAGCAACTGCTGGTTCTCATTCAGATAAATGGTTACAAGCAATGGTGAACGAAATGGATTCTCTGGCACGTAAAGATGTGTAGGAGCTTGTTGAGCTTCCTAATGATATTAAGCTATTGGTTGTCAGTGGGTACGTAAGACTAAAAAGGATTCCAAGGGAAAGGTATAGCGCTTTAAGGTTAGATTAGTCTAATGGCCGAAAATGGTACCCAACCCGAGCAACAAGCCCAATATACATGACGCCCAAGTCAGGTAAATGAGTCCACAAACTACAGAATACAAAAAGCAATAAGTGGGCCCAACGCCCAGTTGTTTTTCAAAGCCCAGCTGTTTTTCAAAACCCTTTATAAAATGTAACAGCCCAGCTACAATGAGCCCATGAGTTCCAAGCCCAAGTAGCTTACACCAAGTCCAAATGACCATCAGACTATTCAAAATTCACGCTGAGTCAAAACAAACTCGCTTAAAAAGCAGGGGCAAGTCACCCTTCTTGTAACGGGAAATAGCCAGTCCCTGTAAAAAGACCAAACCTTACTCTGAGCAAGTGGTCATGCGTTTTAAGATTTGTTAGCTATAATCCATTTTTTCACCTAAGCTATTTCTAGTGATTCCAATCACGCCAACCGCTAGTCTACTCTACAATATCTCATCACTCTGATGATCAATAATCGAACTATCAAGCACATGAATTATTTTTGTTACATTATTCTGTTATAATTTTGCTGTTTATATCAAAATTACTGACTTGAACGTTCGAGTGTATTTAGCCGGTACCACCCCGGTGTCCCAAACATTCTACCGATCACTGTTATTCTAGTTTTGCAGGCTGTAGTGTTCATATCCTTACTCGACGTATTCTATGTTCTACAATTTAGCGCCCGCCGTAGGGCACTACAATCATCGAACTAGCAAAGATAGAATACTATTGACACTACTGTAATGGCTGACGACTCAACTCTCGGTGCAATGGAGGCTCAACTCCAGATTCTCATCTCCAATATGAATGAGAACACTCAGGGGCTCTAAGCACTCAAGGGAGAAAACCAAATGGTTCAAGTAGAGAACCACGAGCTCTAAAGTAAGGTCCAGTCACTCACGGTCATTCGACCATATGGAGACCCATTAACCTCCCATACGCCTCCACTCGACCAAGTCACCCTTGCTCTCCTATTATTGAGTGTTCAACCGGAGGTCTAAGGCCTAATAGCCGGTGAACTTAATCCAACATGAGTAGGTGGAGAGCAAGACTCATGAAGAATGGGTGGAGCAGTCGACTCAGTCGTACACTCACTGTCAATCCCTTAGGTGGTGGCAACCGAGCCAAGGGAACGAAATACCACAAACTGCTCAAGTATTGTAGCCTGTGTTGACCCCTCCCATGATAAATACTGACTTAATTCAGCAGAGCAGTCAACTATTAGAGACAACAATCGACCCTTCCTATGGCAAATGGAGGCTCTCATCCAACACATTCCTAGAATGTCGGCCTTGATAAAGAAGAGCATGGCGAACAATTTCACTGACTCACTCTTTGTAGATGCGATAGCTTTTGTGGAGATGCCTAGGAAGTTTAGTAACATGAAGTATTATGACAGGACGATCGATCCAGACAACCAAATAGCCTAGTATCGCCAACGCATGTTCACTGCGGTAATCCCACGGGACCTCTGGAAGGCATGCATGTGCAAAGACTTTGGGTCGAGTCTCGTACACATTTGTGGAACAGTTCACTAGTAATAGGAAGCTAAGCAATCAACTCTACAACATCAGTGAGAGGCAGGGAGAGCTGCTCTGAGACTACGTCAGATGTTTTAATAAGGAGAAGGTGTCCATTCCTCAACGCAACCCAACGACCACAATATCAGCATTTAGAAAGGGCATGCTCCATAACTATGACCTGTACAAAAAACTGACCAAGTACCATGTAAAACAATTGAAGAAGCCCTAAATTAAGGCGTAGACCCATATCAAGTGGGAAGAAGAAGAAGTGAACTACCATCCATCCAGACCAAATAGAAGCGATAATAGATCTAACAGTAGGGTTGAACAACGAACTGGTAGTCCTAACCTTCCCCCCCCCCGGATCATAGGGACACTAGAAGGATAGATAGTCGATCAAGCGATCGACCACCTTGAGCGGTCGATAGACCCATGAGTAGGTTACTTGAGTACAACTTGACAATCAAACTAGAAGAAGATATCGTAGTAATCAAGGGTATAGGGTGTTCAGTAAGATGGCTCTTGAAGATTAAAAGCCCTCCTGACCACAGAGAGAGCTCGAAATGGTGCGGATTCCATGGTGACCATGGCAATAGAATGGAAGAATGCATCGTTCTACGACTAATGTAGCCAAGTTCCTCAAACGGGGTCATCTCAAAGAATTCCTTACATATAAGGGGAAAACACTTTGGCAATACGTGACGACAGCAATGCAACAACTAAAGGATACCTCCACCAGAGCCTCCCCAACACGAAAGAACAATCAACGTAATCTCTAGTGGATCCGAGGTAAGCTAAGTTACCTTCTTATAAGCCAAGCGCCATGTTAAACAAGTAAGAAATTCGGAGATTCGCCTTCGTTAATCGACGAATTCCTCACTCGACCAAGCTATCTTTTTCACCCGCGATGAATATACAGGCTTACTCAACCCACACCATGTCCCTGTTATCTCTTTGTTGATAGCAAACTACATAGTAAAGAGAATACTGGTAGACGATGGTTGCTCAACACATGCTACTTCTAGATGCTTTGAGAGAGATGTAAGTTGACAAAGCCAACATAACCCGACGATCGATGGTACTAGTAGGCTTCAGCGGCAAGCATAAGAGTACCATGTAAGAGATTGTTCTACTTGTCTATGCAGAGGGAGTAAATTTGAGCACCTAATTCATGGTGCTCGACTGCCCTTCGTCCTACAACATCATTATGGGTCGATCATGGATCCATAAATAGGGTAGTCCCCTCAGCATATCATCAGGTGATCCATTTTCCAAGAAAATGGGGAGTAAGCGAGATCCAAGGACAAGGGCAGATTTAACTCGGCTGCTACCAGAACACCTTGAAAGCTAAGCCAGCCGACTTATAGCAATTACAGGGTATGACCACAACAGTTAACAAGGATAAACCTGAGATGGAAGAACTCGACGAGTTGTCTATACACCTAGACTATCCGGACAACAAAGTTGACCCCTGATATTTGAGCAAGACTTATAAAGTTCCTCTCACAACGACACGATAGTTTTTTATGGTCGCATACAGACAGACATGATAGTTTTTTATGGTCGCATACCGTCTACAAATGAACCTAGACTTGTAGGAAAAATGGTGAGTACGGCGCAGCGGAAGGCGCAAAAAAAATAAAAATTTTTGCATTGGTACGTTTTAAAAGTTTTTCCAAAAGGAGCGATCTTAACTCATAGTTAATTAAATATATTACAAAAGGTAACATACCTTTTGAATAACGTGAGGCTTGATATTGTGTCGACTATGAACCGCAAGATCTTCCAATCTTTCACGAATGTGGATCACATGGAGTGTGAGCTCCCTTTCTTTGAATTGTGTACCTGAGGATGAGAAACAAAAAACTTTTCTTTTTCATTAGTCACTCAAAACCGTCCTGAGAAAACGAAGAACACTTTGTTCTTTCTCTCTTTTCTCTCGGGCGAATTCTCACACTTTTTTCTAGAGATGGGGAGTTTTTTGTTGACTTATCAAAGCTCACAAAAACTCAAAACTTGCATAAAAAGCTTAGCCTTGGCCGAACTCCCCTTACTTGTCTTTTATGGTGGCCGAATTCTCCCCATAGTGGGAGGATTTGTGTTTCACCATAAATCCTATCAAGTTAGAGTTCAATCCTATCCCATATCTTGAATTTATTATTCAATAATTATTAAAGGATAATTGAGAATTTGAATAACTTATCAAAACTTCCTAAAAGTGATTAATAGTCAACTTTAGAGTTTTGAAAAATATCAAAAACTTCCTAATTTGATTTGATAAATAACTCTTTTATTTATCTCCTTATCAAATAAGATTTTTGATATTTATCATGCTATTACCAATAACATGAAACTAGAAATCCAATTCCTAATAGAAAAGTGTTTTGATTTTTAATTAAACAATTAAATAAATAAATAAATAATTAATTAATTACCATTTAATTAAATAATAAAATAAAACAAGGTAATTTAGCTAAATACACTAGCTAATGCTGCCCACCTCTATTGGCATGGGTCAAACTTTGTTTTTCCATTTTATTAATCTCATTGGACCTCCACAAAAAGTCCACATGTGAACTAGATCCATTCTTACAAAAAGAAACAAGTCCACATGCCTTTAAATAAATATATTTAATATAATTCAACATTCTCATTTTTATTAAATATGCTAATTATATTATTAATATATTTACGGGATGTTAAAAACATCTCTTAGGGCCACCCAAGGGGTCACACGCCCTTGGCTATCCATCCTAAGTATTTTGACGAGTTACCCGTGTCTTGATCGAACACAAGAACGCACCTCTCAAAAAATTTTGGAATAAATTCCAAAATCAATTCTTTAAGATGGATCAAATAAATGATCCGGTAGTATATAACTAGTGATCCATTCAAGTTCGTTTGGATTGGGGATCTTAGCAAGCTATCTAAATTTAAGCTCCAATAGACACAATCTAATCACAATCAACAAATGATTCACTTAGGTCCGATCCATTAATTTTAGTTCATTCCACTAAAGAACTAAAATTGAACTCTTAAATAAAGATAGAATGAGTGAGCGTACTAATTCGTACCCTAAACAACCTAAAAGGAGAAAGTGTATCCTCGTGAAAAATACCAGTAATCGCCAAGAGCTCATAGACTGTCTATAGCTCTCCAAGTTACCATATTTACTCATATGACCATATTTTCGAACTTTGATATTTTGACTTGTCTAGAAGCCATGTTTCAATAGTCACTATTGAAAACTCAAAGTTAAGATTTAATATCCAATACCTCAAAATATCTATATGATAGTATTCTACTGACATTTGCTAGATACAGTCAAGATGTCCATTTCTATAAATGATGTCATCTATCGATATACACGTAAATACCACCAAACTATTGAGGATAGACTATGCGATATAATCGTACTTATTGACAGTTGAAATGATAACGCATGTAACCATAAGTCCATCATTTATCTCAGGATTGAGATAGATTCTCCGATTGTCTCAGTAGAACACTTTTATCTACCAATGGTTGCGGATAATGTTTTATATAGTGATCCTACTCAATGCACCCAGTGCACTAGATTCTTTTGTCTAAAGACACTTCGATGATTTTGGACTCATCATATCACATTTGATCCCGCTCAAATGCTAATAAAAGAATCTACAACTTTAACAAGATAAAGGTGTCCTACCTTGTATCTTAAATTGTGAATGTTATTCAAGACTAACTAAAGAATTGTGTCTACCTCATACATATCCAAATGTATAAACAATTCTTTTGTTTCTCATAGTCTCTTGACCTTATGATTATTTACTTCTGACAATTTATATAATTGCTATAAGATTTGTTAGAACAGAAATCATTTTTATTTATATGAGATCGATTGTCAAATATACTATTACACTCTTGCTATTGAGCATAATCCTAATAAGACTATCCACTAGTGAAGCAGAAACTGCGTAAGTTCGTGCCCGAGCGTAACAAAGTGATCAATGAAGAGATCCAGAAGCTTATCAATATCGAGTCGGTTAGAAAAGCCAACTACCCCGATAGGCTAGCCAACATCGTCGTGGTGAAGAAGAAAAGTGGGAAGTGGCATGTTTGTATAGACTTCACTGATCTAAACAAGGCATTTGCCCCAAGGACTCATTCTCTCTACCACATATCAACATGATGGTAGATGCCACAGCAGGACACGATTTACTTAGCTTCACAGATGCATTCTCACATAATAAGATCCTTATATATCCAGATGATCAAGAAGAGACATCCATTGTCATAGAACAAGGTACCTTCTGCTACAAGGTAATGCCCTTTGTCCTTATGAATAGAGGGGCAACCTACCAAAGGCTGATCAACAAAATATTCACCGAAATGCTCGGACAAACCATAAAGGTCTATATCGACAACATTTTGGTGAAGTCACTTGTGGCATAGCAGCACGTCGACCACTTACGATAGTCGTTCGACGTGATCAACAAGTGCAGTATGAAGTTGAACCCTGCTAAATGTTCTTTTGGAGTCTCTTCTGGAAAATTTCTAAGTTACCTCGTAACCAAGAGAGGCGTTGAGGCTAACCCAGAGCATATTCAATCAATTATAGGCTACAATCTCCTAGGCACATCAAAGATGTCAGAAGTTGACTTGTCGACTGGCAGCACTCAAACGGTTCATTTCAAAATCATCCAACTGATGTCAAGCTTTCTTTGACACTGGATGGAAGAACAAGACCTTCGCATGTACCCAAACATGTGAAGAAGCTTTTCAGAACATAAAACAATACTTGGCAAGCCCTCCTCTCCTTTTAAAACTGAGAGATGGTGAAGCCTTATTAGTCTACTTAACGGTGTCTGAAACAGTAGTCAACGCAGTCCTAGTCAGAGAAGAAGATGGGAAGCAACTACCGGTCTACTATGTAAGTAAGTCATTGCTTGACGAAGAGACACGCTACAGCCTACTCGAAAAGCTAGCTCATGCGCTTGTCACTACAGTTAGGAAGTTAAGGCCACACTTCCAATGTTACACAATTAATGTGTTAACCACATTCCCGTTGAAAAGTGTTCTACACAAGCCTGAACTATCTGGTCAATTTATTAAATAGGCAGTAGAACTAAGCGAGCATGACATAAACTTCCAACCTCGAACTACAATCAAGTCACAGATATTAGCCAACTTCATCGCTAACCTCACATCTAATATGTGTCTACAGGTTGAGAAAGAACTACTCACCTTGACAGAGGATTCAACAGAAGACACTTGGACCATCGCAGTTAACACAACCAACAATGCCAAAGGAAGCGAGCTTGGCATCGTTCTCATCTCACCTGAAGGATATGTGTTCACGACAATAAATGATGAAGCCGAATACGAGTCTCTTATAGCCGGGTTGACCTTGGCCAAAGATATAAAGATCAAACGACTCAAAGTTAAAAGTAATTCACAGCTTATAGTCAGACAGTTACATGGAGCCTACTAAGATAGAGACATAAAGATAACGTCCTACTTGACACTGGTGAAACTTTTACAAACCACACTTGACGCATTCGACATCGACCAAATCCCACATTTAGAAAATTCACATGCAGATGCGTTGGTAAACCTAGGCTCAACCCTCAATGTAACATCCCTATTTTTAGAGAAGAAATAATTAAATAGGAATAATGATAGTTTAAGGAAAATTGCCTATACTAAGAAATAATAAAAAAATGTAATTAATATTAGAATTATATTTGGTATTAAATATATGTATAAATTGAAGAAAGAAATATTTATGGAGAATAAATAAAAAGACAAATATTATTATAAGAATTTCCATTAGTGTTGGTTTCCTAATTGGGAACTAGGGTTTAAGGAGTTTATATATAAGAGCACTTTATAATAATTGTGCCTTCAAAGAAAATGAAAAAAAAAAGAAGAAAGAAAATAACTAAATAGGCGATCGTTCTCTTCTCATTTCATCCATCAATCCGAAGTTTATTTGTAGAGCGGCAAGAAATCAATGTTAGTTTGAGGAGTTTTAGTGCCGGTAATTTTTATTTTCTATTGCTTAATTAATATAAGTTTTATTTTAATATTTTATCAAGTTGTATTTTGATGGCAAACGATTAGTTGATGATAGTAGAGACACTTAGGATTGATTCGATGTTTGCTCCATTGATAATGGTTGGTAATTGAATTTTTATGTATTTTTGAAGTAAGATAGGATATGCTGGAATTTTCATTTTTCTGAAAAACAGTAGGTTTCCAAAACTGTTTTAGGAATTATTCAATTCGGAAAATTTTGTAAATTTTTATGTAGAGAGGTTCATATGTCTACTATTACCATGTAAACTTTAGTGACGTTTTAATGAGTATAAAAATATGTTTAATTTTTGAAGTGATCAGGGGTCAGCGATAGGCTTTACTGGACAGTTTCGTAAAATCGGAAAGGAATGAATGTTTTTGTATGTTAATAAGCATTTCATGCTCTTAAAATTTTAATGTACCATATTTCATATGTCTAGGTTGGCCTAGTAAAATTATAAGAAGTTTGGAGATATATAGAATTAATTAAAAATCGTAGAATAGAGTATGGTCAGTGCTGAAGGTTAGACAAATTTTAAGTTTAATCCTAGTGAAGTTATTTAGTCCAATTGAAAGTGTTGCAGTGACGAGGTTATGACAATATTGTGATTTATACTTTGTATAGGTTTAGGTGATTCTTGAGCTTGTACAATTGTGTTGATTCTTGCTTGTTCTAGATAAGTAAATTCATTCATGACATGCTTATATTTTGTATTATGAAATTATAGTATTTTGAAAAATTACTATCTTTTACCTTATTATACTTAGTAAATATTTAATAAAATTATTTTAGTAAGAAGTTTATTTAAAGTATTTTTGAACCAGTTAGTTTTGGCATTATATCAATTAAAAGATTATTTTGAAAAAGTTCGAGATTTATGCAAAATATAAAGGTTTGTTAAAACTATTCAAGTATTTACTAGTTTATTTTAAGGACGAATTGCAATGGAGTACCCTGACGTTTGACTATATTGCAATGAAATCGTGAGTTTAGCCTTAATTACACATTGGTACCCTCCTTTAGGTGACTTGGTCAAAAATAAAAGTTTGACCAAAATGTTTACCTAAAATGACAAAAATACCCCTGGTTAAAAAATAAAAAATAATATTAATTATTAAAATTGAAAAAATTAAATAATTAAAAAATAATTTAAATGGATTCACCTATTTTAAAAAATTTAATTTTTTTAATTTTAGTAATTAATATTATTTTTTGAACTAGGGGTATTTTTGTCATTTTAGGTAAAAATTTTGGTCAAACTTTTATTTTTGATCAAGTCAACTAAAGGAGGGTACTAATGTGTAATTAAGGCTAAACTTACGATTTTATTGTAATATAATTAAACGTCATGGTACTCCATTGTAATTCGCCCTTATTTTAATGAAACATATTTTCCAATACTGATAAATGATATACTGTATAATTCTATTATAATATGTAAACGTTATTGATTTGATTATATATGAATTTTTAAAAATGATTTTGGCTCATTGTCCGTAGTTTCTGTTTCTGATATAACTGTATCACACGGGTAATTGTGATACTCTAATATGACTGCATCACACGGGTTATTGGGACACTCTGATATGACCACGTCACACGAGTTATTGCGACACTCTAATGTGACCGCATCATACGGCTAACTATGACAATCTGATATGACCGCATCACACGGGTAATTGTGACACTCTGATATGACCGCGTCACACAGGTAATTGTGACACTATGATATGACCGAGTCACACAGGTGATTGTGACACTCTATTTTGATACTATAGGACATGTGCAAATTAATTATTTTGATATCGTCTTTAATGTATTTATATCTTTTGAAATATTTATTAAACTGATTTATCTATTATCAAAGTTTATGTACATAGGTTTTAAACTTAGCCCTATAAATTATTGTTATATGTTTTGCAATGCTATGCTAAATATTATGATTGTAACTCTTTCGATATTAAATACTATTCATGAACTTACTTACGAGTTGACGGCTCACCCCTCGTTATCACCATTTTTGCAGCGTAGAATCAGGTATATAGATGAGTAATTAGTATCTGGGAGATTACTTTAGCAGAAAGGTTGATCGTTAAGTTTTGTTTTCCATATTTGGTTTATTGAAAGACTTTTAGTTTTAATTTAGTGGAGTTGCATTTGTTGGGAATCCGAGCATTTGTAAGGACTGAGTTTTGTTTAGACCGTTTTATTTTATTGCTAGACTCTTGGAAATGTCATTTAGAGTTTATCTTGATTTTTAGTAGTTAATTTATTTTATGGATATTATTAATTATGAGTGTCTTATTGACCCCTTCAAGTTATATCGTAGTTTTTGATTTACCATAAGTGAGGTCGAATGTAGCTTTCTCAACAGTACCTCTGTATTTAGGAATTGCAGTTTGACTTATGGCTGAGAAAGTCTGAACATAATATAAGAATCCACTCATTCTTAAATGAAGTAGATGAGTTGTTCCCTTAAGGGTTGATTCAGGGGTTGAACAATTATGAGGCCTTTCATTCTTCCGTAAGGGAGATGAGATTTAATTTTTCATGAGAGAATTATGGTGCTTAAAGGAAAAGATATAATTAGACGGGTATAACGGGCTTTATGAGCCAACTCTAATTATCAACCACTTGTGGCGGATCATACCATATGCAAACAGTTATATCGATGGATACTGAGATTTTAAATTGTATAAAGCATCGCAGTTTCGAGAGTTTAGCCTCGGATTTTTAGTGGAGTAACTCCAAGGTTAATAATTATGGAATATTATTAAAGAGTTTTAATTAATATTTCTAAGATTTATTGGATCTCAAACTGTAGGTCCATAAGGTCCCTTTGCTAGCCCTTATGGTTATTGGTAACAAGATTTACGGTAATTTAATTGAATAGTTCAATTAATAGTGTTATGAAAGTAATACGAAATAAGTAAAAAATATTGATTAAATAATACGATTATTTAATTAATTATTTAATAATTAAAGAAAGATTAATAATTCAGAATTATAATTTAGTTATTAAATACGAGGTTATGATATTGAACCTTGACAAATAAAAGGGAGGATTAAATAATTAGATTATTTAAGAGTCCCTAGAGGTCAAAAGTTCGAATCTCTATAGATTACCAAATAAAATAGAATTTAGAATTCTATTTGACCTGGTCAAAACCTAAACCCTAGAAATTGATATAAAAGTTCTTTATATCAGAAAAAGCAAGCAAGTGAAAAAAGAAAAGCCTAGGCATAAAAGCTAGAGGGGTTTGGCCAAACAAAATAAAAGAAAAAGAAAAAAAAAATTGCTTTCTTACAGGGTGCGGCCGGCCATAGGAAGACAAAGGTGTTGTCTTTTTCGCTTGTCTTTCTCTCTTCCATCTCTACATCTGTGATGTGCCCACACATGCATTGTCAGACTGCAGATCATAGTTCGGAAGACTTGGTGATGTCAAAGGAATCAAAGAATCAAGATAAACTACAAAAGTATTAAAAATAGTTTTCTATTCGCATATGTATAAAAAGAAACAATTTTGCAGAGTGTTTCAAACAAACAGAAAAATTTTAAGACCCAAATCTTTTCGCTGCGTGTTTTATCAAATCGATTTTTCCCTACATGCTAGTAAAAGGCCCATAAGGTAGAAGTGATAGAGTACAGCTCAACATGATGGGTTTAGGATGTCTAGCCTGAGAAACCAAAGAGTAGTGTGATTAGTAAGCTAAGTCTGAGATACCATGGACTTGTAAATCGTCTGAAAGTGTAACTATCTTTCAACTAGTGGATTTTGTTACTTAAATGGTCAAATAGTTGGTCCTGTAGTTTTTATCTTGTTAGGTTTCCACGCTAAATTTATGTGTTCAAATTTCTCTATTCCTTTCTCTTATTTACTTTATGTATGATTGAGATTGAGTTTGTATTCATATTCTCGAACTTACAAACTAAACACGAAAAATTGGCATAATCTATTCACCTCCCCTCCCCCCCAGGTTATTGTTAGTGATATAGACTTACGCTCCTTTCAGGGTGTTTGGGTATTTGATTGAATTAGTTTTATAATAAATTGTATGAAAAAAAAAAATTTCTAGATGAGTTTCACAATGTTAAAGATTGTAGATGAGTTTTATAGTGATTTTGAAAGATTGTTTGTAGAGAGTTCCATGAAAAGATTGTTAATAGTGTAGGTAAAAACGATTTTGATTGCGAACAAAGCAGCAGAAGATTTAAGGCTTCAAAACTTTTTTACTCTTTGAAAACATACTTTTCGGGACCGAATTTTGAATATACATGGATATAAAAAAAAAAAAACTTAACAGTTTACCTGATTGTTTTCTTAGGTCTTTGTGTTAGTCAAACCGAATACGAATTAAACAGATGCTAATCGAAAATAATTGAATATAAAACTATAAACAATTATTATAACAGTAATATAAAATTGAAGTCGAGGCCCGTGTTTCACACGGTGTCCTTAAAATATATTCGTCCCCTACCGTGGGTACGTATGTTTCCCAGGATACAACTACTTCAAGTGATTGTTGTTAGACAACTCCAGCTAACTGAACACTGTCTAAACTCTTTTACTTGGAAACGGAACAAAGAAAAAATATTTTCGGAATTGCTTATTGTATGATTGTGTTTGTATTTTTCTGTGTGTTTTCAAAATAATTTGATACTAATATATATACACAATCAATGGAATGACCATTACAAATTATTCATGACAATTTATTTGACCGTTACAAATTGTTACAAATTTAATTGTCCGTTACGTAATCAATTTGACCGTTACAAATTTAATTTTCCGTTACACAATTAATTTGACTGTTTCAAATTAAATTACATTTAACAATTTTCATTCATTTTTCTAACACTTTGATTTCGGTTCCATTAACAAGCCTTCTGAGTTATATCCCGCAGTCTGATAACGTGTGGTGGACATGTCAGGGAGATAATCAAGAACAATCGGACATCACACAAGTCGAGAACACAACTCATGTGCTTCTAGGTTTGGCTGCACCTCTCTATGTGTATTAGGTTTTCTTAGTACATTTTGTTTCTTGATATAAATTTTTATTTATATCGGGATCCTAGGGTTATAGTTGACCATCTCAAAATAGAATTTAAAATCCTATTTTAATTTCGTCACCACTAGGACTTGAACCAGTGACCTCTAGGATTAATATTTATTAGTTTTAATATTTTTGTTTGAGTCATGGTTCGAACCTGTGACATCCTATTAATAATTAAATAATTAATAATTCTCAATTATTTATATAATTCAATTATTTAATTTATTCAAAAAATAATCATATTTTTAATTAATTCCCTGAATTTATTCATGTCACTTTCATAATACAATTAATTGGACTATCCAACTAATTAATCATGACCCTTGTTACCAATAACTATAACGGCTATCAAGGGGACCTAATGAACCCACAATTTTGAGTTCCAATAATACTTAGAAATATTAGTTAAACTCTTTAATTAATATTCCATGATTATTAACCTTGAAGTTACTACATTAAAAACCCGAGGCTGTACTCTTGAAACTGTATATGTATTACATAATCTGAAATCTTAGTGTCCATCGATATAACTATTACATATGGTATGATCCTCCATGAGTAATTATTAATTAGAGTTGGGTCATAAAGTCCGTTATACCTCTCTAATTATATCTTTTCCTTTAAATACCATTGATTCTCTGAAGAACAATTATATCCTATCTTTCAATATGGAAGAAGGAGAGCGCTCTTAATAGTTCAAGCCCCGAATCAAACCTTAAGGGAATTACTCCTCTACTTCTCGCAAGAAGGAGTTGATTCCTCTATTGTGTGCAAATCTTCCTAGCCACAAGCTAAACTGTGACTCCAAGATACGAAGTAATTAATCGGGAATGCTACTCTGATTTCACCCATGGTATGTCGAAGTCCATGATCCAACTTGAAGGAGTCAGTAAGACACTCAAGATTAAGATCATCCATATACAGCCATCATTTATCGATATATATGAATCTCTTCATCTAACAGGTCTTGGTGAGAGATTCTTATAGATTATGGTCATGTCCTATATGATTTCATCATATAAGATGCCTACATTCCCATATCACCACATGAGTAGTCTGAGATAAGACCACCGTACATTACAGAATAGACAGCAGCTGTAGATTAACCATAAATAAAGTACCCAGCTTTGTTTACTCTCTACGGACTCTTTAGATTGCATGTCTCAAACTGAATCCTTCTATGTATGACACTCATATGCTCAGTTTGAAATTACATCCAGCAATCTTGGATGTTTTGCACATATGATATAAACGTACGATTTAAATAAATAAACATTTATAGAATGAAAAACAACTCCATTTTATTCAAATTTATTATTACATTTACATATTACAAGTTTTAGGGCATAAATCTCAACAATCTCCTAAATCTCAACAATCTCCCACTTACACTAAAGCAGGTGGGACTTTTCATATAACATGGACCTTCTAGAACACTTTAGTAGTTAAGGTCTTCATAAATGGATCAGATGGGTTGTCCGTGATGCGATCTTCATCACGATAACGTCTCCTTTCTGCACTATCTCCCTGATGAGATGATATTTTATCTATATGCTTCTCTCTCTTATGGCTTCTTGGTTCTTTGGAATTAGCCACAATACTACTATTATCACAATAAATTATGATGGGCTTATCCATATCTGGAACAACTTCCAGATCACTCAAAACTTACGGAGCCATACAACCTTTTTAGCTGCTTCATAAGCTGCTACATATTCGGCCTCTATGGTGGAATCGGCAATATAAGATTGCTTGATACTCCTCTATACTATGGCTCCATGACCAAGGGTGAATAATAACCCAAACATGAATTTTCTAGAATCCATGTTTGACTGAAAGTCAGAATCTGTATATCCTAACAGGATCAAATCATATCCTTAATATACAAGCATGTAGTTTCTTATTGTCTGAAGATACTTGAGAACTACATTCACAACAACCCAATGATCCAATCTTGAGTTGGACTGGAATCTGCTGGCTATTCCCACTGCGAAGCAGATGTCAGTCTCATGCATAACATAACATACATGAGACTGCCTACTGCTAACGCATAGGAAACTTGTCTCATATCCTCAATTTCTTGAGGTGTCTTAGGACACTGTTATTTAGACAAGTGAACTCCATGCCTGGAAGGTAGATTACTTTTCTTAGAGTTCTGCATCGAAAATCGCACAAGTATCTTATCAATATATAATGCTTGAGATAGTGCTAACAGTTTGTTCTTGCGATCCCTTATTAATTGGATCCCCAAAATATAACTTGTCTCTCCCAAATCTTTCATTTAGAATTGGTTAGCAAGCTAACCCTTTACTTTCGATAATATTCTTACGTCATTCCCAGTGAGTAGGATATTATCTATGTAAAGGACCTAGAAAAATACTTTTTTATCAACGATCTGCTTGTAGTCACAAGGCTCATCGACATTCTGCTCAAAACCATAGACTTTGATAGCTGTATCAAACCTAATGTTCCAAGATGTAGATACTTACTTTAGTCCATGAATAGACCTTCGCAGCTTGCAAACATTTTGTTCTTGATCGTAAATTAACTTTACGATTTGGATGGAACTACATTTAATAGTTGGGCCGCCGTCTGTAATGCATATCTCCAAAAGGAATATGGTAATGATGAGAAACTAATCATAGATCTCACGGTTTCCATGAGGGTCCTGTTTCTCCTCTCCGTAACACCATTCTGTTGTGATGTTTCTAGAGAAGTGAGTTGGGATATTATCCCATGCTTAACCATGTAGTCTTTAAACTCTTGGTCGAGCTCCACGATCTGATCATAGAGTTTTGATTGTTTTATCTAATTGATTTTCAACTTCAGCTCAAAATTCTTTGAACTTTTCAAATGTTTCCGACTTACGTTGTATTAGGTAAACATATTCGTCTTTAAGTAATTGTCAATAAATGTGACATAATACTCATAAACCACCTCTACCTCTAATACACATAGGTCCTTAGACGTCTGAGTATATAAGCTCTGATGGTTGTGTAGCTCTAAGTACCCAGCTTTGTTTACTCTCTACGGACTCTTTAGATTGCATGTCTCAAACTGAATCCTTCTATGTATGACACTCATATGCTCAGTTTGAAATTACATCCAGCAATCTTGGATGTTTTGCACATATGATATAAACGTACGATTTAAATAAATAAACATTTATAGAATGAAAAACAACTCCATTTTATTCAAATTTATTATTACATTTACATATTACAAGTTTTAGGGCATAAATCTCAACAATCTCCTAAATCTCAACAATCTCCCACTTACACTAAAGCAGGTGGGACTTTTCATGTAACATGGACCTTCTAGAACACTTTAGTAGTTAAGGTCTTCATAAATGGATCAGATGGGTTGTCCGTGATGCGATCTTCATCACGATAACGTCTCCTTTCTGCACTATCTCCCTGATGAGATGATATTTTATCTATATGCTTCTCTCTCTTATGGCTTCTTGGTTCTTTGGAATTAGCCACAATACTACTATTATCACAATAAATTATGATGGGCTTATCCATATCTGGAACAACTTCCAGATCACTCAAAACTTACGGAGCCATACAACCTTTTTAGCTGCTTCATAAGCTGCTACATATTCGGCCTCTATGGTGGAATCGGCAATATAAGATTGCTTGATACTCCTCTATACTATGGCTCCATGACCAAGGGTGAATAATAACCCAAACATGAATTTTCTAGAATCCATGTTTGACTGAAAGTCAGAATCTGTATATCCTAACAGGATCAAATCATATCCTTAATATACAAGCATGTAGTTTCTTATTGTCTGAAGATACTTGAGAACTACATTCACAACAACCCAATGATCCAATCTTGAGTTGGACTGGAATCTGCTGGCTATTCCCACTGCGAAGCAGATGTCAGTCTCATGCATAACATAACATACATGAGACTGCCTACTGCTAACGCATAGGAAACTTGTCTCATATCCTCAATTTCTTGAGGTGTCTTAGGACACTGTTATTTAGACAAGTGAACTCCATGCCTGGAAGGTAGATTACTTTTCTTAGAGTTCTGCATCGAAAATCGCACAAGTATCTTATCAATATATAATGCTTGAGATAGTGCTAACAGTTTGTTCTTGCGATCCCTTATTAATTGGATCCCCAAAATATAACTTGTCTCTCCCAAATCTTTCATTTAGAATTGGTTAGCAAGCTAACCCTTTACTTTCGATAATATTCTTACGTCATTCCCAGTGAGTAGGATATTATCTATGTAAAGGACCTAGAAAAATACTTTTTTATCAACGATCTGCTTGTAGTCACAAGGCTCATCGACATTCTGCTCAAAACCATAGACTTTGATAGCTGTATCAAACCTAATGTTCCAAGATGTAGATACTTACTTTAGTCCATGAATAGACCTTCGCAGCTTGCAAACATTTTGTTCTTGATCGTAAATTAACTTTACGATTTGGATGGAACTACATTTAATAGTTGGGCCGCCGTCTGTAATGCATATCTCCAAAAGGAATATGGTAATGATGAGAAACTAATCATAGATCTCACGGTTTCCATGAGGGTCCTGTTTCTCCTCTCCGTAACACCATTCTGTTGTGATGTTTCTAGAGAAGTGAGTTGGGATATTATCCCATGCTTAACCATGTAGTCTTTAAACTCTTGGTCGAGCTCCACGATCTGATCATAGAGTTTTGATTGTTTTATCTAATTGATTTTCAACTTCAGCTCAAAATTCTTTGAACTTTTCAAATGTTTCCGACTTACGTTGTATTAGGTAAACATATTCGTCTTTAAGTAATTGTCAATAAATGTGACATAATACTCATAAACCACCTCTACCTCTAATACACATAGGTCCTTAGACGTCTGAGTATATAAGCTCTGATGGTTGTGTAGCTCTAAGTACCCAGCTTTGTTTACTCTCTACGGACTCTTTAGATTGCATGTCTCAAACTGAATCCTTCTATGTATGACACTCATATGCTCAGTTTGAAATTACATCCAGCAATCTTGGATGTTTTGCACATATGATATAAACGTACGATTTAAATAAATAAACATTTATAGAATGAAAAACAACTCCATTTTATTCAAATTTATTATTACATTTACATATTACAAGTTTTAGGGCATAAATCTCAACAATCTCCTAAATCTCAACAATCTCCCACTTACACTAAAGCAGGTGGGACTTTTCATGTAACATGGACCTTCTAGAACACTTTAGTAGTTAAGGTCTTCATAAATGGATCAGATGGGTTGTCCGTGATGCGATCTTCATCACGATAACGTCTCCTTTCTGCACTATCTCCCTGATGAGATGATATTTTATCTATATGCTTCTCTCTCTTATGGCTTCTTGGTTCTTTGGAATTAGCCACAATACTACTATTATCACAATAAATTATGATGGGCTTATCCATATCTGGAACAACTTCCAGATCACTCAAAACTTACGGAGCCATACAACCTTTTTAGCTGCTTCATAAGCTGCTACATATTCGGCCTCTATGGTGGAATCGGCAATATAAGATTGCTTGATACTCCTCTATACTATGGCTCCATGACCAAGGGTGAATAATAACCCAAACATGAATTTTCTAGAATCCATGTTTGACTGAAAGTCAGAATCTGTATATCCTAACAGGATCAAATCATATCCTTAATATACAAGCATGTAGTTTCTTATTGTCTGAAGATACTTGAGAACTACATTCACAACAACCCAATGATCCAATCTTGAGTTGGACTGGAATCTGCTGGCTATTCCCACTGCGAAGCAGATGTCAGTCTCATGCATAACATAACATACATGAGACTGCCTACTGCTAACGCATAGGAAACTTGTCTCATATCCTCAATTTCTTGAGGTGTCTTAGGACACTGTTATTTAGACAAGTGAACTCCATGCCTGGAAGGTAGATTACTTTTCTTAGAGTTCTGCATCGAAAATCGCACAAGTATCTTATCAATATATAATGCTTGAGATAGTGCTAACAGTTTGTTCTTGCGATCCCTTATTAATTGGATCCCCAAAATATAACTTGTCTCTCCCAAATCTTTCATTTAGAATTGGTTAGCAAGCTAACCCTTTACTTTCGATAATATTCTTACGTCATTCCCAGTGAGTAGGATATTATCTATGTAAAGGACCTAGAAAAATACTTTTTTATCAACGATCTGCTTGTAGTCACAAGGCTCATCGACATTCTGCTCAAAACCATAGACTTTGATAGCTGTATCAAACCTAATGTTCCAAGATGTAGATACTTACTTTAGTCCATGAATAGACCTTCGCAGCTTGCAAACATTTTGTTCTTGATCGTAAATTAACTTTACGATTTGGATGGAACTACATTTAATAGTTGGGCCGCCGTCTGTAATGCATATCTCCAAAAGGAATATGGTAATGATGAGAAACTAATCATAGATCTCACGGTTTCCATGAGGGTCCTGTTTCTCCTCTCCGTAACACCATTCTGTTGTGATGTTTCTAGAGAAGTGAGTTGGGATATTATCCCATGCTTAACCATGTAGTCTTTAAACTCTTGGTCGAGCTCCACGATCTGATCATAGAGTTTTGATTGTTTTACCTAATTGATTTTCAACTTCAGCTCAAAATTCTTTGAACTTTTCAAATGTTTCCGACTTACGTTGTATTAGGTAAACATATTCGTCTTTAAGTAATTGTCAATAAATGTGACATAATACTCATAAACCACCTCTACCTCTAATACACATAGGTCCTTAGACGTCTGAGTATATAAGCTCTGATGGTTGTGTAGCTCTAAGCCCTTTTTCCATAAAAGGTATCTTGGTCATTTTACTTTCTAAACACGATTTACAGACAGGTAAAGTGTCGATCTTTAATTGACTTAAAGGTTCGATTTTTACTAGTTTATATATCCTGTCAAGGTTGATGTGACCAAGTCTTAGATGTCACAGATACGTTTTATTGTCTGGAGAAACTTTTTATCGTTTTGTTTTAGGTTTTTCAACTCTAAACATTTTAGTGTTAAGCAGTGTTGTATGAATTAACGGTCTTAAAGCATACAAATTGTTTTCATTTATTCCAGAACAAATATTCAAGTCATTTTTAGAAATAGTAACCGACTTATCATTAAAAGAAACTGAATAATATTGTTCTAACAATCTGGATATAGAAATCAAATTTCTTGTAAATCCAGGAATAAAATAAACATTGTTTAATGAAAGAAAACAATTATTAAATTATAGTTTAACTACTCCCACTGCTCGTGCTGAAACGACATCCCATGTTCCAATGCACATAGTGAAGGACCCCTCCTTTAGCTCTGTCTAAGCATAAGTCCACCGCAAAGAAGAACAAACATGATTAGTGGCCCCCTGAATCTACTATCAAAAGTGAAGAGTCATCTTCCACTAAATAAGATTCAATGACAAGTAAATCTGATTTACCTTTCATTTTTGTTTTGTTTACGAGCTCCTCAAGATACTTGGGACAGTTCCTCTTCCAGTGACCAACCTTGTCGCAATGGAAACACTTTCCCTTTGCCTTGTCGGCCGTGGTGATCTTCTTCTTCTTTTGAACTTGATTTTTCTTGGTCTTAGCCTTAGCTTTCCCAGTAGACTTCTTTCTCTTTTTAAAACCAAAAGAAGATGTCTACACAATATTTTATTCGCTGGTCTTACCTTTACTGTCTTTAATCATGGATTGAAAGGTACAGAGCTTATTGAGCAGCTGAGTCAGAGTGAACCTTAACTTGTTCATCCCATAATTGCTCTCGAACTGATCAAAACTCTTCGGAGGAGTTTTCAGTATGATGCTCACCTGGGTAGCCTTATCTATGGCCCCACCATTGACTTAAACCATGTTAAAACAGGACATCATCATCAGGACATGTTCCTGAATGGATGAACCCTCATTCATACGAGCAAGCATTGCGGAACGAAAAACATTGCGGAACGAACAGCATTGTGTCGCTTTTGCTCGGAAGGTTGTTTGTAATGACTCCATCATCCCAAATGTGGTAGTCATTGACTCGTGCTTTATTAGAAGCACTTCGGTCATGCCGGCCAACAGAAACGTGCCGGCATTTTCATTATTCGAAACCCATTTCTCATAGGCCTCTTTGACAACCCTTGTTGAGTTGGAAGCAGACTCTGGAGGACATTTCTTCATAAGCACAAATTTAACGTCTTTGCAGACCATGATTGCATTCATGTTATGTGTTACGCCTTTTTTAGTATACGGGGTCGGCACAAGTAATAAAGAATAAGTAAATTATCGTCTCCACAGGGATATTTAAGTATTGAGATTAAAATTAACCAAGCCTATATCTATTTGAAAAATCGAAATATTTATATGAAGAAAATAACATAAATTTAAATTCACGCAAATATGAGATAACACGAACCAATATGAGAAATTAGTTAGGGTATTTGATTTCACCTAATCCGTCTAATTGAATTTCATGAAAGCACATTATTGAGATTTAATTATTATTGTTGATGATCGTGTTTATCTAAGTTAACCAACATATTCTCGCAAATTATGCCGAAGTTATTATTGCACATCGATATTTATCTCTCGATGATTATCGCATGCATAACGATTTATTAAGCATCATAAACACATATAATTATGACATAAGTAAATTAGCATATCTCTCTCTAATTCTATTTATGGTGGACATTATATCGAGCATGTTGTGGGCGTCACCTCTCGGTCCATAACACACAACTATAAAATCAACAAAATGCATGACCATTACACTTAGAAGCATGAAAATCAATAATACCAGTTAACAAACAATAATTCAAATCAATAATTCAAACTATCAATTCATTCAAATATCAAGAAAATGGATTCATCAAAACCCTAACTTATAAGTTTAAGTCATAATCAAGAAATTATAACTAAACATGTTTAACAATGCTAAAAGAGAGATACAAGAATGAAAATCAAAGAAGGAAAGATATGCTGCCAGGCAGCAGCTTGCAAGCTGTTGTTTGGCATGTTTTCAATGCCCGAAATTGTGAGTTAGTGATTAGGAAAAATGTGGAGTAAAAAGCAGCTTAAGTGGGTGACAAAACAGAAACTTTTGGTGAGTAAATGTGTGAGAGAAGGCTGCTGGAACAGCAAAGAATTGAAGAAAAACAATATTGGTGGAAAACTTGTTAAGCTTTAGGGTATTCTTAGGATTTCAATCCTAATTTTTTCTCTAGTGTTTTCATTATGATATTTTATGGATTCTAACCAATTTATTAGTAATGTTTTAGGGGAGAAAGAGATACAAAGGGAATCTAACCTTCTTGAACCCAACTAGAATTCCATACAAGTTGTGAGTGGATTTTTATTTGATTTCCATAAAGAAATTATTGATGTTCAAAATGGATTGATATATATTCTGTGTTGAGATTGATATAGTATACTGTGTTATATAAAATTGATTGATTAGAGATTTAATTACGTTTATTTGAAGTGATTCGTACAATAAAGTATTTTGTATGATTTTAAATTATATATGGACACTAGAGATATATTTATGTTTGATGAAATGAGCAATTGAGATTTTTTTTAATATGTGAGAAAAATAGAAATGCTTAACAATTATATTATAATGAGGATTTATTTAAGCATAAAGATTTTGAGTAGAGTTTGAGATAAATGTTATGAGTTTTTGAACACCAATTTTGTACTATTCCCTATAACTAAGATTAAAGGCTTTTAGGTCACTCTGCGTACGTATGTGAGAATAATTTCTCCGCACAGGCGAAATATATTCGCACGATGTATGTGAGGTAAGTCTCACGCTCTGCGTGTGCATTATGATATGGACCCTGCGACATGTATGTGAGAATTTTTCTGAGTATGGACATTGGTGTAGAATTATATTTGAGAAATGTTATATATGTTTTATGGTTAAATTATAAAAGATTATTGCTTTCAATGTTTCATTTATATATTTGAGATAAGGTTTTGAAAGAGTAAACACATATATTTATGTTTTGTCTTAAAAAAAAAATACATCCACTTACTGGGCGTTAGTGCTCACCTTTTATTTTCTTTAAAATATTTTTCAGGTAGCTTCCCGGTCGTGTGAACTCTGCAGTCCTGAGGTGGGCTACTCGATGACATGTAGAATGAGGATCATTTTGTTATTTCTACATGTCATGTGCATATATTACATCATATAGGTTTGTTTATATGTGTAAAGATACTTAGTAGTAAAACCTGCTTAAAAGCATAGTTTTCATCTTTTTATAAGTTATCTTTACACCTTATAAGAACTTTTTTGAAAAGAAAAAAAAAGATTACTATATGTGGTAGCCTTAATTATAAATGCTATGAGTTTAATATGCATATTTTAGTACACTTATTAAAATGATATGAGTTTTGCTTTGTTTATTGAATATATTTGATTTGAGGAAAAAAAAAAAAAAGGGACTGGAGGTCCTGTTTCGAAGTTAAGGTTGTTGTTATTTTTAGTAGTGTTATAATAATGTTTCAGGAGGAAATATTTTAAAAATAGAGGAAATGTTGTCAAAAATTTTATTAAATACATCTTAAACTCTAAAATTTTTTATTTTTTTTTATATATAGCATTTCCTAAATAGATTGAGAATATAAATAGTTTTTAGAATTTCACAGGACTCCCTTAGACGCATGAAAGGGGTTAGGGCGGGTCATGTCATCTTGCGGCCCAAGCGCGGCGACTGCTCAAAAGGCGAAGGCGGTATAGGCTTTCCTTCTCCAATATCTACAAAAATATATATACTCTGGTGGCTATATTCTTCTACAAAGGCACCATGGACTAGACATAGCTCAAATGGCTCTGCAAAGGTGGCTGCCTCATCTTCATATGACAAGCTCTTGCTCCCTTCTATCTCTACTTGATCAATCTCAATCGGATACTCAACTAGTTTTTCAATTTCCAACTTAGTCAAATGCTTCAAATATTATGTTGATGCTTCAAAGCATTATCTTGATGCTCCATCCGGGTATCCATCCTTGTCATGAATTCGACAAGTATAGCTTCTAGAGTTGACTCATTTTCTTATTGGTTGCTTCATGAAAAGTCAGCATGATTGCTCCACTCATGATTGTATGTGCTCGGGTAGGGGTTATTCTGATCATAGTTGACATAATCCTCATACTGCATTTGTTTAGAACTGCTCGGAGCAAATGGATTGCCCACCTGACAATCGGTACTCACATGTGGCCCCCCACATAAGAAACAATCCGAAGGTGCTCCATAGTCATTAGTCGTCACTTTCTCAGTAAGCTCATGCGCCTCATACTAAGGATACATTTTTTGTACAGAAAAAGAAAAACAAACAATTAATAATAATAAAAAAAATACAAATCCAAATTAACTATAGACCTAATCGGTATTAATATCAACACAACTAAAATATCCCTGGCAACAGCACCAAAAACGTGTTACGCCTTTTTTTATACCCGCAAGTATACGAGGTCGACACAAGTAATAAAGAATGACTAAATTATCATCTCCACAAGGATATTTAGGTATTGAGTATTAAAATTAACTAAACATATATCTATTTGGAAAATCGGAATATTTATATGAAGAAAATAACATAAATATAAATTCACGCAAATATGAGATAACACGAACCGATATGAGAGATTAGCTAGGGTATTTGATTTCACCTAATTCGTCTAATTGAATTTCATGAAAGCGCATTATTGAGATTTAATTATTATTGTTGATGATTGTGTTTATCTAAGTTAACCAATATATTCTCTCGAATTATGCCGGAGTTATTATTACACATCAATATTTATCTCTCGATGATTATCGCATGCATAACAATTTATTAAGCATCATAAACGCATATAATGATCACACAAGTAAATTAGCATATCTCTATCTAATTCTACTTATGGTGGACATTACATCGAGCACGTTATGGGTGTCACCTCTCGGTCCATGACACACAATCATAAAATCAACTAAATGTATGACCATTTTACTTAGAAGCATGAAAATCAGTAATACCACTCAACAAACAATAATTCATAAAAGTAAATCAAACTATCAATTCATTCAAATATCAAGAAAAATAATTTATCAAAACTCTAACTTATAAGCTTAAGTCATAATTAAGAAATTACAACTAAACATGTTTAACAATGCTAAAAAAGAGATGCAAGAATGAAAATCAAAGAAGAAAAAGGATAGAAAAACTCCTGAAATATGTGAACTCTCGTCCTCTTCCAATAATTGTAACTTCTTCTAGCTTTCACTTTCTCCTAATCCAAGCTTGGTGTTGAGAAGATGGGTAAAGGATTGAATTCAAACCCTCTTGTCTCCAAAATGATCTTCTTCTCCCCCTTGGCCTATTCCTTTTTATCTTGTTCTCCTCTTGGTCGAGCTCTCTCAGTCCCAGCCGAATTCCCTTTATGTTTTTTTTACGTTTTTGCTTTTATACTCGAGCTGATTAGGGCAATTTTTAGTCTACCGCGACTTGCATAAGTCACAGTGCAACTCACGGCTCCAAGTCATGGAAGCTACTGCTAGAATTTGGGATTTTTATTGCCGCGACTTGCACAAGTCGCGGTATAAGTCATGGCCCAAGTCGTGGGATTGCGTATAAGTCATGGCCCAAGTCGAGCATAACTTTCTCTAGAAAACTCAGAATCATGAACCGTAAAATTTTTCAGAAAGAAGACATCTAGACCTTTCCAGAAATATAAGGCTTATAACCCAGTTCATCCTGTGGAATTTAGGGCGGCCTCCGAAACATGACAGGTTTACACTAGTAAATCTTCAGATCTTCAATTTAATCCACCAAAGCTCTTCAATTAAGCTCAAAACTTTATTACCTGTACACTAGATAAAAAACATTAAAAATAACCGATAATTACCCGAGAATGAAATAAAAGTAGGTAAGTATAGGTAAAAATGGAGGCCCATTTTTTATTAAGAAATGGAGCCAACATTATGTTTCCATTTAGTGTAATTATCCTAGGTTAATTTTTTATTTTGCGAGGATTGAAATTAAAGCAGAAGACATAACTGAAATTTAAACATAAATAAATTAAAATCATTCAATTCATACATTCAAATCACATGCTATATATTTGACATAAAATTAAGCATGATGCATGAACATATTTAATGAACTAGAAATTATCTCTAAATAAGTTACTATGCCACGACAATCTAACATTCCACAAACAAGTGCCGCTGTGGGGTAGGTCAAATACTTGTATTCTAAACTACAATTACCTTTGTTGTTTTTTGTTGAAGACCTAGGTATAGATCCAACAACAAACCCTAACTTGCACCCCAAACAACTCATACACACGATAAAATTGAGTTAGATCACCTTAATTAGGGATCACCAATTCTCTAGAACTCGAGTTTATTAGCCCTTACCCTAACCCAAGCAATTCTCGAGTCCAAAATTCCAAGAGAAGCCGATTAATCTAGAACTAGGTTATTAGCCTTAGAACTAGCCCAAGCTTTTAGAAAGCCGAAAATCGAGAATTCTCTTGAATTTATTGATAATAATTATGAATAATACAAACCTAAAGTCTAATGAGCTATTTATAGCTACTAGAGTCCTAATACTAAAAGAAATAAAATAGCCTAATAAAGTCCTAATAGGAAAAGAACTAGTTAATAAATCCTAATACATTCAAATAAGAAATAAAATAGACCTAATACAATTCTAATACTAAAAACCTAATAGAAAAAGAACTAGTTAAAAAAAAGAATTAAAACTCAACTAAGGTATTTCACTTAAATTACAACTCAAACTAATGTACTTCTCTCAACCTCAATCTCCCCAATCACCTAGTCATAATGATGCTCTCATTATTCCCTATTCCTTCAAGAATGCCCTTGCCCTCAAGGACAACATCTGAAAACCTTTTCCCAAGTAGCTTCATCTCCCTCTTGCATTGCCTTCTTATACAGCCCCACTAATTTGTTATTTTCTTCATGCATGAATTTCCAATCTAATACTTCTGGCATCTTATTTTGTAAAACCAGGATTTGTCCATTTTTCACCTCTCACTCATCCTTAAAAACATGTTTTCTCTTTCTTGTAAAAACCTTACCAAATTCACCTTGTATGGAACTTACCCCCTTGAAATCAAATTTCATCAGCCATCAGCTTCGCTTGCAACTCAACATTGGATACAACATTGGCAGCCGCAACATTGGTAACCGCAACCGCTTACTGAATATTGACCGTTTCACTAGGCCTGACTTCAATCTCCTTATTTTTTGGCATACTGACTAGTTTTTCGTCTTTATTATCCGTCTCATACTCTGACTCAACAGGTGGTGGCTTTACCCCATGAGTTCGCCTTGTCTCTTGAATGACTTCTCTTTTGACCAGTTCTGAAAGTTATGCCCCACGCCTTAAGCCTTGTGACCACTGTTCTTCCCCATGAGTCCGTCTATCTATCGATTCCCTCTCATTGATTTCAACCATCCTTTGTTTAAACCTCTCGTATGACTCTTGATTGCTCCTAACTATATGCGCGAGGGATGTGGTCAACTGTAACACCCCCTGACCCGACCCGACTGGATCGATCCAGGGAGCGCTACCGGTTTTTCAAAACTTTTTAAATTCACTTTATTTATTTCAAACCTTTTAAAATCGTATCAATTTGAAATTCAAACTATTATTCTAGTGAGCCCATCGAAATACACTTTTAAAAAATTTCGGCAGAGTTCCTTCTATTTTTCTGATTTCCCAAAACCTGTTTTCCACAAAACTCAAATCAAATAAAATTCACAACAACACTTCAAATATCATTTTCAATCAAATGCGCACTCTGCCGTTTAATGCGACTTTCCAACAGTTTAAAATAAAATAATTCATACTTCAATATTTACAAACAATCTATAAATGAAAAACAGAAATCATAAGATTATTTACAAAACATATATATATAAAAACTCTTCGAAATTTACAGACTTCTGTATATGCATGCTTACAGAATATATATACAAAAAAAATATAACTACCCAACTGTAGTGACTCTGTCAGCAACTCTCTCTTTAGTCTTTGGCCTCTTCCGTATCCCTGTGACCTACGCGATAAAAACGACGCGCTAAGCATATCGCTTAGTGGGTGTACACTAAACTCATTTATTAAAACTCATAAATAACTTTTCATAATAAACTCATAAATACCTTTTCATAATAAAAATATCACAATATACATATTTCAATTCCAAGCATTTACAGAAATAAAACGGGTGAAATTGATTCAAAGAAACAACTCATTTCAATTTATAATCCATATAAAACCAAATCATAAACTAGGTTATAATCATAAACGTATAAAATCAATTCCGAAATTCACTTATAAACATATTATTCAATTCATTTCAATTCTGGCCTTCTAGAATACTCAACATAAACCAGGACTGGAATATGGGTCGTTCGACCACAGTGATTGTTTGTCGAATATAACTCCCACCCTAGGACGAATCCTAAGAGTGGTACGTATCTCCCTACTCTAGGACCGAGTGGTCGGAACCTAGAGAGGTACATAGCTCCCTATCCCAGGAACGAATTCTTATGAAGGTACGTGTCTCCCTACCCCAGGACGAATCCGTGAGGAGGTACGTGTCTCCCTACCCCTGGACGAATCCATGAGGAGGTACATGATAAGTCATCAATAGCAATATCAATGTCGGTGCAGTACTGCTCACTGAACCCAGCTGGTATACCAACCTCCTATATCCGTATATTTGTCCAAATATCCTAGGGCCATTTCACAATATCATTTCTTTATGGTCAAATTAAATTTTATTAAATTCAAATCTATAAACACATTTACAAACTTTAATATATATATATATATATATTCAAAATCAATATATCATAAACAATATATACATATATATAGTTATATCTATATATATATATATATATATATATATATATATTCAAAATCAATTTAGTACAAACAATATATATATACTAAATTATCCCAAAATCAATTTTAACTAACAAATCATAAACAATATATCATAAATAAACTAAAAACAATATAATATAATAATTCCAAAAAAATTCTGAAAAATCTGAAAAATACAAATATTAGTGTACACCGAACCTGGACAATTTCTGAACACTAATTCTTTCCTACTCTTCTTCCCTTCTTCTTCTCTTTCCTTTCTCTCTCTTCTTTCTCTCTCCTCTTCTCTCTTCTCTCCCGCTTCACTCTCCTTCTCCTCTTCTTTTCTTTTCTCTCACTCTTTCGGCTTGCTCTCTTCTTTTTTTTTTTCTTCTTTTTCTTTCTTCTTCACCGCCTGTGTTGTTTGTTTGTTTTTTTACTTTGTTTGCTGCTTTGCTTTTACAATGTAGATTTGTATTTGGTTTGGTGAGTGAAATTCCACTTGCCATGATCCAATTGTGTTGTTTTTTTTTTTTTTTAACTTTGCTTTTGTGTTTTTGGTGGGGAATTCCATTAAGGCACTAAGGTGTATATATATATTATATATATAAATATCTTACCAATTGCCATTTGTTCCTTTACACTTCTTAAAATCCTAAAATAGCAACAAATTTACTCTTAATCACATGTACTTTACCAATTCTCCTTTAATTATCAAACTAACCCACCAATCCCATTCTATCTCAATAATATTCCAAACATATTTCACACTTAACTTTTGCATGCTCAATAATAATTAATAATAATCTAAGGATATTTATTCTATTTACGACAAATTAGGGGCGTTACATCAACTCTGCTAGAGATTTGAAAAGCCACTCTTGATTCTCTTCTAAAGTTTCAAATTGTTGCTTGTTAGACTTTGATCCACTCCTCGCCTCATCTCTGGTTGCCATGGCTATTTGAATATTCCTCTTTTTTTTTTTTTTTTTTTTTTTTGCAGCCTCTGACTGACTCCCTGAAGAACCTTAAAAACCTCTCAATGAAAGCACCAAATTGTTGAGGATCTAGGTATAAATCCAATAACAAATCCTAACTTGCACCCCAAACAACTCACACACACGATAGAATTAAGTTAGATCACCTTAATTAGGGATCACCAATTCTCTAGAACTCGGGTTAATTAGCCCTTGCACTAGCCCAAACAATTATCGAGTGCGAAATCTCAAGAAAAGCCGATTAATCTTAAATTAGGTTATTAGCCTTAGAACCAGCCCAAGCTTTTAGAAAGCCGAAATAGAGAATTCTCTCGAGTTTATTGATAATAATTATAAATAATACAAACCTAAAGTCTAATGAGCTATTTATAGCTACTAGAGTCCTAATACTAAAAGAAATAAAATAGACTAATAAAGTCCTAATAGGAAAAGAACTAGTTAATAAATCCTAATACATTCAAATAAGAAATAAAATAGACCTAATACAATTCTAATACTAAAAACCTAAAAGAAAAAGAACTAGTTAAAAAAAGAATTAAAACTCAACTAAGGTATTTCACTTAAATGACAACTCAAACTAATGTACTTCTCTCAACCTCAATCTCCCCAATCTCTTAGTCGTAGTGATGCTCTCATCATTTTTCTTGATTTTTAAAACACAGATTTGAAGGGAATTTTAGAAAAGATTTTGATTATCGTATAACATGCGGAATTGGGTTTCAAAAATGTTTCTTATATTGAAAACCTTTTTCAATTAGGAACGAGTTCCTGTATATACGCAGAAAAAGACTTTAGAAACTACATACCTTTTTCTTGATTTTCTTTTTTCTGATTTCTTAATCTACCACCAGATCTTCAAAGCTATGACCCGCAGTCTACCGACATGTGTGTGGGCACGTCACGTCAAGAGATGGAGGTCACGTGAAAAGAACACCGGCCGAATCCTGCAAAAGAGGGGAGAGTCAGAAAAAACTTTTTTTTTCTCTTTTCTTCTCTCTTTTGTGGCCGAATGCTCTTTCTTTTTCACTTGAGTGTTCTAGTTAGGTTTTTTTTTCCTAACTATATAACACTTATATAGTAGTCCTTTAGGGTTTTAGTTTGACCAAGTCAAAATAAGATTCTAAATCCAATTTATTTTTAGTCTCCCTAAAGACTTGAACCTGTGACCTTTTGGACTATTAAAATAATCTAATTATTTTAATTCTTTTGTCCTAGTCATTATTTAATCACATGACCTCATATTTAATAAATAGAATTAATAATTCATAATTATTAATTTCTATTATTTTATTAAATATTTAATTAATTAAATAATCACATTATTTAATTATTTTCTTTTATTTAAATCGCATTACTTTCGTAATACTATTAATTGGACCATCCAATTAATCTACTGTGACCCTCATTACCAACAACCATAAGGGCTAGCAAGGGGACCTAATGGACCCACAGTTTTGAGCTCCAATAATACTTAGTAATATTAATTAAAACTTTTTAATTAATATTTCACGATTATTAACCTCGAAGTTATTCCACTAAAAACCCGAGGCTGCACTCTAAGAACTGTAAACGTGTTTATACAATTTGAAGTCTTAGCGTCCATTGATATCGCTAATTGCATATAGTGTGATCCTCCACAAATAGTTCATAACTAGAGTTGGGTCATAAAGTCTGTTTTACCCCTCTAGAAATATCTTTTCCTTTAAGTACCATTGATTCTCTAATGAACAATTAAATCCTATCTTCCTCACGGAAGAAGTAGAGGGCTCATAATCGTTCATGCCCCAAATCAACCCTTAAGCGAACTACTCATCTACTTCAATCAAGAAGGAGTGGATTCCACTATTGTGTTCAAACCTTCCCAGCCACAAGCCAAACCGCAGTTCCAAGATACGGAGGTATTGGTCGAGATTCTTATTAACCTCACTCATGGTAAATCAAAAGCCACGATCTAACCTGAAGGAGTCGATAAGACACTCAGGATTAAGATCACCTACAAATAGCTATCGTTTATCAATTATATATGAATCTCATCTATTAACGGATCTTGGTGAGAGATTCATATAAATCGTGGCCCAGTCCTATATGATATCATCATATAAGGTGCCTCTATTCTCATATCAACTACATGAGCGGTCTATGATAAGACCACCGTACTTTACAGAATGGACCGCAGCAATAGATCAATCACAAACAAAGTACCCAGCTTTGTTCGCTCTCTACGGACTCTTTAGATTGCACTTCTCAAAATGAATCATCTCTGTATGTGACCATCATCTACTCATTATGAGATTACATCTTGCAATCTAGAATGTTCTTGCACAATACGAATGTATTACTGAATATAAAACATTTATGAACTTGAATGATAATCTGAATAATTCTTATTATTGTCTTTAACCATTTATAATTACAAGCGTTAGGGCATAAATCCCAACAAGATTTATCTATTTACTTGGCTAGCCGCACCTGCAAAATAAGGAAGAAGAAAAATTCTTTTTTCTTATTTCTCTCAAGTGGCCGCACCTTTCAATTTGTCTATTAGTGTATTCGGTTTTCGTCTTCTTATACATTATCATATATATAAGTGCTCTAAAGTTTAAGTTTGACCAGGTCAAATAGAATTCTATATCCTATTTGGTTTTAGTCTCCCCTAGAGTTTAAGCTCTTGACCTCGTAGAACTTAAATAATCTTTATTATTTTAATCCTTTGTATCAGTCATGCTTCGAACCTAGACATGGCCAAGGTTCCGGAACCGGCGGTTCCGGTTTTGGAACCGCCGGTTCCGGTTCCATTTTTGGCCTAACCGGAACCGGAACCGTAGGGGTCTCGGTTCCAGTTCCGGTTTGGAACCGGCGGTTCTCCGCCGGTTCGGTTCTTCAACCGGTTCTTAGAACCGGTGTGGAACCGCCGGTTCCGGAACCGGCGGTTCCCTTTTTTTTTTTTTTTTTTTTGCTTTTAAGAAGCAAAATTTTTTTTTTTCAATTTTTTTTTAAAAAATGGAACCGGAACCGGAACCGGAACCGGAACCGGAACCGGCGAAACCACCGGTTTCGGTTCCTAACCGGTTTTGAACCGGCGGTTCCGGTTCCAAAAAATAAAAAACCGGAACCGGGACCGGGTGTCCCGGTTCCGGTTTCCGGTTCCGGAACCGGTTTTGAACCGGAACCTTAGGTTCCGGTTCAAAACCGCCGGTTCAGTTCGAACCGCCCGGTTCGAACCGAACCGGGGCCATCTCTATTCGAACCTGCAACCTTCTTTTAATAATTAAATTAATTAATAATTCAAAATTATTAGAATTTATTTAATTATTAATAATTAATTAAATAATCATATTATTTAATTAATTATCTTAATTAAGTCGTGTCACTTTCATAATACAATTAATTAGACTATCCAATTAATTAATCGTGACCCTTGTTACTATTAACCATAAGAGCTAACAAATTAACTAACGGATCTTAGTGAGAGATTTATATAAATTGTGGCCCTGTCCTATATGATCTCATCATAAAATGTGCCTCTATTCTCATGTCACTACATGAGCAGTCTAAGATAAGACTACCATATACTGCAGAATGGACACGCAGCAGTAGATCAACCGCAAACAAAGTACCCAGCTTTGTTTACTCTCTACTAGGGGTGGGCATCAAACCGAACCGAACCACGAAACCGGTGAACCAAACCGAACCGGACAGTTTTGGTTCGGTTCGGCATAACCAATTGGTTCGGTTTGGTTTGCTTTTTATGGAACCAAGTAATTTGGTTCGGTTCACGGTTTGGAGCCCCAAACCGTAAACCGAACTAACAAACCAACGGCCAACCATATAAAAAAAATTAAAAAAGAAAACTCACGTGGTCAGGGACATGGGGGTCACACACTCATCAGTCATCACTAGCATTCAATCATTTCATTTGCACTAAAAAAATTGAAAAACCTAATTTTTTCTCCTTCAGCGTCACACCGCGCCGCAGCTTCCCTCTTCATCGCACATCGCAGTTCGCACGCCTTGCACGCAGCCACGTAAAACACCGCTCCTCCCACGCCTCGCCATCGCACGCCTTTCCCTGGCTTTCGCCTTTCCACTGCGCCGCAGCTTCTTCATCGCAAAACAGCAAAGAAGAAGAACAGCTTCTTCATTCTTCATCGCCAAGCGCCTCGCACCAGTCCTCCAATCGCACCGTCCACCTCCACCTCCACGCAGCTTTTTCATCGCAGAACAGCTCTTCCACCTCAACTATACGTTTTGTTTCAACTGGCACTAACTTTATATATATATAAACTCTCAACCAGAACAAGTGCCTATTGTTTTTAGTTTCATTTTGGGGTCTTTGCGTGTCTCATTTTTCCTTCTCTCTCTTTGTTTCTCTTTTTCTTTCAATTCATTGTTCTGGGATAAGTGACTATGAAGAGCAGGCATGGGAAGAGCACCATGTTGTGACAAAGCAAAGGTGAAGAGAGGACCATGGTTTCCTGAAGAAGACGCCACTCTCATTCGCTACCTTGAGAGTTGAGACTCAGGGCACCGGTGGTAACTGGATCGTTTTGCCACAAAAAGCTGGTCTCTCTCTCTCTCTCTCTCTCTCTCTCTCTCTCTCTCTCTCTCTCTATATATATATATATATATATATATATATATATTTGTCTTCTTGTCTTTTCGTTTTTGTTAAACGTTTATGATATAATTACAAAGAAGAGTCATGGTCTGATGGTCATGGAGGATTTCTTTCAAGATGGTCATTTTGTTTTTTTTTTATCAGCCGTTTTGTATGATTTTACTGCATATGGTTTTTTTCTCCTCATTTATTTAATTCTCTAAGAATTTTTTTACAGTTCCTGCTTTTTTCAACTAATACATATGTATTGACTACATAGTTTATTTGTTTACTCTTTTGCTTTTAAAAAATCGAAGCTGTTGTTTGATATATTATTAATGTTTGATTTATTTTATAATTTAATATAATTGATTTTGTATTTTGGATTGATTATTGAATTTTTGGATTGAATTTGTATTTTTTAGAATAAAAATTAATCATATTTGGATGTGAAAAATTAAAAGCCCATTATTTTTTTTATGGCCCAATAGGCCCACAAACCAATCAAACCGAACCGAACCATGCCCACGCCTACTCTCTACGGACCTTTTAGATTACACGTCTCAAACTGAATCCTTATGTATATGACATTCATATACTCAGTTTGAGATTACATCCTGCAATCTTGTTAGCACATATAATATAAACGTATGAATATAAAATACATACACATTTACTCGAACGAAAAACTATTTCTTTATTTATGTCTCATTACATTTACTTTTACAAGATTTAGGGCATAAATCCCAAAATTGTCCGCCCCTGCCATTCCTTTTTTTCTGTATCCTTTCATATATCACGATCTTCGCAGTATACAAAAAAAATTACTATACAAAAAAATATACAAAAAAAAAATTCAAGAAAAACCATTAAACTTGGCTTTCTTTATTACAAAATGAACAATAATTTATGCCATAAAACTTGTAATTGTGAATGTTATTAGACATAAATAAGAGTTAAATGTTTGTCATTCAAATAAAAGTATTTTATATTTTTCATACATTTATATATTGTACAAGTAACATTCGAGATTGTAAGATGTAATCTCAAAATGAGTATATGAAATATGATTCATTTTAAGACATGCAATTTAAAGAGTCTATAGAGAGCATACAAAACTGGGTATTTTATTTGTGATTATCTACTGTTGCGGTCCATTTTTTAATGCATGGTGGTTTTATCATAGACTGCTCATATAATTGACATGAGAACAGAGGCACCTTATATGTTGAGATTATATAGGACTGGGTCACGATTTATATGAATCTCTCACCAAGATCTATTAGTAGATTAAATTCATATATATAGACAAACGATGGTTGTTTATAGGTTATCTTAATCCTAAGTGTCTTATTGACTCCTTCAGGTTGGATCGTGGCTTTTGACTTACCATGACTGAGGTTGATAAGAATCTCGACCAATACCTTCGTATCTTGGAGTTGTGGTTTGGCTTGTGGCTGGAAAGGTATGAACACAACAGTGGAATCCACTCTTTCTTGATTGAAGTAGATGAGTAGTTCCCTTAAGGGTTAATTCAGGGCTTGTACAATTATGAGATCTCTCCTTCTTTCGTGAGAAATACATGATTTAATTGTTCATTATAGAATCAACGGTGTTTAAAGGAAAAGATATAACTAGAGGGGTATAACGGACAATATAACCCACCTCTAGCTATAAACTATTTGTGGAGGATCACACTATATGTGATAACTATATCAATGGATACTGAGACTTCAGATTGTATAAACATGTCTACAATTCTGAGAGTGTAACCTCGACTTTTTAGTGGAATAACTCCGATGTTAATAATCATGGAATATTAATTAAAGAGTTTAATTAATATAACTAAGTATTATTGGAGTTCAAAACTGTGAGTCCATTAGATCCCCTTACTAGCCCTTATGGTTGTTGGTAATGAGAGTTGCAGTAAATTAATTAGATGATCCAATTAATAGTGTTACGAAAGTGACACAATTTAATTAAAGAGAATTAATTAAATAATATGATTATTTAATTAATAATTTAATAATTAAATAAAAATTATTAATTGTATTAATTATTGAATAGGAGGTTGCAGGTTCGAATCATAACAAGGACAAAAGAATTAAATAATATGATTATTTAATAGTTCTAGAGGTCAAAGGTTCAAACTTTAGGGAGACAAAAAATAAATAGGATTTAGAATTTTATTTTGACTTGGTCAAATTAAAATCCTAGAGTACTAGTATATATATATGATATGTTACTAGGAAAATTGACCAAACCTAGCAAAAAGAACTGAGCAACTATGTTAAAAAGAGAGAAGAAAAAAGAAAGTTTTTTTCTGACTCTTCCTGTCTTGCTCGGTGCGGCCGGCCACGGGAAGAAGACAAAGAGTTGTCTTCTCCATTTTTCTGCTACCTTCATCTCTCTATCTGTGACGTGCCCACACACGCATTATCAGACTGTGGATCATAGCTCGAAAGGCTTGGTGGTGAATCTAGAAATCAGATAATCAAATCACAACAAAAGGTAATTGTAGTTACAAATCTATATTCGCATATGTATAGAAACTCGTTCCTAATGAAAAGAGTTTTCAAAAGAAAAAAAAAATTTGAATCCTATTCCACTACCTTTTATTTGATAAAATAATTTTTCTTCCCTTCATATACATAATCAGGCCTTGATACCAATTGTAGGGGAAAACGATTTTGATTGGGAAAAACGCAGCGGAAGATTTAAGGTTTCAAAATTTTTTTCCTTTTTGAAAATATACTTTTCTCAACCAGATTTTGTATATACACGAATATAAAAAAAAAACTTAAAAGTTTACCTGATTGTTTTCTCAGGGCTTTGATTATGATTCCACCACTAAGTCTTCTGAGCTATGTTCTACGGTGTGATAACGAGTGTGTGGGCACGTCACGGATATAATAGGGAACAATCGGAGGTCACACAGGTCCAGAACACAATCCTTGTGTTCTTCTAGGTTCGGCCGCTCCTGCAAGCATAAAAAAAAAAAAAAAATTTTTGCTTTGGCCGCACCTCTCTATGTTCATTAGTTTCTGCAAAAAATAATCATATTATTTAATTAAATCTTTGAATGTATTCATGTCATTTTCATAGCACAATTAATTGAACTATTCAATTAATTAACCGTGACCCTTGTTACCAATAATTGTAAGGGTTATTAAGAGGACCTAATAGACCCACAGTTTTGAGCTCCAATAATACTTGAAAAATATTAATTAAACTCTTTAATTAATATTCCATGATTATTAACATTGAAGTTACTCTACTAAAAATCTGAGGCTGTACTCTCAAAGCTGCAGATGTATTACACAATTTGAAGTCTTAATGTCTATCGACATAGCTATTACATATGGTATAATCCTCTATAATAGTTCATAATTAGAGTTAGGTCATAAAAACTGTCATATCTGTCTAATTATATCTTTTCCTTTAAGTACTATTGATTCTTTGATAAACGATTATATCTTATCTTACATTATAGAAGAAGGAGAGCGCTTTTAATTGTTCAATCCCCGAATCAACCCTTAAAAAAATTACTCTACTTCTCATAAAATGAATGAATTCCTCTATTGTGTGCAAACCTTTCAAGCCACAAGCTAAATCGTGACTCCAAGATACAGAGACATGGATAGGGAATGCTACTCCGATCCCACCCATGGTATGTCAAAAACCACGATCTAACTCGAACAAGGTAATAAGACACTTAGAATTAAGATCGCCTGTGTACAGCCATCATTTATCAATATATATGAATCTCTTCATCTAACGAATCTTGATGAGAGATTTATATAGATCGTGGCTCTATCCTATATGATTTCATCATATAAGGTATGTCTATTCCCATATCACCATATGAGTAGTCTAGGATAAGACCACCGTACATTATGAAATGGAGCGCAGCTGTAGATTAACCACAAACAAAGTACCCAGGTTTGTTTGCTTTCTAAGGACTCTTTAGATTGTACGTCTCAAACTGAATCCTTCTGTGTATGACACTCATATATTCAGTTGGAGATTACATTTGGCAATCTTGGATGTTTGGCACAGATAATATAAATGTATGATTTAAATAAATGAATATCTATATAATGAAAACAATTTCTTTTTATTCAAGTTTATTATTACATTTACATATTACAAGTTTTAGGGTATAAATCCTAACAAATAGTATGTGAAACCTTATTCGAATGTGAGTTTCACAAAACAATGAAACCAAATTCGAATTCTTTCAATTTTACGAAATCTAAATTCTTTGAATTTTTACGATTTGGAAGACGAAGATCAGACTATGTTGAAAATTTATTAAAAAATTTGTTGTCGAAACTTTGGTTTTATAAAAAATAATCGAAATGGAAGGTTATGTGAAACCTGTAAACGTAGTTTCATGTTATTTTGGTTACAGTTTTTTTTTTTTTTTTTTTGAAGGTTATTTGAGGCAAATAATTTGAAACCTATATTGTTTTTTTTAGCAAGTTTCACATTTTTTTTTTTTTGCAGATTTCACGTAAAGTTTTAATTTGATTACATGTTTCACGTAAAATTTTAAGCAGTTACAGGTTTTATGTAAACTTTTAAGCAGGTTATAGATTTCATGTTAACTTTAAATTCGGTTATTGGTTTACGTAAACTTTTAATTTGGTTACAAGTTTCATATTAATTTTGGTTACAAGTTTCACTGTTTTGTTTAGCAGGTAACTTGAGGCTAAACAAACATGAAACTTGTACTGTATCTAGTTTGACTTAAATTTTAGCATGTTTCATGTAAATTATTAGCAGGTTTCTCGTAAAATTATTAACACGTTTCACGTCAAACTTCAATATGTTTCACATCAACTTTTACCATGTTTCATGTTAACTTTTACCAGGCAACACACTTTATTTATTATCTTTCATGCTTTTTTAAATGTTTTTTAAGGTCTCATTTTGTTTCGTTACATTTTTTTGGTCACATGTTCCACGGTTTTAGGTCACTTTCACGTTTTCTAACACTGAAAAACTGTAAAATGTGTTGTCTTTTGCAAAAGTGCGACGATCTAGACAAGGGCGGAACCATATGGAGGGCAGACCGAGCTGTTGCCTGGCTGAGATTTTCAAAAAAAATTTCAAACATAATTACATTTTTACTCTTTAGTTTTAGTAATATTACAATTTTACCTATGAGTAATTAAATTAAAAAAAATAAAAAATTTCACCTCAATTTGTCATTACACTAGCTCTTCCTTTAGTTTTATTTTTACTTTTCAATCAATTAAATTTATTCCTATTGTTAATGTTCATGCAAAAAAAAAAAAAAAAAATTGTTGTCTTATTTTTGCTATCTTAGCAAAAATTCCTGGGTACGCCCCTGGATCCAAATGATCTAGATTACAAGTATGAATCGGATGAGTGGTTTGATGTGCATTAACATGCATTGCCTTAGTGAATTGGTTACCATTCGAAAGGTTATGGTTAGGGAGCAGAAGTTAGAGTGGTGGAGTGTAGTCCTCAAAAATCGCTCGGGGACACGGGACACTACAACCTGCAAAGACAGAACGCACGTGACCCGCAGGACATCTGGGACACCGGGGTGGTGCCGGCCAAAGTCACTCCGACGGTCAAGTTAGCAAGTACTAATAAATATGTATGCTGGTAAATAATGATGAGTGAAGGATGCTTCCTGTATTGTTTGTGATCGAGGCCTCCTCGATCAGAGGAGGTGTGAGGTCGGAGGGTAATCGGAGAAGATGAACAATGGCCGGAGGGTGTGGTTTTTGTATTAGTAACCTCTAGATCTTAGTTTTTCGGCCCCCTTCTTATGAGGGATTATCCTTCTCTTTATAGGAGACTGATGCTTCTCCCTTTTGAGGGATCTCATCATTCTCTCTTCTCTGTCTTCCACCAAGAAAGCATCTGGGTGCTTCTTTTGATTGGGCTGCCATCAAATGTCATTATGGCTTTATAGAACCCGTTTCAAAGTAGATCATAATCTGGTCTCCCTTGGAACGACGGAGATTCTATGTCGTACGACATGTAGGTTTTGTCAATCTGGACCATGATTGCGTGTCGCATGATGTGCTGATTGGATGTCGACATGAGAAGGGCATGTCGTGCTACATAGGAGCTCTTCCAAGTGTGGATACTGAGTTATATCCCTTGATGCTTCTCGGATGTGTGGGATATGTAGCACAAGTCATACTACATGAGAGTGCTTCATGTCGAATGTATGTCGTGCGACAACATGGTCTTCGTACTGGTCCACCGTCGTACTACATGAGAGCGCTTCATGTTGAATGTATGTCGTACGACAACATGGTCTTCGTACTGGTCCACCGTCGTACTACATGAGAATGTAGTCCCACTTTTAGCTCTGGGCTTTGTCTTTGGGACATACTTTGGGCCAGACATATTTTGGCTACTACATGGAGGCAAGGGTATTTTGGTCAGCATTTCGGGGAGTCTCGAGTAACCGAAATATCAAATTTGCAGGGAAAGTACAATATGAGTTTTAAATAGCCTTGTGAAGTGCAATATGAATTTTAAATTTTCTAGTCTACAGTTTTAAATTTGTGGGGCATTCATATTCCTGTCACACAATAAACATATCAAAGTAAACATTTATATTCCTGTCATCCAATAAATATATCAAAGTAAACATTCACATTCCTTTCATGCCATAAACATATAAAATAAATATCATTCACATTTTGTGCCATGCCATAAACATATCAAATTAAATAAAATATATCAATAACTAATATATCAACTATTTTAAATAAACATATCAACCAAAACCTATTATGTCCCACTAGCAATCAAATAAAGTCCATTAGAATATATCGGTAACTAACATAAAGTTTACTATCCAATAGCAATCATATAAAGTCCACAAGAATATATGAAAAACGGGAAGTAAAAACTGGAATATGGAAAACACAAAGTTGGCGAAGTGTTCTTAAGCATTAGCATTTTGGTGTGTCTCAGTGGCTGTGTCATCCTCGGTATGAGAGTGGTTAATAAATGGACATGTTGATTAACCCTTTGAAACCAGCTCCATAAACGACTTAACACCAACATAATTTAACCTATCCCACTATCTATTGTAGTTAATTATTAGTCTGCTTGTAGCCATTTCCTGAAAAAATCGACAACTCTTCAGAATCCATAACATTTCACATATTCAAAATAAGGTTTCATGTATTTTAAAGGGTTTCACGTGTTTTTGTTTTTAGGTTTCACGTATTTTTTAAGTTTCACATTAAATTTTAGTAGGTTTCATTTTAAATGTTAGCAGGTTTCACATTACATTTTAACATGTATTGCGTTACATTTTAGTAGGTTTCACATTACATTTTAGCATGTTTTATATTCAATGTTAATAGTTTTTACGTTAACACTTAGTAGGTTTCACGTTAACTTTTAGCAGGTTTCACATTAACTTGTAGTGTGAAATCATCTAGGAATTTAAAAAAAGTTAAGGTTTTCATATCTAAATACATACACTAAAATAATAGGTTAATCTAGCAAGTACCCATAACATATGATGCATTACAAAGTAGATGAATGCATTTTTAAACTCAAAAACTGACCAGTGAATTTATTGTTGATTTTCGAAGGTAAGACATAACCTAGAACTTGCAAGTGCTCCTTCAAATCCAAACTTCAACTCTAGATACGATTTTCTTAGACTAGCATACGAAATAAATACAGAGCTTCGTTGAAGATAAGAAAGAGAGATTTAGTTGAAGTGAAGAAAACTGAACCTAAAAATGAAAAGAGAGACTAAACTCAAGATTTAAAGTATGTGAGGGTAAATTTGTAATTTTATGCTTAAGCAATATATGGGTTTTTTTAAATAATTATTTGATATTTTTATTTTATTTATGCAATTATACTGTCGATTTGATTAGGGGTAGTCTCTCTAATTGTTTAGGAATACTATATATAATTTTTTTGATTAGGGATTGAAATAAAAGTTTTATATTGGTCATTAATAATTATTTTGAAAAATGTTGTTAAAAATAAATTTTAATAAACTTAGGTGTTTAAGTTCAAAAATTTCCACCCATTTTATATGCACCTGCAATGAAAAATAAGTTGGCAAAATAGTCTGAAAGTCTCTAACAAGAAAACAATGTAGAGAATTTTTTTTTTTTTTTAAATCAACGTAGAGAAAGTTTTTCTTACCCTTCTAAAGCCCGTCCTCCTTCCCACAAAATCCTAAACATTGTTTCTATATTCTCTTTCACAGCGCACTCCGGCACTACCTCATACTCTTAATTTTCTGTTTTCTCCCAAAGCCGTCTATTTCAAATCAAGCCTTTGTAAAATAAATTTGTAGAATCAACACCCACGTTGTCGAGGTAAACATAAATGCAGTGTAACTTTGAAGTTTTCATGAACTTGTTTGGAATTTTTTTTTTAATTGAATTTGTTTGGATTTCGTTATATAAATTTTGTGGGTTGTATTTATTGAATGTTGTTTTATGTGGGGTTCCAAGATCATGCGTTTCAATGTATACTGCTTTATTGTTTGACTTGTATTATTAGTTTAACATTCTGGTGCATGCTCACTGTTCGATTAAATGCCTAATAAAAGAGTTGAGTTTATTTTTAAAATGATGTATTCTGAGACTTGAGTTCAAATGTGGTGTGACAATTAGTTTGGATCTCATTAGTAATGCAATACAGCTCTAGTTTTGTTAGTTTCGTCAAGAATAAATTTGGTATTTTTCATCAATCCAATGGTTAGTGGGCGGCCCCCTGCCATCGTAATGATATTTGTTTTCCTTCTGATTAGGGATTCTTGCCCTATTATGGAGGTTCGGTTAATGGGTTTGTTCCCCTAATCGGATTTGCTTCCAGTCATGGTTTGTGCAAAGGAAGAAGAAGAGGAAAGAAAAAGAAAGAAGGCGGCTGCATGGCAGAGGAAGAAGAAGAAGAAAGAAAAAGAAGAGGAAAAAAAAATTTAAACCTAAACTCCAAACAGTGTCATTTAGGTTTTAGGTCTTTTTTTAAAACCAAACCCCCAAAACGACGCCGTTTTGGGGGTTATGTTTTAAAAAAAAAATTCCTTTATTTCTTCTTCTGGTAGCGTATTTCTTCTTCTTCTTCTTTGTATTTCTTTTCTTCTCCACAGCAGCACAACAATTATTCTTTTCACTTCTTCTTCTTCAGTTCTTCTTCAGTTTTTTTAACTTGAAAATTACGTCGATCTGCCTCTGGCTGACCTTCGGCCTACCTCCGACCGACTTTTGGCAGACCGCTTAAGCGTTCTAGGCGCTAGGCGGTGGGTCGCCACCCGACTAGCGCCTAGCTCTTTCTGCAACCTTGAGTAAGTACACTATCAACACTTGTAACTAGGGGTGGGCGTTTTCGGATGGGGTTGGGTTGGAGATCAACCCAATCCAATCCAATAAAAATCGGATTAAGAAAAATTCAACCCAACCTAACCCAATATAAATTTCAACCCAATCCAACCCAACCCAATATTGATCGGGTTCACTTTAAACCAAAAATAAAAATAAAAAGTCATACAACTTATATTAAAATATAAATATTACATCGAATCTCAAATACTACATCAAATATGAATTATAGTTTTACATAATCTCATAATTTAAACTCTTATAACATATGAATTAACAATATCATGTACTCTGTTTAAATTCTATTTTTCACTTCTAATAATAAATAAGTATGTATGATTCCATACAAAAATTTCCAATATTTCAGCTATGTAAACTATCTTATTGATACTTGCCCAATTTCTTGTAGAAAATTGCACATTTTTCGTCTGTACAGTTTGGATCTCGAGTATACATATATAATTTTGTTTTAGTGATAAGTTAACTTTTAGTTTTGTAGGGTCAGCCAGAAATTTTTTATTTTTTTTATATATATGATTAACAAAATCGAGTTGGGTTCGCGGGTTCATCATATAACCCAATCCAACCCGATTTTATTTCGGGTTGTTAAAAAATAACCCGATATGGTTGTTTTTAACAAAGTAATCCGACCCAACCCGACTATTTTTGGGTTGGGTCAGATCGGGTTCACGGATTGGGTTAAAAATGCTCACCCCTACTTGTAACTCAGAAAACAAGTCATCTGCAATAATGTCTGATTTGCTGTCAAGTGTTAAAGCAGCTTCCAAATTACAACAATATTCTTGCAATCTGCTATGCTCCATCATAACCAACTATTTAGGATCAAATAAAAATTCAAAAGTACCTTCAAATGCTGCCAGTTGTTCAAACATATTCTTCAAAGAAGAAAGAGCAGCATCAACAACAACCAGAAAATAATTAACTCTGAATTATTCCTCAGTAGATAGTGAGGTGTCTTCATGTTCAGATTCATCAAATTATTTTTTTCAACGAGTTTGCCAATCTTTAGAAAAGATAGGATCAATTTTCAAATCAGATGCAATCTTTTTGGCCTTTTCCATAGCATATGCGAATCTATGTTCCCTGTACTTCTCAAAATAAGAAATCAGCAACTTCAAATTCATAATTACAACATCAATTTGCATATCTTCAGATTGTAAAAGTTCACTAACTTTCTTAATCTTCCTTAAAATATTATGCCATACAGTCATTGCCAACAAAAACTTAAAATTCTGAAGTTCGTGTGTTGCTAAACTTTCAGTTTCACTGTTTGCTCTTGGATTTTCACTAACTCTTGCCAATTTAAACAAAATATCTTTTATATTACTAACTTGAGTTATTATGGCTGTAACACTATCAATATGACTTTCCCATCTAGTTGCTAATAAGGATTTCAAAGTTAAGTGATCCACAAAATTCTGAAAAAACTTGCATCTCCTTGTAGAGCTAGCAAACAAAGTATACATGCATTGCGCCAAACCAGAAAAATGTCTTAGCTCTAACACAAGAATTAGCAATATCACAAACTGTTAAATTAAGATAATGACAAGCACATGGAATAAAAAAAAGCTCTAGGATTAATTTCAAGCAACCTCTTTTGAACACTTTGGTGTTTTCCTTTCATATTAGGCCTATTATCATAGCCTTGCTCTCTTACATTATCAACATCAAGCTTTAAGGACTTTAACACAGCTAATAAGTCACTAAAAAAAACCCTAAACCAGTTGTATCATCCACTTTCAAAAACTTCAGAAAATACTCTTCAACTTTTACCGAACTGTTTGACAGAGTTACACATCAAATGATTAGACTCATTTGCTCTTGGTGACTTGCATCTGGGATACAATCAAGCGTCACAGAAAAATATTTTGGATTTGTAATTTTCTGAATTATAGAGCTCTTAACCTCAGAACCGAAGAAAGCAATCAACTCATTCTGAATTTTATGGTTGAGACAGTGATGATGAATCTCATTATTAGGAATTCGTTTAAAATGCTCCTGCATAATCAAATCAAACTCGGCAATCAATTCAAGTAACCCCAAAAAAATCACCATTTTTATCTTGGTATATTTTCTCATTCTCTCCACTAAAAGTCAAACCACGAGATGTAAGACACCTCATAACAGAAATAATTCTCACTAAAACCTGTTTCCAATGATCTTTCTCTTTTCTAATTTGCAATTGTATCTTTTTATCAGTTGTTTCATTTTTTCAATATGATTTGCAAATCAATCTAGGTCTTTATGTTATTAAGATGCTTAAAATTGTTCTCAAGTTGTCTAAGCCTCTCGCTTAAATGTTTCCAATCATTGAACCCCTCATTAGCTAACATTATTTTGTGGTTTACAGATTTGAACAACTTACAATAAAAACAATAAATTTTGTCCACCTCCTTTGAGTACGCAAGCCATTTTCTATCTTGGTTCTCTCCATTTGCCAATTTTCTTATATAATAAGAACATGAAAAATGTCTAAAGAGTCCATCCTCAGGAAACTTCAAATTATACTTTTATAGGACATTTTTCTACCACAAGATCTTTTGTTTTGTTATCAATGTTATCCCAAGTTCTAGGATCATATATATTCATATTCAAGTCATGCCCATTATGTCTTCCTTCAACCTTTGTCTCAACTGGACCACTTTCATTTTCATTTGCAATCATCTCAGTTTCATTTTTATTATCAATCAAATCAACAACAACTTCATTCAATCATACCATTTTCTCTCGATTCTTCTTGATTAACTGATTGTTCTGGTTCATTACCTAAATTATTCATTGAATCTTGAATTGAATAACTAGCTTTGAAAAACTTATCAAGTGCTCCCTTTTGAAGATTTAACCAAATATTCAATCTTTTTTCTTTTGTTTCTTTTTCGACAACCCAATTCTTGTGTCCTAGGAAACAAGCTTCAACTTTCAAGTACAAGTATTACACTCAATCAAGGAACCAATCAAAACACAGCTAGTGAATCAAAGTACCAAACACAACCAAGGAGACAAGGAACCAAACACAACCAGTAGAAGACTAGATTCAACAAAGAGAGATAGGCCTTCATTTATATGAACGATAGGCCTTTTTCATTATCTAAAATGACTTTCGGCAATGGATATCTCGGCTATCGCATCGATGAAGAACGTAGCGAAATGCGATACTTGGTGTGAAATGCAATACTGAGGATGGGCTCTCTAGACATTTTTCATGTTCTTATTGTACAAAAAAATTGGCAAATTGAGAGAACCAAGATAGAAAATGGCTTGCGTACTCAAAGGAGATGGACAAAATTTACTGTTTTTGTTGTAAGTTGTTCAAATTAGCAAACCACAAAAGTATGTTAGCTAATGAGGGGTTCAATGATTGGAAACATTTAAGCGAGAGGTTTAGACAACGTGAGAACAGTTTTAAGCATCTTAATAACATAAGGACCTAGATTGATTTGCAAATCATATTGAAAAATATGAAACAATTGATAAAAAGATACAATTGCAAATTAGAAAAGAGAAAGATCATTGGAAACAGGTTTTAGTGAGAATTATTTCTGTTATGAGGTGTCTTACATCTCGTGGTTTGACTTTTAGTGGAGAGAATGAGAAAATATAAGAAGATAAAAATGTTGATTTTTTTGGGGCTACTTGAATTGATTGCTGAGTTTGATTTGATTATGCAGGAGCATTTTAAACGAATTCTTAATAACGAAATTCATCATCACTGTCTCAACCATAAAATTCAGAATGAGTTGATTGCTTTCTTAGGTTATGAGGTTAAGAGCTCTATAATTCAGAAAATTACAAATACAAAATATTTTTCTGTGACGCTTGATTGTATCCCAAATGCAAGTCACCAAGAGCAAATGAGTCTAATCATTCGATGTGTAAATGTGTCAAACAGTTTAGTGAAAGTTGAAGAGTATTTTCTGAAGTTTTTGAAAGTGGATGATACAGCCTGTTTAGGGCTTTTTAATGACTTATTAGCTGTGTTGATGTCCCTAAAACTTGATGTTGATAATGTAAGAGGGCAAGGCTATGATAAAGTCATGTTTGTTAAAACTCTGTCATTATTTCCAGATATTTTTGCTAGCTGTATAGATTAGCTAGTTGTACAGATTATGGTATAGATTTGTTAGCTGTACATATTTGATTTTGCTTGATTTAAGGTTTGTAATTTCCTCTTAATTTAGGCTTGATTGTAGGCATAAGTACAGCTCTTCTAGAGATTTTTGCTAGCTGTATAGATTAGCTAGCTGTACAGATTATGGTACATATTTGTTCCTTCTTCTAATCAGCTCGCTGACATCTTCACCAAAGGTCTTCACAAGCATTGCTTTCAACTTCTGCGATCCAACCTCGTCTTTCCTGGATAGCCGAGTTTGCAGAGGAGTGTTAAAATTTTGTCATTATTTCCAGAGATTTTTGCTAGCTGTATAGATTAGCTAGCTGTACAGATTATGGTATAGATTTGTTAGCTTACCTATTTGATTTTGCTTGATTTAAGGTTTGTAATTTCCTCTTATTTTAGTCTTGATTGTAGGCATAAGTACAGCTCTTGTAATCTATAAATAGGAACCTCCTTTGGAGAAGAAATATACAGAAATTACTTTTTTTACAATGTTGATAGTGTTACAGCCATAATAACTCAAGTTAGTGATATAAAAGATGCTTTGTTTAAATTGGCAAGAGTTAGTGAAAATCCAAAAGCAAATAGTGAAGCTGAATGTTTAGCAGCACATGTACTTGAGAGTTTTGAGTTTTTTGTTGACAATGACTGTATGTCATAATATTTTAAAAAGTTAGTGAACTTTTGCAATCTGAAGATATGCAAATTGATGTTAGAATTATGAATTTGAAGTTGCTGATTTTTTATTTTGAAAAGTACAGGGAACATGGATTCGCACATGCTATGGAGAAGGCCAAAAAGATTGCATCTGATTTGAAAATTGATCCTATCTTTCCTCAAGGTTGGCAGACTCGTTGAAAAAAGCAATTTGATGAATCTGAACATGAAGACACCTCACTGTCTGCTGAAGAATTATTCAGGGTTAATTATTTTCTAGTTGTTGTTGATACTGCTCTTTCTTCTTTGAAGAGCAGGCTTGAACAACTGGCAACATTTGAAGGTATTTTTGTTTGATCCTAAATAGTTAGGTTATGATGGAGCATAGCAGATTGCAAGAATGTTGTTCTAATCTTGAAGCTGCTTTAACACTTAACAGCAAATCAGACATTATTGCAGATGACTTGTTTTCTGAGTTGCAAGTGTTAACAATGTACTTACCTATAGGGACAAAGACATACATTCAAGTTCTTGAGTTTGTAGAATCTTTGGAGTGTTTTTCAAACATTTCAATTGGTTATAAAATTTTGTTAACTGTTCATGTTACTGTTGCATCTGCTGAAAGGAGTTATTGTAAACTTAAATTATTAAAATCTTATTTGTAGTCAATTATGTCACAGGAGAGGTTGAATGGATTGGTCATCTTATGCATCGGAAAAATTATATTGGATAAGTTGGATTTTGAAACTATTATCAATGATTTTGCTTTTCAAAATGCTTCAAGATCCAAAGTCTTTTTGTAATTGTTTCTACTTATTGTGTTTTTGATATCCAGAAGTTCCCTAACTTGAATATGCAAAGTAATGGGCAATGATGCAATCAAAAGGATTATGAAAGATGTGAATTAGTCTATGCTTAGATGGAAGATTATTAGCTAGCAAGTAGCAAAACACTTTTGTCATGTAATCTGTTTGTTTTGTTGAGCTTTTGTAAGCTGTTTTGTAAAACTTTATTTTTCTTTATCCCGTTTTTGTAATGACTATTATTTTTAATGAAAATAAAGGAGTGATGGCCTAACCTCCCATTGGGTTCCAGCCATAAAAAAGAATATGTCTAACAAAATTTTGTATTTGTTAAAATTTATCTAAGTATAACAAGTTAGGGCCTCATTTTAAGTTCTAGCCCCGGGCCACCAAAAACTCAGGGCTGGCCCTGGACCTGTTGTCCTAGGCGATTGCCCTCAGCTCCCCAGCCCAAGGCCGGCCCTGGGTTTGTGCAAACTTGAAAGTTGCTCAAACGTTGCTTTGTTATGAAGAAGAATGTGAATATTTGATGGTTCTTTTATTGCTAGTGTGTGTTGGAATGAAACACTTGTGAGAGTGGGTGTTTTGGATGGTAAGATAATGTCATATTTTTAGTGTTTTTAATCGATTTTGATTTTATAAAGATGAAAATGTTTTCCAATACAAGTATGTGGATAGTTTTGAGGTTTCTGATTTTTGGAGGTCAAATTTCCTTAGATCTTCGTACAAAGCGGTCATTGCTATGAGTTACTCTAAAGAAAATTCTACTTTTGAGTTTCTATACATGGGTTACTGCCAAATGGGTCAACGGCCATGTAACAAATCCATAGTGTATGTATGTTAAATCTACTTGTCTATGTTTTTATGTTCCCTTTAGCTGACCAGAAAATGTAGGATAAATGTTTTGGTTCTCAGATTTCCTAATAGTCCCTCAACCGTTCCAAGTGGACCTAGTTGGCTTGATTTTGGAACTATGGTTCTATTTCTCTTCCACTTTCTTTCAATGAACTATTATTGTGATTCACTTAAAAATTAAGTCTTGCATTATCAAATTCCTATCTATAATATTGATTAATGATTTTATTATGCTCAGTGTTCTAAAACGAGGCCATCTAGGCGCTAGGCGGCTGGCCGCTGCGTCGGATATGGCCAAATCGGTCATATTTCACTGCCGGCCATGTGTCTTGGCTGGAAACGGCCTGCAAAGACTGGGTCTTGACTGAAAATAACCGAGAATGACTAGGTCTTGGCTGGAAACGGCTGGAAACAGCCGGGAAAGACTAGATCTTGGCTGGAAATGATAGGGAAAGTTTAAATTTTGGCCGGAAAAGACTGGGTCTTGGTCGGAAACGGCTTTGTGACCAGAGATAGGGCCGAAAAGAAGAAAAAAAGAGTGAGATTAGGGTCGACGGTGGCGGCGTCGTTGCGTCGTTGAAAGAGGCGGTGGCTCAATCTCAAAGCTATTTTATGTTATGTTGTTGGTGGTGACCAAACAAAACTAAACTAAACTAATCTAATTTATCTATACTAGATGGGGAAGTGGGACAGAGACACTAGATATATTTTTTTTTTAGCAAGTGGGTACTTGATTTCCATTAAATAATGGATAATTATCATTCTGGCCCCTATAATTGAATGTATTTTTTATTTTTCACCTCTAATTTTATTTTTTTCACCCTTTAATTTATAAAAATCTCTAAAATATCCCCTTACCGAGGAATCGCCTAGGAGCTAGGCGTTCGGCCGAACGCCTAGCGTCTAGCGCATTTTAGAACACTGATTATGTTTAGGAGTTTGCATTTCTTAACACTTATTTGTTGCTTGTCAAACTTTAATGTAGTAATTTGATCGAAATTTGCGTATTAGTATGCCGTGTTGCTTAAAAGCAATATTGATGGTTCAACAGATTGTATGCTTGGCAAGGCTTTTAAAGACCTGAGGGATGGAATTTATAGATGAATGGAAGTCCCAGTTTCCGGTCGGAAAAGTCTTTACACCACCTCTTCTCCTCTCAGGCCCATCAACGAGGTCCATACTTGGTCCACTCTGTTTCATCCCAAAGCTGCAAACCCTAACCCTTCTCTTCTCCTCTCCCTCTCTTTTTCGTCCTATTTTTTCTTCTCCACAATTCTCTCTCTCTCTAGGTTTCTCTCCATCTCCTCTTTTATTGCCTCCCAGTTTAGACCCCAACACCATAATGACACCTTCGTTGACTCTTACAATCGTCTTCAGCTTCTTCATTGCCCAAATACAAACAATGTTATCACCTACTTCTTTGTTGGTTACGATCATGACCAACTTGGGTTTTTGTTATTTTCATTCAAAGACTCGAGTTTTGATATTTTAACTCATGAAAATGATAAAAATTTTATGGCCAAGAATCAGCTCAAACACTGGATATGAAAAATTTTGGTTAAGCCTGTTTTGGAAATTGTAGGTTTCAAGGTAATTCTTTGGTTACTATTGGTTAGTACTATGTACTCCGTTCATTGGTTTAGTGTCAAAGTTAATAAAGTTGGTGAAAAGCCTACTCTATGTTATTTGGCTTTTAAGTTGTTCAAAAGTAGCTCTATTGTGAGTGCTTGTTGGAGCCTGCATTTGGTGGAGCAGAGTGTAGTTTTGTTACAAAATGGTTCTTCGTTTTTGTTTGATTTTGTAAAATAATGAAAATGGTAGAAAATATAATGGAGGAAATGTGTGAAATAATGAAAGTGAGAGAAAATATAATGGAGGAAAAAATGTATATTATTTTCATTAACCTTATGTGGTATATATACATGAAGATACAACATACATAGTTAAACATACACCTAACTTCACTTAATATTCTCCTAACAACATTAATAGTCAAACATATACCTAACTTCACCTAATATCCACCTAACAACATACATAGTCAAATATACAATTAATATTTACTAATACTCCCCCTTAAGTTGGAGAGTGAATATCATGAAGTCCCAACTTATTACGCAAATTCACAAACTGATCCTTTCCTAAAGCCTTCGTAAATACATCAACCAGTTGCAAGTGTGAAGAAACAAAAGAAGGATTAATTATTCCGGCTTGTACTTTCTCTCGTACTATATGACAGTCGATCTCAATGTGCTTTGTACGCTCATGAAAGACAGGATTCGCAGTAATGTGTAAAGCTGCCTGATTGTTGCAAAACAATAGTGTAAAATCCCTAATTTCGAATAATTAAGTTTGAATATGTGAATATAAATTTTGTGATTTGAGGGGTATAAAATGTAATTAAATTTTGTATAATTGTATGGTTTCCAGGTGGACCAGATGGAACGGTCCAGAAATGATGCATGAAGGGTGAAAAATTGGAACAGTGAGTACCGCGACCACAGATCGCGATGAGCTGCTCGCGGCGAAAAATGGCATTTTCGGGCAGTGAGCAACGCAACCTGGTCACTGTGACCACAGATCGCGCTGACTGGCTCGCGACGAAAAAGTGAAAATCCTGGTAGTGAGCATCGAGACCATTATCGCGACCAGGATACCGCGATGTGTGATCGCGATAAAGGCGGTGGAGTTGCTCCAGAGAGCAACGCGACCTAGTGGCGCGACCTAGTGGCGCGACCACAAGTAGCGACGACGGTCGCGATGACCGAAATAATATAAAAAAAAATTGGCTTCTCACAGAAGCCATCGAAAACAGAACAGAAGAAAAGAGAGAGGGAGAGACCGAGAGAAAGAAAGAAGAGAAAGAAGAAGAAGAAGAAAGAAAGAAGAGGAGAAAGAAGAAGAAAGAAAGAAGAAGAAGAAGAAGAAGAAGAAAGAAGAAGAACAAGAACAAGAACAAGAACAAGAAGAAGAAGAAGAAAAGAGGAAGGAAAGAGAAGAGAAAAGTGAAGGAAAAAGAGAAAGGGAAGGAAAAAGTAACCTAGAAAAACGATAGTCGAAAGGAAACGGTATCCAGGTTGGTGTACACCTGTTTTCGACATTTTTATGTGTTTTGATTTACATTTGAGTTTTAAATAATTTAGTAAATATATGTTTATATTATTTTTCGATTGTCTAATTTCGATTTAATTGTATTTATTGTATTTGATTGTTGATTAGGTTGAAATTATTTGTTCCGAAGTTCAAATGATCAAATTGTTGAATATATGTTTTTCAAATATTGATCCACAGTTTTATATTAGTTATGTTTAATTTCGAATTGTGAATTGTTATATGAAAAATGTATTGAAACGGCCCTAGGATACGTAGACATAGAAATGGATATCGGAGGTTGGTATACCAGCTGGGTTCAGTGAGCAGTACTGCACCGACATTGACATTGCTATTGATGATTTATTATGTACCTCCTCCTGGATTCGTCCAGGGGTAGGGAGACACGTACCTCCTCACGGATTCGTCCTAGGGTAGGGAGACACGTACCTTCCTAAGGATTCGTTCCTGGGATAGGGAGATATGTACCTCTCTAGGGTCCGAATCCTCGGTCCTAGGGTAGGGAGATACGTACCACTCTTAGGATTCATCCTAGGGTGGGAGTTATGTTCGACAGACAGCCACTGTGGTCGAACGACCCATATTCCAGTCCTGGTTTATGTTAAGTATTCTAGAGGGCTAGAATTGAAATGAATTGAATAATACGTTTATAAGTGAATTTCGGAATTGATTTTTATACGTTTATGATTATAATATAAATGATTGTATACGTCCTGGATTATGAATTGTAATGAGTTGTTTATATAGAATTGATTTTATCAGTTTTATTTCTGTAAATGATTTGCATCGTAATATGTTTATATCTGATTATATTGTGATATTTTGTTTATTAAGAAAAGCTGTTTATGATTTTAATACTTGAGTTTAGTGTACACCCACTAAGCTATATGCTTAGCACGTCGGTTTTTATCGCGCGTAGGTCACAGGGATACCGAGGCAGATAAGGAGTAGAGAGGAGGTACCTGCAGATCGAAGAGTTCAGAGTCACTACATTGATTTGGGTAGTAATATATTTTTGTATATATATTCTGTAAGCATGCATATACAGAAGTCTGTAATTTCGAAGAGTTTATATATATGTTTTGTAAATCATTTTATGATTGCTGTTTTTTTTCATTTTTAGAATGTTTGTAAATATTGAATTATGAATTATTTTATTTTAAACTGTTGGAAAGTCGCACTAAACAGCAGAGTGTGCATTTGAATGAAATGAGATTTGAAGTGTTGTGGATTTTATGTGGTTTGAGTTTTTATCTGAAACAGGTTTTGAGAAATCAGAAAAACAGAGGAAACTCTGCCGAAATTTTTAAAAGTGTATTTCGATGGGCTCACTAGAAACATATTTTGAAAGTATAAATTGATACAATTTTCAATGGTTTGAAATGGATAAATGTGAATTTAGAAAGTTTTGAAAACTCGGTAACGCTCCCTGGGTCGATCCAGTCGGGTCGGGTCAGGGGGTGTTACATTTTAGTGGTATCAGAGCGCGGTTTAGGCGTTTCTGGACCAAAAGAGTCTGTCCATGCATGCATTGTATAAGGATACCCATAGGAATGTGTGACTCTAATCTGCAGACCTCTCTTCTGTCTTATATAGGATAAAAAGAAATGGAAGGAAGCGGTGATAGACCTGAGAGTCCCGCCAGCGTGGCTGGGGGAGCATCTAGGGAATCAGTAAGCCCGAGAGTGGCGGACCCTGTACAGCCAGCATTTATGCAGCAGATGACTGAGTTCTTTCAGAATGTGGCTAGAGCAGCGCCACGAAGATCAGCCATAGAGCGACTGGCTAAATACAGACCCACGGATTTCCATGGCAGAAAGGATGAGGATGCATCTGCCGCAGAGTACTGGTTTGAACGGACTGACAGAATATTAGAGCAGATGCACTGCACACCTGAGGAGAGACTGGAGTATGCAGTATCCTTACTGCATGAGGATGCCTATCAATGGTGGACCTCCATTATACAGACAGTGCGACCAGAGAACAGAACTTGGGAATTCTTTCAGAAGGAGTTCCGGAGAAAATATATTGGTCGTATCTATTTGGACAATTTGAAGAGGGAGTTTACCAACCTGAAGCAAAAGCAGATGACAGTGACCGAATACGAGAGAGAATTTGTCAGGTTGAGTAAATATGCACGAGATATGGTGGGGACAGAGGCGGATAAATGTAGGAGGTTTGAAGATGGACTGAACGATTATATCCGCCTACAGGTTGTGTGACATTCCTAATGTTTAGATAATGAATTGTGAATCTATGAATAGAATATTGATTATTTGAGGAATGTTACAGGTTGCTGCCTTTGAATTCGAAATTTTACCAGACTCATCTCGGCAGCTCTGAATGTATAAAGAATTAAGAAGGAAGAGCAGGCCAGAAGAGACAGAGGGCAGCAAAGAAGAGGGGCAGGGCCATCCAGCTCATATCAGCCCCAGAGTAAGAAATTTAAGGGACCGCAGCCTAGTGGTCCAGTGCAGTCACAGAGGCCCGTACCCACAGCTCGGCCTGATCAGTCTGCAACTTCCGTGGCCAGTACCCCTAGGAGTGCAGGTAGAGGACCAGCCCCTGCCTTGTGTGAACATTGTAGAAGAAGACATCCTGGTGAATGCTGGAAGCTTACAGGAGCCTGCCTGAGATGTGGATCTCGTGACCATTTCCTGAGAGATTGCCCACATATTCGATCTATCCCTGCTCAGCAGCCAAAAAGATATGCCCCTACTACTTCCAGAGGTAGGAGGCCCAGTCAGGCAGTACCTGAAGGTGGTAGCCACAGAGGAGTGTCAGAGTCAGTGGCAAGACCCGATAGTCGAGCTCCTGCAAAAGTTTATGGTGTTAGAGCTCAGGAAGACAAGGATGCGCCTGACGTGATAGCTGGTATTATTTCTATTTTTGATACTACAGCTATTGCATTGATAGATCCAGGTTCCACTCATTCATATATATGTGATGCCATGCTGAAACACCGAAATCTGGAAACTGAACTTACTGAATATGATGTGTTAGTTAGTAATCCGATAGGCCAAAGTGTAGTTGTGAACCGTGTGTACAGAAATTGTCCTATTCGGATATAGGAGTGTGAATTCCCAGGAAATTTGATGAAGTTGCCATTCCATGAGTTTGATGTGATCCTAGGCATGGATTGGTTAACTAGGCATAAAGTAGTGATTGACTGTGAATTGAAACGAGTGACCCTCATAACAGCAAATGGTGCAGAAATCACAATGGTGGGTGAACGGAGGGATTTTCTCTCCAATGTCATTTTAGCCACTACAGCCTGTAAACTGATTAGAAAGGGTTGTGAAGCATATTTGGCACAGGTGGTTGATTCCAGAAAGGTTAATTCTGAAATTCAGAAGATACCTACTGTGTATGATTTTGCAGATGTGTTTCCAGAGGAGCTTCCTGGTTTGCCACCTCAGAGAGAAGTGGAGTTTATGATAGATGTGGTACCAGGTACGTCTTCAGTATCGATAGCTCCCTACAGAATGACACCAGCAGAATTGAAAAAACTGAAGATATAGTTATAGGAATTGCTGGATAAGGGCTTTATCAGACCTAGTGTATCCCCCTAGGGAGATCCAGTGCTGTTCGTGAAAAAGAATGATGGGTCATTGAGACTATGCATCAATTACAGGCAGCTGAATAAACTTACTGTTAAGAATAAGTATCCGTTGCCTAGAATTGACGACTTGTTTGACCAGCTGAGAGGAGCCTGTGTTTTCTCAAAGATAGATCTTAGATCGGGGTATCACCAGTTGAGAATAAAAGAGTTAGATATTCCGAAAATTACATTCAGAACCAGGTATGGACACTATGAATTTGTAGTGATGCCATTTGGGCTGACTAATGCACCTGCAGCCTTTATGGACTTGATGAACCAGGTATTCCGACCATACTTGGATCAGTTTGTGGTGGTATTTATCGATGATATCCTGGTGTACTCACAAACGGCAGAGGACCATGACAGGCACCTCAGAGTAGTACTGCAAATTCTGAGGGAGAAGCAACTGTTTGGAAAACTAAGTAAATGTGAATTCTGGTTGCCTGAGATTGCATTTCTGGGTCACATTGTATCAGCAGAGGGTATTAAGGCAGATCCGAAAAAGATTGAAGCGATTATGGAATGGAAGCCTCCCAGAAATGTTACTGAAGTCAGAAGTTTTCTAGGCTTGGCAGGTTATTATCGACAGTTTGTAAAGGGGTTTTCCTCCATAGCAAGTCCGTTGACCAAGCTACTGCATAAGAATGTCAGATTTGAATGGACTGATAGATGCCAGGTAGCTTTTGACAGATTGAAGGCGATGCTTGTTGAGGTTCCAGTCCTGATTCAGCTTGTTTCAGGTAAAGACTTTGTGATCTTTAGTGATGCCTCACATCAGGGTTTAGGCTGTGTATTGATGCAGGAAGGCAAAGTGGTTGCATATGCGTCCAGACAACTGAAAAATCATGAGCAGAACTATCCGATTTATGATCTAGAACTTGCAGCCATTGTATTTGCTTTGAAAATCTGGAGACATTACTTGTATGGTGAGAAATGCTACATATATACAGATCACAAGAGTCTGAAATATCTGCCTACCCATAAAGAACTTAATCTGAGACAGAGACGGTGGATAGAGTTGATTAAAGATTATGATTGTGTAATCGACTATCATCCAGGAAAGGCGAATGTAGTTGCAGATGCTCTGAGCATAAAAGCACTGTTCGCTCTGAAGGCTATGAATGTGCAATTGCAGCTGAATCCAGATAATGCATTGGTGGCCGAATTGATATGTAGACCCAGTTTGATTCAGCAGATTGCAGATAAACAGAAGCAGGATGCTAGAATTCAGATGATATGTGAACAGATCCCAGAAGGGAAGCATCCGGATTTCTCAATCAGAGCTGATGGTATTGTGCGTTTCAGAGACAGGATTTGTATTCCAGATGATGAAGAATTGAGAAAGATGATCCTGACAGAGGCACACAGTAGTCCGTATTCTATGCACCCAGGTAGCACAAAAATATATAGAGACTTGAAAACTCAGTATTGGTAGTCTGGTATGAAGAAGGATGTGGTGGAATTCGTGAATAGATGCATGACTTGTCAGCAGGTGAAAGCTGAACACCGGGTTCCATCAGGATTGTTACAGCCAATAGCAATGCCTGAATGGAAATGGGATCGTATTACAATGGACTTTGTCACAGGATTGCCACTCACTCGGAGTAAACACAATGCAGTATGGGATATAGTGGATCGATTGACGAAGTCAGCACATTTTCTACCTGTCAGAACTGACTATTCACTGGATCGATTAGCAGACTTGTACATCAGAGAGATAGTCAGATTGCATGGAGTGCCTGCATCCATAATATCAGATAGAGATCCGAGGTTTACATCCAGATTTTGGAAGAAGTTTCAAGAAGCCTTGGGTACTCGACTGAGTTTCAGTACAGCCTTCCATCGGCAGACAGACGGACAATCAGAAAGGGTAATGCATGTGCTTGAAGATATGCTCAGGAGTTGTGTAATTAACTTTGAAGGGAGTTGGGCGGATCATCTCCCATTGATTGAATTCGCCTATAACAACAGTTATCAGTCGAGCATAGCTATGGCACCGTATGAGGCACTGTATGAAAGGAAATGCAGGACTCCAGTATGCTAGACAGAGTTAGGAGAGGACAGGTTAGTAGGCCCAGACTTGATTCGACAAACTGAGGAGAAGGTGAAGATTATCAAGAATAGATTGAAAGTTGCTTCTGACCGACAGAAATCATATGCAGATTTGAAAAGAAAAGAGATAGAATATGAAGTCGGTGAGAAAGTGTTCCTGAAAGTATCTCCGTGGAAGAAAGTACTTAGATTTGGCAGAAAAGGTAAGTTAAGTCCGAGGTTTATTGGGCCATACGAAATTATTGAACGTGTGGGACCAGTAGCCTACAGACTAGCTTTACCTCTAGAATTAGGAAAGATTTATAATGTTTTCCATGTGTCTATGCTGAGGAGATACAGATCTGATCCTTCCCACAGTATTCAGGCCAAAAGTATTGAAATCCGACCAGACCTGACATATGAAGAGGAACCAGTGCAAATTCTTGATCGAGAGATTAAAGAACTACGAAATAAAAGAGTTCTACTGGTGAAAGTCCTCTGGAGGAATCACAATGTAGAAGAAGCTACCTGGGAGAGCGAGGAAACTATGAGACAGCAATATCCGCAACTGTTCAATTGAGGTAAATTTCGAGGACGAAATTTCTTAAGAGGGGAAGAATTGTAACATCCCTAATTTCAAAGAATTAAGTTTGAATATGTGAATATAAATTTTGTGATTTGAGAGGTATAAAGTGTAATTAAATGTATGTTTAATTGTATGGTTTCCAAGTGGACCAGATGGAACGGTCCAGAAATGATGCATGAAGGGTGAAAAATTAGAACAGTGAGTACCGTGACCACAGATCGCGATGAGCTGCTCGCAGCGAAAAATGGCATTTTCGGGCAGTGAGCAACGCGACCAGGTCACCGCGACCACAGATTGCGCTGACTGGCTCGCGACGAAAAAGTGAAAATCCTGATAGTGAGCATCGCGACCACTATCGCGACCAGGATACCACGATGTGTGATCGCGATGAAGGCGGTGGAGTTACTCCAGAAAGCAACGCGACCTAGTGGCGCGATCACAGGTCGCGACGACGGTCGCGATGACCGAAATAATATAAAAAAAAATTGGCTTCTCACAGAAGCCATCGAAAACAGAACAGAAGAAAAGAGAGAGGGAGAGACCGAGAGAAAGAAAGAAGAGAAAGAAGAAGAAGAAGAAAGAAAGAAGAAGAAGAAGAAGAAGAAGAAAGAAAGAAGAAGAAGAAAGAAGACGAAGAAGAAGAAGAAGAAGAAAGAAGAGGAAGAAGAAGAAGAAGAAGAAGAAGAAGAAGAAGAAGAAGAAGAAGAAGAAGAAGAAGAAGAAGAGAAAGGAAAGAGAAGAGAAAAGTGAAGGAGAAAGAGAAAGGGAAGGAAAAAGTAACCTAGAAAAACGATAGTCGAAAGGAAACGGTATCCAGATTGGTGTACACTTGTTTTCGACATTTTTATGTGTTTTGATTTACATTTGAGTTTTGAATAATTTAGTAAATATATGTTTATATTGTTTTTCGATTGTCTAATTTCGATTTAATTGTATTTATTGTATTTGATTGTTGATTAGGTTGAAATAATTTGTTCCGAAGTTCAAATGATCAAATTGTTGAATATATGTTTTTCGAATATTGATCGACAGTTTTATATTAGTTATGTTTAATTTCGAATTGTGAATTGTTATATGAAAAATGTATTGAAACGGCCCTAGGATACGTCTGTCACTGATCAAGAAGCAAATCTAGAACCACAATACGACAATGTTGAATAACTTCCTGCGCAAAATAAGGTAATTGTTCCTGAAGAACAAACTCAACAAACTCAACAACAAATACCATTAAAGAGATCCACAAGAGAAAGGAGAAATGCAATTTCGAATGATTATATAGTATTTCTCCAAGAACATGAGAAAGATAATGGAATGGTGAACGATGATCCAATCAACTTCCACCAAGTCATGTAGGGTTCTAAATCTTAAAGGTGGATTGATGCCATGAATGAAGAGTACAAGTCTATGCAAGACAATGATGTTTGGGATCTTGTCCCCTTGCTTTAAAGTGCGAAACCCATTGGTTGTAAATGGATATTTAAAACCAAAAGAGATTCGAAAAGTAATGTGGAGAGATATAAGGCTCGTCTTATTGCTAAAGGCTTTACTCAAAAGGAAGGCATCAACTTCAAAGAAACTCCCTCTGGTTTCAACGAAAGACTCTGTTAGGACAATTATGACACTTGTTGCACATTTTGATCTTGAGTTACATCAGATGGATGTTAAGACGGCGTTTCTCAATGGCGAAATTGATGAAACGATTTATATGGTGCAACCAGAAAACTATGTCTGAAGACCGAAAGAAGATGGTTTGCAAACTAAAGAAATCCATCTATGGACTCAAACAAGCTTCTCTTCAATGGTATTACAAATTTCATCAAGTAATTATCTCATTTGGTTTTAAAATAAATAATGTTGATGAATTGTGTATACCACAAGTTTAGTGGGAGCAAACATATCTTCCTGATTTTGTAAGTTGATGACATACTGCTTGCCACTAATGATATAGGCTTATTGGACGAAATCAAGAGATTTTTATCAAAGAAATTTGAAATGAAAGCTCTTGATGACGCCTCTTTTGTATTACCCAAAATATATAATTTGTAAATGGTTTTTATGAATAAATAAAAGAAGAGTTCAACTCATTCTTCTTATTGTGTCATTTATATTATATAAACTTGTGCATTATAACATCCTAAATTGCTAGATGTAATCTCGTATTGTGTATATGAATGTCATATACAAATGGATACAGTAAGAGATGTGTAATCTAAAGAGTCTATATATAGCAAATAAAGCTAGGTACTTTATTTATAGTTAATCTATAGCTGCAGTTCATTCTGTATTGTACGATAATTCTATCCTGAATCATTCATATAGAGATATGAGAATTAAGGCACCTTGTATGATGTGATCATATAGGATTGAGTCATGATCTATATGAATCTCTCACCAAGATCCGTTTACCGATGAGATTCATATATATATATATATATATATATATATATATATATATATATCAATTTATGATGGTTATATGTAAGTGATCTCAATCCTGAGTGTCTTATCGACTCATTCAGGTTAGATAGTGATCTTTGATATACCATGGATAAGGTCGGATGATTATTCCTGATCAATATTCCCAGTATGTTAGGATTACTGTTTGGCTTGTGGCTGAGAAGGTTTGTACACAATAGTGAAATCCATTCATTCTTGTGAGAATTAGAGAGTAGCTCCCTTAAGGGTTGATTCGGGGCTTGTGTGACGTCCACCTTCGGGATTCGCCTACACTGGTCTATGCCAGGTTTGCCCCGCGAGGTCCGACGGTCACTCACAAGGTACTGTCCGCTTTGGGTCGTCCGGGGTTGCCCCGCCACAACGCCCTCACGGTTTTGCTTCGCCTCCCCCAAATCAGGATTTGAACCAGTTACTTATCCTTAAGTACTAATCCTTATCAAGTTGGGTACCAATTGAGCTAGAAATTGTAACATCTCGGATTTCGTATAATTAATTTCATATATGTGAAAATAAATTTTGTTATTTGAAGGGGTGTAAATGTAATTAAAAGTATGTTTATTTTTATGATTTCCAGGTGGACCAGATTGAATGGTTGAAAATGAAGAATGAAAAATTGAAAATGGAGGCAGAGAGCATCGCGACCTGGTCACCGCGACCACAGGTCGCGATGGCTTGCTCGCGGTGAAAAACGAGATTTCTGGCAGTGAGCATCGCGACCAGTCACCGCGACCACAGGTCGCGATGAGCTGCTCGCGATGAAAATGTCAAAATCTGGCAGTGAGCAACGCGACCACCAGCGCGACCAAGGGACCGCGAGGTGTGCTCGCGACGAAGGCGGTGCGAATGCTCCAGTGAGCACCGCGACCTGGTGGCGCGACCACAGGTCGCGACGACGGTCGCGATAGCGAAAAAAATATATAAAAAAAAAGAAGAGGCTTCTCGCAGAAGCCAGAAAAAGAGAAACAGCAAGAAGAGAGATAAGAGACCGAGAAAAGAAAAGAAAAAGAAGAAAAAGAAGAAGAGAGAAAGAAAAAGAAAGAGAAGGAAGGAAAGAGAGAGAAAGTAAGTGTGGGTGAAAGAGAAAAGGGAAAGGGAAGGAAAACGAAATCGTAGAACCGTGATTTCTCGAACGAAAAACGGATTCCAGGTAGGTGTACTTTCGTTTTCCGAACCGTTACGAGAAGTATTTCGTTTACGTTTTCGTTTTCGTTTCCGTTTTAGTTTTCGTTTTCGATTTACGTGAAAAGTTCTCGTTTTCGATTTTTCATAAGTAAAGTATTTATTTTATATGTAAAATCGATGTTTGCTATCTCTATTGTTGATTTTGGAACACTTTTATGTTAGATCGCATTTTGATTGTATTTCGATTATGTCGATTTCATTAACAATACTTGATTTATACTTTGTATGATTATTTTTGATTTTCTTGAAAAGTATTGTGCGAAGTGTATATCTGTTGAGTACTGATTGTGAACATAGTTTATCGAAACGGCCCTAGGATACGTAAACATAGAAATGGATATAGGAGGTTGGTATACCAGCTGGGTTTTACTGAGCAGTACTGCGCCGCTATTGATTGTTATTGATGATATTCATGTACCTCCTCTTGGATTCGTCCAGAGGCTGGGAGACACGTACCTCCTCAGGATTCGTCCTGGGGGTTGGGAGCCACGTACCTTCCTAAGGATTCGTTCCTGGGATAGGGAGTTATGTACCTCTCTAGGTTCCATACCCACGGTCCTAGAGTAGGGAGATACGTACCACTCGTAGGATTCGTCCTCGGGTGGGAGTTTGACCCATATTCCAGTCCTAGTATGTTTAGTATTCTAGCGGGCCAGATTTTAAGTGAATTGGAAAGTGAACTGAATGAATTTATGAATCGATTTATATGTTGCTTATATTGTGGAATTTAAAGTGCTTGGAAACTGTTTTATGATTTGATTTTTAAAGTTTAATGGATTTATAAATTATAGAGTTGAAATATATCTATATTGTGATATGCTTTCCATTTAAAAGTTATATATGATTTTCATAATTGAGTTTATAGTACACCCACTAAGCTATATGCTTAGCGCGTTAGTTTTGTTTCTAACGCGTAGGTACCAGGGATCCGGAGGAAGCTAAAGACTGAAGGAAGAAAGAGTTGCAGACCGAGTCACAGGATTACTACAGTTAGGTAGTTCTATTGCTATATATATATATATTTTGTAAGCATGCATATACAGTGAGTCTGTAAATATGTTTTGTAATATGTTTTGTAACTAATTGTTTATCGATTTCCGTTTCTCATTTTAGAATATTTGTAAATGATGACTTTTGAATTATTTTATTTTATAAACTGTTTGTGAAAGTCGCACTAAACGGCAGAGTGCGCAATTGTTTGAAATTGATATTGAAGTGTTGTTGAGAATGTGTATTTGATTTGAATTTGTGAAAAACAGGTTTTGGAAAGTCCGAAAAACAAACGGAACTCTGCCGAATTTTTGTAAAAAGTTTATTTATTGGGCTCACTTGGAAAGGTTTTAAAACTATCAACTATTTGGTTTTCCAATGGTTTGAAAATTATTCGATGGGCTCATAATGATTTTTTTTAAACGTATAAAATAAATTTTTGAAAGTTCTGAAAATCGGTAGCGCTCCCTGGGTCGGTCCAGCCGGGTCGGGTCGGGGGGTGTTACAGCTTGAACAATATGAGCGCTCTCTTGTTTCCGTAAGGAAACAGGATTTATTGTTCATTAGAGAACCAATGGTGCTTAAAGGATATATGTAATTAGAGGGGTATAACGGATATTATGACCCAACTCTAATTATGAACTGTGGAGGGTCACACCATATGTAATAGCTATATCGATGGACATTAAGTGATATCGGTCTGTGTAAAAGCATCTGCAGTTAAGAGAGCTGGGTACTTTATTTGTGGATACAGTAAGAGATGTGCAATCTAAAGAGTCCATAGATAGCAAATAAAGCTGAGTACTTTATTTGTGGTTGATCTATAGCTGCGATCCATTCTGTATTGTACGGTAATTCTATCCTAAATCATTCATATGGAGATAAAGGAATGAAGGCACCTAGTATGATGTGATCATATAGGATTGGGTCATGATCTATATGAATCTCTAACTAAGATCCGTTTACCGATAAGATTCATATATGTATATATATATATATATATATATATATATATCAATTTATGATGGCTATATGTGGGTGATCTCAATCCTGAGTGTCTTATCGACTCTTTCAGGTTAGATCGTGATCTTTGATATACCATGGATGAGGTCGGAATGATTATTCCCGATCAATATTCTCAGTATGTTGGGATTGCGGTTTGACTTGTTGTAACATCCCTAATTTCAAATAGATATGAAAAGTATGATTGAATTAATCTTGAGTATGTGAATATAATATTTATGATTTGAGGGGTGGAAAATGTAGCAATTTGACCAGTCGAAAACAATGCACGAAGAAAAGGGTGAAAACTTGGACAATAGGCAGCGCGACCAACATCGCGACTAGTGCTTGCGGTAACTGCTCGTGGTGAAAATAGAGAAATTGGACCAGTGAGTACCACGATCAGGATCGCGACCAGCACTCGCGGGAACTGCTTACGGTGAAAGTGGAAAATTTCCACCAGTGAGCAACGTGACCGAGCGACGCGACCACTGCTCGCAGTACGAGGTCGCGATTGCTCAAAAATTGTAAAAAAATATAGCGGTGGAGCGGTGCATTTAAATGAATCAAAGAGAGCAAAAGCTCTCAAACTTAGTAGTAAACAGAAATAGAAACCAGAGAACGAGAGAGAAGAGAAAGAGAAGAGAGAAAGAGAGAGAGAAAGGAAAGAAGAAGAAGAAGAAGGAAAAGAGAGGGAGGAAGAGTTCAGGTTTGGTGTACACGTATTTTTCGAATTTTCAGTTTTCCAGAAATTTTCAAAATTGTCGAATTTTAGAGTTTTTGAATTAGTTGAATTATATGGATTATAGATTATAGTTCAGGTTCGGTGTACACGTGTTTTCGAATTTTTTCATTTTTCAGAATATTTCGGATTGATTTCATTTGATTTATTTTAAGTTATTTGGATTATATTGCTTACAGTTGATAGTTTGAAATTGATTCTGAAATGATTTGAATCGTGAATTATCGAAATATAGATTATATCTGAAATTTTGATTATAAATACTATTCGGAATTGATTTTAATACGTATTGATGTTAGTATTGTTATAGAAATATATTGTTGAAAGTGATTTTAATTATATACTAATTGTGAAATGTACTGGAAAATGATTTTGGAGCATTTTGATTTGAAATGGAATTATGAAATACGTTTGAGTATATTTTGGATTGATTTGATGTGATTATGGATTTAGAAATATATTCGTATATTTCCGTTGAATTTCAAAAATATAGATATATCGATATAAATTGAAATTGAATTCGGTGATTCGGAAAGAAATGAGACATGTTGACATTGGATTTGAGAAAAACATTTTGGCTCTGATGTGTATAAACATAGATATGGATATAGGAGGTTGACATGTCAATTGGGTTTCTGTCTGAATAGTACTATGCCGATATATTCTGTTTGTACCACCCTTCTTAGGGTTCTGTCATGAGACATTTATAGCGGGTGATTCCGTTAGTGTTCCATTCTGATCTGATATTCGGCGGCTCGCCCGTTTGTGTCCGATGCCGAACAACCCGTAATCCAATCCGATAACTTATGTTTTGTATGTCAGGAGCCCAATCTGAAAACTGATTTGTTATATGAAAATATTTGAGAAATTATGAAGATTTTGTCTGTTGACTGATTTTAGATACTGTATTTGTTGAAATTATGATTTGATTTGATATGAGCTCCATATATGATTTAATTATATGTGATTTATATTTTGATCGAAAATAGATAAATATATTTGATATAGTATATTTGTATATACAATTTTGTATACATCCACTAAGCAATATGCTTAGCATGTTGAGTTTTCTCGCACGCATGTAACAAAGGTTCCAAAGGCAATAAAGATAAAGAAGAGTAGAGACTGCAGAACCAGAGTCCGGAACCACATCTTTCCTGCATATATTTTGGTAGTTCGTTTGTAATAAGTTTACATATTTTGATACCGCATGCATATACAGAAACTGTTTGTAAATATTTAAGGAGCTTCCGCTATGTAAATATTTTATTATATGTTTATATTATTTGAATCTTTATAAATTATATTGTGATAAATTGGTTGGTAAGTCGCAATATATTTGAAAGGGTGCGCAAAATTGATTTAAGAATTTAGAAGTTGATTTTATGAATTTTAACTGTAAACAGGTTTTGGAAAGTCAGAAAAACAGAGAAAACTCTAGCAAAATTTTCGGAAATTTATTTGGACTACTTTCAAATGTTTTTAAAATACTTGGTTATATAATAGTAAAAGTTAGATTTTAGTGTATAGTAGTTGTAATACATCCTCCCGATAATTTGTACTGTACACGTACAGGTATTGAAATATATTTTTCCAGAATTAATTGTACGGTACTGTAATGGAATTTATTGGATGGATCCGAAAGTTTTCGAAAAGGATATCAGAGACTCGAAAAATATCTAGAATGGTTTCAGATGATCAATAAGGTTCAATAAATATGTAAGAAATTTAAATTATAAGTTTTGGAGAATATAGTAAGGATTTTCATAAATTGGAATATTGAAAATATTTATTGTAAGTTAAAATATATTTTTACAATATGAGGTTGTGATTTAATTAATTGATGAAAAAGTAAGTTGAAATGAATTTTTGTGGAAAAAAGTTGATGGATTATTATGAATTAATTTGTAAGTTATAAGATTGTGGATTAAATTTATGTGATTAAATTGTATATTGGTAGTCATGTTATAATTAAGAATATATATTATAATATATAATAAGTTAGTGGATATTTCCACCAACTCAAATTCAAAAGTCAAACCAACAAAAGAAGCAAATCGGAAACAAAAACAAAAGTATATAATATATATATATATATATATATATATATATATATATATAATATGTTAGTGGATTTTTTTAGACAAGTCAAACCAAAGTGGATTTTTTTTTTTATAAGTCAAACCAAATTGAATGAAAGTCGGTGAAACACAAATTGCATGTAAAACTAGAAATAAATTAGAAAACAAATAGAGAGCAAAACAAACCAAGAAAATTTAAAAAAAAAAAAACAGAGAGTAAGTCGGTGGAGAAAGAGGAGAAAGAAGAGAAAAAGAGAAAGAGTGAGAGAGAGCGAGCAAGTTCGGCCAAGTGGAAGAAAAGAAGAAGAAAAAAGAAAGGGAGAAGAAGGAAGAAGAGAGGGAGAGAGAGAGCAGCCAGCCATGGAAGAGAAATTGTGCAGAAAAAAAATGGAGAAGAAAAGCTGCAGAAATCGTGAGAAGAAGAAGGAAAAGAAAAGAAGAAAAAGAAAAAGAAAAGAGAAAGAAGAAGAAGAAGAGGAGTCTAGGAACCTTGGGTAAGTGATTTATGAAGTTGATTTGGTTTGAAATTGATGAGATTAAATTGTGTTGTAGAATTTGTAGGTTGATAATTGATGAAATTAAATTGATTTTTGAGATTTATTGAGAAGTGAATTGAATGTTTGAAATTGATTGTTGAGTTTAAGTGAAATTGATTTATGGGTTTTGTAATTTTAGTGTTTGATTTAAGTATTTGGTAGTGTTTTATTTGAAATTAATTTAATTGGAGTTGATTAGAATGAAAATCAAAAAAATTAGTAAGTATAGAATTGAGAATTTGATGATTTTGAGTTTTATTTGAAATTAATTTAATTGGAGTTGATTAGAATGAAAATCAAGAAATCAATTGAGTAATTAATTGATTTATTACTCAATTTGATGAGTTTGAATTGTTAAATTGAGTTATTAATTGAGTAATTTAAGTGTTTTTGAGTTAATTGGTGGCTTGAATTTAGAATCGTTAAGTAAGAAATCAAAATGATTCTCAAATTAGTGACTTGTATTATGAGTTTTGTTGTGATGTTGTGTTTGGTGGGTTGATAAGAATTGTAGAACTTGTTTATAATAAAATTGAATCACTAATTTTGGAATTTTTGAAATTAAAAATTGAAATTGAAGTTATAATCAGTTTAATCGAGTTTAATGAAGTTGAATTTGATGTTGTTAAGTAAAAGAAATTCATTTATATTAAATTGATGAAGATTAGAATGAGAAATTGTGTAGAAATTGAAGTTGGTAGTGTAGAGAATTCAATTTGTGTGTAATTAAGTATTATAAATTATATTTGTATGATTTTGATACAAATTGGTACTTAGAAATTTAAGAAAGTATGTTAGATTGTGTTGAATGAGATTCAATTTAAGAGAAAGTGATTGATTTAAGGAATATATAATATTAGAGACATGATTTTCAGTAAATTAAATGTAATTGATTTTATGATAATAGAAGAAATTGTAGAATAAAGTGTTAAACATGTGAATAGAGTTTTATATTAGTGGTTGTATTTATATTAATAATTTATTGGAAATATATTACTTTAGGGAGAAATCTCTGTAGTATGGGAGAATAAGAAACATTATGGAAAGTTAAGGAATGCAATGAGGCGAAGGAATCAGAGTGCCAAGCTTAGAGAAAATCATAAACCAGTGAGTGTTAAACTATTTTAAGCAAAATTATATTTTTAGTTGAAATATACTTTACTGTACTTGAATTTAATTTAATTATTTATGACTTAATATATACATTGTTTATTTATATGTGCTTTATATTCAAAATAGAATTGATTGCTTCAGTGATATATTTAAATTAAGGTGTTTTATATTTCAGAATTTTTGAGTTTGTATTCAGCTGAGAAAATGTTTATGCATGAAATTTAGTTAAAGAAATATATTTTTATGTATATATTTCAAGTTTTTAGATTAAAAGCTAATTTTCAAAAGTAAAGAAAATAGTTTTCAAACCATGGATACCTATTTATTTTCAGAATTACCATAATTATCAGAATTTATCAGAATTATTAGAATTTATCAGAATTAGACCCGGCTGGTACATCCTAATTGTGTGTGGCAAGTTAAGGAGGGACAGTCCGCTAACTCTAGGGGGGTTCAGTTTGTCGAGTCTGTTAGTCGCCCACACATTGGGGTGTTGTCTCGCAATATGTTGCGACGCAGTATACTGCACATAGATAGTGAGATGTCTTTTATCAGAATATCAGAAGTCACCAGTATGGCGTCAGATTAGCCGTCTAGTGACACCCTCCATATAGTACGGCGCCAGTTGCGTCGTTCTATGGAGTATCAAAAATCAAAAGGGTTTCATGGGTTTTATCAGAAAAGTATTTATCAGAAAAAGAATTATTATAAAAGTTTTATCAAAAAAGTATTTATTAGAAAAGTTTTTATCAGAAAAGTTTTATCAGAGAAGTGTTATCAGAAAGGTTTTATCAGAAAAGATGTATTAGAAAAGTTTTATTATAAAGGTTTTATCATAAAAGTTTTATCAAAAAAATATTATTAGAAAAGTATGTTATTTTAGCATTTCAATTATTAGAAAAATTTATTATTTCAGTTTATCAGATTTCAGAAAAGTATAATATATTAGTTTATTGATTTTCAGAAATATTGAAAGGTTTTCAGTATAGTTTTCAGAACAGTTTTCAGAAATTAGAATATCAAAATGATATTCTGCAAGTATCATTTGCCATCTAATTAATCTTTTAGCTTCAGGCCTACTTGGTAATAAATTTTTAATAAAAGCTTTTACTTGAGTATTATCAGTTCTTAATAAAAATCTGGTTGGTAATAAAAAGTAATAAAATTTTTTGCAACTTTTAACAACAGCTAATAATTCTTTTTCATTTATATGATATCGAGATTCTGTATCAGAAAAAGTTCCAGAGCAATATTTGCATACTGTTTCTCCTATCTTTTCATAATTCTCATTATAGTCTTCTTTCTTTAATATACCACTCCAATATCTTTCTGAAGCATCTGTTTCTAAAATTAACTTATCATTTTCTTTTGGTAATGATTTACACATTTCTTTTATTTGTTTAACCTGTTGTTCTAATAAGGAATCAAATTGAAATACTCTGTCTTTTCTTATTAAATCTTGAAAAGGTTTTCTTAAAATTGCTAGATTTGCTATGAAATCTGATGCATAGTTTAATATTCCTAAAAAACTTTGAACTTGTTTTTTATCAGTTAATCTATCTGGAAAACTTGTAATTTTTTCTAATATATGTTTTTGTAATTGTATTCCTTTACTATCTATATGCATTCCTAAAAATCTGTGTCCCTTCAACAATCAGCAGCGCAACCCAGTTTCGTTTCCTACCTTTGGGTGTACAGAAGAAAACTAAAGAAGTGGTTGAAGCTGTTTCTTTTTATGAAAGAAGAATAAAAGTATTACGAAGGGTCTTTTGCAAGATATAAGAGTAAAGAAAACTCTTTATTGATTCATAAGAATATCTTACAAAGGGAGAGAAGAGAGAAACACTAAGGCTTTCTTATATTGAGTATTTGGATGCTCAACTTCGAATGCCTTTGTCTAATGCCTAACTACATATTTATAGTTGAATTCCGGACATGAAATCCCGGATTTCAAAACTAAAAATTAAAAGATAAAAAGCAAAAAGATTACATTATCTCTTTACAAAAGATAAGATGAAATATCGGTTTGTCTTTACATATCTTTTTATCATGACTGTCTTTGTCTGATGCCTTATCTTTAGGTAGCGGTACAGCTGGTATCTTCTTTTTATCAGATAAGGGGACCATTCAGATCTTATCTTCTTCATTCTTCGTCGCTATATGCCGACGGTCTATCTGGCACCTTATCCTTATCTTTGCTTTTTGTATCGAAGGTACATGCTGGACACGTATTTAAATCATGTTGTCTGAATTGACAAATACGTTCTTGAGCCTGTGGGCTTGATGTGACAGCTCCAGTGTTGAGAAGCTTAATCTTGGTTGCCATGTAATTTTTAGCAGAGACAGGTGTTGTCTTTGCTGGAGATATCATGATGGATGATAATATCTTTTGTCCGCCATATGTGCGAAATCCACGCTTGAAGCTGGCTTCAAGTCCTTGAAGGACTATTCTGATCCCTATCGCTCTTCTATAATGTATATCCTTTTCTTCAAATTTTGGCAGTTCTTTTCTCAGCTTTTGAGCTGTAATTGAAAAAGAATCTGTTTTGGCAATCTGGATGAAATGGTAGGCAGGATATCTTTCTTCTTTATGAAAATCAGGACCTGCAGATAAAAATTTTAATACAAGAATATCTTTAGGGGTCATGGTCGGATTGTGTATGTAGCAATCCTTCACGCCTTGGTATATCCATCTGGGCAGTTGTGAAATTTCTGCAAATTCTGGAGGATTTGTATAGATGGAGTTTAAAGCTCCAAAATCAAACCAATATCTTATCTCTTCAGAAGATGAATCTTGGAGAAAATTGATTTTAGGATAAATCCCAGAATAATCAATATATCTGTTATCAGTATTTGAAAGACTATAAAGCCTTTTCATTATCGTTAATTGTTCCATAACTGGTTCAATCAAATCTGTCACATTAGGAATAGAGAGTTGAACTCTTTTTCCTTTATCTTTTTGAGGTCTTAATTCAACATCCATGGAGGAAGAGGATGATGAATCAGTAACCTTATCTGTAGTCTCCTTTTTTGTGGAGGTCTCTGTGGTTGATGGAGAGACTTTTTGTCTTACCTCAATCTTTTCAAATAATTGAAAAACTCTGTTGTTTAATAATTCATATCTTCCAACATGTTTTTCAATCATTTGACTCTCTGAGAAGAGTATATCTGCAACTTCCTTTGCGTTTCCAATAAGCTTGGCAATATCAATAAGATCAGAAATATTTTCTCTTATCGACAGAACTTCTTGTTCCATATCTTTTAGATGACTGATAATATCATTCATTTGCTGAGCCATCTCTTGTGAGAAAATCTGCTAAAACATTTTTCTCAGATTTAATAATTTCAATATCAAAATGATATTCTGCAAGTATCATTTGCCATCTAATTAATCTTTTAGCTTCAGGCCTACTTGGTAATAAATTTTTAATAAAAGCTTTTACTTGAGTATTATCAGTTCTTAATAAAAATCTGGTTGGTAATAAAAAGTAATAAAATTTTTTGCAACTTTTAACAACAGCTAATAATTCTTTTTCATTTATATGATATCGAGATTCTGTATCAGAAAAAGTTCCAGAGCAATATTTGCATACTGTTTCTCCTATCTTTTCATAATTCTCATTATAATCTTTTTTCTTTAATATACCACTCAAATATCTTTCTGAAGCATCTGTTTCTAAAATTAACTTATCATTTTCTTTTGGTAATTGTAATTTTGGTAATGATTTACACATTTCTTTTATTTGTTTAACCTGTTGTTCTAATAAGGAATCAAATTGAAATACTCTGTCTTTTCTTATTAAATCTTGAAAAGGTTTTCTTAAGCTTGCTAGATTTGCTATGAAATCTGATGCATAGTTTAATATTCCTAAAAAACTTTGAACTTGTTTTTTATCAGTTAATCTATCTGGAAAACTTGTAATTTTTTCTAATATATGTTTTTGTAATTGTATTCCTTTACTATCTATATGCATTTCTAAAAATTCAATCTGATGTTGACATATTTTAGATTTTTTTCTCAGATAAAGCTAATCCATTCTGTAAACAGAGATTAATAAAAATATCTAAATGTTTTAAATGATCAGACATATTATCAGATAGCACGAGGATATCATCAACATAAACAAATATAAAATCATAAGGTTTAAAAATATTATCCATTTTTCTTTGAAATATCTGAGGAGCATTTTTTAATCCAAATGGTAAGACTAACCATTCATATTGACCTTGTGGGGTCGAAAATGCTGTATATGCTATACTATCTGGATGCATTTTGATTTGCCAAAATCCACTTTTACAATCAAATTTAGAAAATATCTGTTTATTTCTTGTTTCATTTATTAAGCTTTCTTTATGTGGTAGAAAATATCCATCAAAGACGGTATTATTATTTAATCTTTTATAATTTATCACCATTCTGGCTTTACCTCTAACTATCTCAGCATGTTTTCTAACAATAAATGCTGGTGAGCTATGAGCTGATAAACTTGGTCTGATAAATTTTAATTTTAATAATTCATTGATTTGTTGATTAAATTCTTTTTTATCTTCTAGATTATATCTCATTGGTTTTTCTCTAATTACTTTATGTTTATCTATCATTTCTAATTTTGCCATAATTTGGTTTTTATTCCAAAATTCTAAAGGATTTTCAGTAAAACATTGTTTTAATCGATTTTTTATTCCTTCTATATCCATAGCTAAAGTCTTTAATTGTAATTGAAATTTTATTAAAGGATTTCCTTTAGAAAAAATCGGTTTTTCTTTATAGCCAATATCACCACGCTGGGCTGTGCGAGGTATAAATAAAATAGGGAAAGGTTTAGCATAAGTAGTTTTTAGTCTTTTTACAGTTATCAAATGATGACAAGGAGTTTTAAATAATATCTGACTAGTCAGAGTATCAAAGGTAATCTTATGGAATAATTGTAAGAAGTTATTTAGGATATCACAACCTGTAGTATGAAAATAAAATGGTGGACATTTTATTAAATACTGTCCTAATAAAATTATAGGATTTTCTATCCCTCGCTTAATTTCTATCAATTGATTTGAAATATCTCTTCCTCTGATTATTGGTAAATCTTGATGATATTTCTCAGGAAAACATTGTGGTTTACTAACACAACATCCTGATCCACTATCTATGTAAGCAGCAAAATATTCTGCTTTGTAATCTTTATAGGTTACACCTATTGGTATGTATATACTATATGGACTCGTCATTTTGGTATATATATTAACTTTCCATTATAATTTATCTTTAGTCCATAAGAAGTTATCTGGTAGGTTTTACCATTTCTAAAAATGTTAATCCTAACATTATTTCTAAATTATTGTTTAATCCTTCTTCTTATAAGTAGTCTTATTGGAATAATTTCATTTCCAAATCTTATTAAAGTTTCTATGGCTTCATCTATTTCATGTAAATCTCCATTAAAGTTTGTATATTGGTGAGGATTATCTAATTTATATTTTTGTACTTTATTGCATAGATTAGAACTAATATAATTTCCATTAGCTCCTGTATCTATTAGAATCTTAATTGGTTGGAATTCTATTCCATTATAATATTCACCATTTAAAGTATAATTTTTTAAATTATCATTTTTTGCTATTATGATATTATTATTCTTTTGTGAGCCAAAAGAGTTTAATAAAGGATGACTCCTTACATGTGAAGTAGTAAAGGATAATCTAGATGGTATATTATCTGTTAAGAGTAAAGGTTTATCCTGTAAATCTAAATTTATTAGTCTAAACTCTATTTCTTCTATTTCAGGTAAACTAGGCATTTCTATCTGACAAACTTCATTGAATAAATAAGGAAAATCTATCATGTCTTTAACAACAAAACAATCAGAATGATGTGTATTAGATATTGCATATGAAATTACATATGTTATAGAATATGGTCTATTGTTTTGTTTAAAGAAATCTTTTCTTTTAAAATCTTGTATTAAACTTAATGTTTTATCAAAATCTTTATCATTAATATGATAAGCTATTCGTGGATATATATTAAATTTTAATTTTCCATATCTTAAATTTTCTTTAAGAATACCTAAACCAGCTTCTTCTCTGTTTACTATTCTATTATCCATAACAGCTAATTCTATTGGAGTATCTAGTCCTTCTTTAAATGTAGATTTTAAAATTATTTGTATAGCACCAATATGTATCCATCCAAGAGTATTTTGTATTTCTGGTTTTATTTGTTTTAATTTTTCTTGAATATCTTTTTTATTTAGTAAGGATATCATTACTTTATTTGACGTTAATGAAATATCTAATGCTTTTTCTCTTATATTTAATCCATAATATAAATGATGTTTTATGGATTTTATTCCAAATTTTGTTAACATGCCTGTTTGAAATCCTGAATAATTGGATAGATTAAATTTTTCTTTTTGTATTTGTTTTAATTTTTTCTTATCTATTAAAACTTCTTGTTTATATTCTCATACATGTTCTATTTGATTATCTATATCCTCATTATTTTGTGAACTTGTAGCTATATCCATTATTCTGTTTCACTAAAATCACTATAGTCTGTTTCTGTTAAAATAAAAACACTTTCATCAGAATCTGTTATTTCTTCAAAATCATTAATTTGTATAAATTCTTCATTATTTATCATTTGTTCAATTTCTTCATCAATTTCTATTTTCTTTTTATTTTTATCAAATTTCTTAGGGCATTTGTTTGCATAATGGCCTAATTGATTACAAAAATAACATCTACATTCTTTAGTAAAAGGTTTTTTATTTCTTCTATATGTAGGTTTAGGTGTTTTCCTATATCCTTTTTTCTTATAATAATTTGTTTTTCTTGGTTTAAAATATTTTCTTTTCTTATATTGTTTTCGTTTTTTATATTTTCTTTTAATTTTTCCATAATAATATTGACTGTCACAGCCTATCATTAATGGCATTTTGGGTGAATCACAACATAACGAAATTCTTTTTCTTAATCCTTTTGTAGTTTTAGCTAAAATTGCATCGCTGCACCATAGACTAAGTTTATTTCTTAAATGTGCTATTCTTTTTCCTAAAGTATCTGCAGTCATAGGTTGGTATGTATCTATCAATTTTTGTCCCCAAGGGTCAGGAATCTTAGAAAAGAATAATGGTAAATAATAACTATAACCTGTATCAATTTGATTATATATATGATAATAATAATCTTGAAAAACACAAATATATCTTTCTATTTCACACATATCACATAATTGTAGTCTTTGTAAGGCTACACAATATTTATTAATTATTGTTGGATCTTTAATTAATCTTCCTTCACCGTGAAATTCTAATTGAAATGCTTCTGCAGCAGCAGTTATAAAATCAGCAGATGTGGTTGATGCAAATATAATATCTTTTGTTTCTGTTGACAGATGTTGCCAATATCTAGCAGCACTATTTATTAATGTTTTTTCAAGAAATTTCTTTGTTACTTCTAAATCCATTTTATTAATTTCTACAGCTATCCTGAGATAGGTTTCCCATTTATCTATTGCTTCTTCTACATCAGTTACACAATCTAAATTTAAGAATAATCCAAAAGGGTTTATATGTTCATTTCTCATCTTTTCTAATGGTGTATAATTATCTGGTGGTGGTATAGATGTTAATCCAGCATATCCTAATGGATTTCTTGTTTGTACTGTTTATGTATATGTTTTCCTTAATGGAGGTTCTCTAGCAAATGTTGGTCCTCTTGAAGTGCTAGGTATATCTGTGATATTAGGGTTTAATTCTTGTTTTATGTCTGGTTTTATATTTATAAAATTATGAGCATTATTAATATCAATTTCTCCTATTCTTGTTATTAAATTATCAAGATCAAAATTTTCTTCTGTAGAACTCATTTTCTATAATTTTCTGGTATTTTCATTTGTAATAAATGTAAAGCTATTGGATCTGTTGTTTGTGATTTTATCTGTTCTTTTTTATGTTCCTTTTCTAATAAAGTTTTTATTTGTTCTAGTTCTAGTAGAATTTTCTTTCCATAGTATATAATTGTTTTTTGTAATTCTTTGCAATCTTTTTCTATTTTTAATTCAGAATCTTTTAATTCTATATATATCTCTCTTCTACTTCTTGTAGATTATTAATTTTATCCATGATTTTTATCAGTTTTAGTTCCTAGGAAAGCGAGGTGTGCCATAAAGACAAATTAGACACCAAGGCTTTCCTTAGCCAGAACTATTACTGTTAAAATCATGTTTTGTTTGATCTTTTCAAACATACAAGTACGTGGCATTGTTATACCTATGTCTTCCAGAAGCATAAGCTTATGAGGAAAGTTTAGGTTTCCAGCCTATATACTTGAAATCTTGCAACATATTTTGAAATATGTTCAGATTATGATATGCTTGGTTTAATCTTTTTGTATTTTTTTACAAATTTCTGCATCATACTTTTGCCTCCTGAATCTTTCTTAGCTCTGATACCATTTTGTGTCTGGGCTGCTTCGCTCCGGGCCGCCACTCAGGACTTTTATTAATGTTTTTTCAAGAAATTTCTTTGTTACTTCTAAATCCATTTTATTAATTTCTACAGCTATCCTGAGAGAGGTTTCCCATTTATCTATTGCTTCTTCTACATCAGTTACACAATCTAAATTTAAGAATAATCCAAAAGGGTTTATATGTTCATTTCTCATCTTTTCTAATGGTGTATAATTATCTGGTGGTGGTATAGATGTTAATCCAGCATATCCTAATGGATTTCTTGTTTGTGCTGTTCCTGTATATGTTTTCCTTAATGGAGGTTCTCTAGCAAATGTTGGTCCTCTTGAAGTGCTAGGTATATCTGTGATATTAGGGTTTAATTATTGTTTTATGTCTGGTTTTATATTTATAAAATTATGAGCATTATTAATATCAATTTCTCCTATTCTTGTTATTAAATTATCAAGATCAAAATTTTCTTCTGTAGAACTCATTTTCTATAATTTTATGGTATTTTCATTTGTAATAAATGTAAAGCTATTGAATCTGTTGTTTGTGATTTTATCTGTTCTTTTTTATGTTCCTTTTCTAATAAAGTTTTTATTTGTTTTAGTTCTAGTAGAATTTTCTTTCCATAGTATATAATTGTTTTTTGTAATTCTTTGCAATCTTTTTCTATTTTTAATTCAGAATCTTTTAATTCTATATATCTCTCTTCTACTTCTTGTAGATTATTAATTTTATCCATGATTTTTATCAGTTTTAGTTCTCAGGAAAGCGAGGTGTGTCATAAAGACAAATTAGACACCAAGGCTTTCCTTAGCCAGAACTATTACTGTTAAAATCATGTTTTGTTTGATCTTTTCAAACATACAAGTACGTGGCATTGTTATACATATGTCTTCCAGAAGCATAAGCTTATGAGGAAAGTTTAGGTTTCCAGCCTATATACTTGAAATCTTGCAACATATTTTGAAATATGTTCAGATTATGATATGCTTGGTTTAATCTTTTTGTATTTTTTTACAAATTTCTGCATCATACTTTTGTCTCCTGAATCTTTCTTGGCTCTGATACCATTTTAAATGATCAGACATATTATCAGATAGCACGAGGATATCATCAACATAAACAAATATAAAATCATAAGGTTTAAAAATATTATCCATTTTTCTTTGAAATATCTGAGGAGCATTTTTTAATCCAAATGGTAAAACTAACCATTCATATTGACCTTGTGGGGTCGAAAATGCTGTATATGCTATACTATCTGGATGCATTTTGATTTGCCAAAATTCACTTTTACAATCAAATTTAGAAAATATCTGTTTATTTCTTGTTTCATTTATTAAGCTTTCTTTATGTGGTAGAAAATATCCATCAAAAAATTTTATTACTTTTTATTACCAACCAGATTTTTATTAAGCACTGATAATACTCAAGTAAAAGCTTTTATTAAAAATTTATTACCAAGTAGGCCTAAAGCTAAAAGATTAATTAGATGGCAAATGATACTTGCAGAATATCATTTTGATATTGAAATTATTAAATCTGAGAAAAATGTTTTAGCAGATTTTCTCACAAGAGATGGCTCAGCAAATGAATGATATTATCAGTCATCTAAAAGATATGGAACAAGAAGTTCTGTCGATAAGAGAAAATATTTCTGATCTTATATTTCATAGCAAATCTAGCAAGCTTAAGAAAACCTTTTCAAGATTTAATAAGAAAAGACAGAGTATTTCAATTTGATTCCTTATTAGAACAACAGGTTAAACAAATAAAAGAAATGTGTAAATCATTACCAAAATTACAATTACCTCCGAGTATGTTTTTCTGTTTATATATATATATTATTTGAGTAAATTATTATTTAAAATAATTAAGAAAAAATTTATAAAATAAAAAATAATAATATTTTATTATTTAAAAATTATAAACTGAAGAAATGTCTAACCTTTAGAGGCCATTTGAGTGAGGTCCTTTAGAAAAAATCGGTTTTTCTTTATAGCCAATATCACCACGCTGGGCTGTGCGAGGTATAAAGGAAATAGGGAAAGGTTTAGCATAAGCAGTTTTTAGTCTTTTTACAGTTATCAAATGATGACAATGAGTTTTAAATAATATCTGACTAGTCAGAGTATCAAAGGTAATCTTATGGAATAATTGTAAGAAGTTATTTCCTAAAAGGATATCACAACCTGTAGTATGAAAATAAAATGGTGGACATTTTATTAAATACTGTCCTAACAAAATTATAGGATTTTCTATCCCTCGCTTAATTTCTATCAATTGATTTGAAATATCTCTTCCTCTGATTATTAGAAAAGTTTTATTATAAAGGTTTTATCATAAAAGTTTTATCAAAAAAATATTATTAAAAAAGTATGTTATTTTAGCATTTCAGTTATTAGAAAAATTTATTATTTCAGTTTATCAGATTTCAGAAAAGTATAATATATTAGTTTATTGATTTTCAGAAATATTGAAAGGTTTTCAGTATAGTTTTCAGAACAGTTTTCAGAAATTAGATTTCAGAATAGTTTTCAGTGTAGCTTTCAGAACAGTTTTCAGAAGTTAGATATCAATATATTTTTAGTATGAATTTCAGAATAGTTTTCAAAAAATAGATTTCAGAAATAGTTTATCAGTTTAGTATTTTTAGAAAACAGATTTATGTTCTTTTCAAAATTCAGGAAGGTTAATAGAAATTATTAGAAAAAGAATTACAGTTTATTTAGAAATTTAACAGCACTCACTGAGCTCGTTTAGCTCATTAAAGTTTTATGTTTTAAAATCAACCTCCCCAGGTACAGGTACAGGTACAGGTACGGGTGCATACATTGCAGGGACGTCAAAGACCAGCGGGACCAGTCAGAGAAAGTTGTGACTGTTTTACAAGCATATAAATATTTTAGTTATTAAGTTTGTATTTTAGTATTGTTTTAAGTGTGTAAGTATTTTATTTAAAGATTTAATTTATTTATTTTGATAATTGTTTATTTTCATGTTAAACTATTTGAGTTGTGGTTTGTGGAAATGGACCGAAGGTCCACAGTAATTGAGATTTGAAAAATTATAGAAGTGTTTAAGTTGTTTTATGCAGGTCTCTAAGATTTGGTAATCTTAGAAAAACAGAGGAGACTCTGCCAAAATGTTTATAAAATAGTTTTGTTAAAAAAAAAAAAAAAATTTCCTACTCAGAATTTCAGAATAAAGAAACGGCTTAGCTTCACGGAAGCCTTTCAGCGGGGCAAGCCTCGACTGGAAAGCTACCGTGGAGTGCCGGCAGGCCGCCTAACGTGAGATAGTAGGTTTGGGGCTTGTCAGTAGCGCTCCCTGATTCGATCCAGAGGATTTGGGTCGGGGGGTGTTACACTTATGGTTAGGAAGGTTTGTACACAATAGTAGAATCCACTCCTTGTTGTGAGAAGTAAAGAGTAGTTCCCTTAAGGGTTTATTTGGGGTTTGAACAATATGAGCGCTCTCCTGATTCTGTAAGGAAACAGGATTTATTGTTCATTAAAGGATATATGTAATTAGTGGGGTATAACGAACATTATGACCCAACTCTAATTATGAACTACTGTGGAGGATCGCACCATATGTAATAGCTATATCGATGGACACCGAGTGATATCGGTCTGTGTAAAAGCGTCTGCAGTTGAGAGAGTGCGACTTCGGGTTTTTAATGGAATAACACCGGAGTTGATAATCAAAGAATATTAATTAAAGAGTTTAATTAATGATTCTGATGATTATTGGAGCTTAAAATATTATGGGTCCATTAGGTCCCCTTGTTAGCCCGATCCATTTAGGTAACAAGGGTCACGTATAATTAATTGGATGGTCCAATTAATAGTGTTGCAAACGTGACATGTGTCAGGAGTTAATTGAGTAATGTGATTATTCAATTAATTAAATAATGGCAATTATAACAATTAAATAATAAGATTATTTAATTATGTAATTAGTTATAAGAGGAGGGTGATAGTTGATATTTTATTTTGAATAGAGAGATAATAAGATTATCCTATTTATTAAATAAAATAAAATAAATAAATATTATTTGAATTTAAATAGTTTAAATTCAAAAGTTACTGATAATAATTGATATTTTATTTTGAATAGGGAGATAATAGGATTATCTCATTTATTAAATAAAATAAAATAAATAAATATTATTTGAATTTAAAGAGTTTAAATTCAAAAGTTACTGATAAATTAATTAAAATTGTTTTTATTAATTTAGTAACTTAAATATATATATATATATATATATATATTAAAAACTCCTTTTTAATATAACTAACGACTGAACTAAATTATTTTGCGTTACAAAGTGTTTGTACGTAAAAGATACGAAAAAAGAAAAAGTGACCGGAGAGATACAGTATCTCTCCAACTCTTCTTCATTCAACCTCTTCACTGTTCCTGATAACGTGACGCGCTCACACGCAAGTTATCAGTGTTGGGACATAGCAAGGAAGACGTAGTGGTTCAGACAAGAAGCAGCAAAAAAAAAAAAGAAGCCTCCAACAGTGGTATGGTCCTTATTTATTTATTTTTTTCTTTTTAATTGATTACAGTTTCCTGTATGTAAATATATATGTGTGTGTGTGTGTGTGTGTGTGTGTGTGTGTGTGTGTGTGTGTGAGATATATATTAATTTTAATTGTTCCGAAAATATAGTTCCAAAGTTTTACTGGTCACAGATCGTTTTTGCAATTTGTATAAAAAGATTTTAAACCCTAATTCCGCTGCGTGACTAGTAGAACGGAAAAACGGTTCCTATATTAAGATACATTGAGATTGCTCTCGGGGTATCCTCGGGTTATCACAAAAGAGCTATATCGATAAGGTGCTTAAAAGGTTTGGAATGTAAGAAAGTAAACCAGGTGAGACCCCTGTCGCTAAGGGAGACAAATTCAGTCTCAAACATTGCCCTAAAAGTGACCTTGAAGTTAAAAAAATGCAGAAGATTCCCTATGCGTCAACTGTTGGGAGTCTAATATATTCTCAAGTTTGTACACGTCCGGATATAGCATTTATTGTTGGAATGCTGGGCATATATTTAAGTAACCCTGGAATGGATCACTGGAAAGCAGCCAAGCGGGTTATGCAATATCTATAGAGAATCAAGGATTACATGCTCACATACAAGAGATCGGATCAGTTAGAGATCATAGGGTATTCTAATTTCGATTTTGCTGGATGCCAAGATAGTAGGAGATCCACATCAGGCTACATCTATTTGCTGGCTGGAAGAGCTATTTCTTGGAGTAGTGCCAAGCAGACACTCATAGCTTCTTCCACCATGGCGGCAAAGTTTATAGCATGTTATGAGGCTTCCAACCATGGAATATGGCTGCGGAATTTTGTCATTGGGCTGCACATTCTAAATGGTAATGAAAGACCGCTCAAATTGTTTTATGACAATAAGTCAGCGGTCTTATATTCCAACAACAACAGAAGCTCATCGAAGTCAAAGCATATTGACATCAAGTTCCTGGTTGTGAAAGAGAGAGTGGATAGATTTCTATAGAGAAACAAACTCCATGATTACAGATCTGCTTAATAAGGGACTACCACCTAAGGTCTTTCATGTGCACACTGCTCATATGCGTGTAGTATTGTATGAGAATATTGTGGTTTAGTGGGAGTTTGTATTTTTTTTAATGTTTTATATTGTTTTGGACACTTTTTTGTGTATTTTAATGAGCACTCTGTTATGTTTTTATTCTGTTTTTTATCTCATTAAATAATTAAGTATGACCAGTTGGAAATAAGCATGTTAGATCACATTACATGTAATTTCCATGCTACGCATCCATGATTGATCTATGTCATTTGGTTGTATTAGTATATGTGACCATTGAAAATTGCTTTGATCCTATATTGGTATGATCAGTGGACGAGATTGTTCGAAAATACCTTTATTTGTGATAGCAAAATTTTGAGCTCATAAAGTTATACACATTTCTAAGGTAACATATATGGCCCAAGTGGGGGATTGTTGGAAAAATCCAATATGTAGGCATACATATGTGTTAAAATGGGTGATGTTATCTTAAAGTATAGTCCATTTAAAGTGATCGGTATAATGTTTAAATAATTGGATATTGAGTATTAAATTGTCATGGATTTAATGTATAGAGACCGGAGTGATATTTTTATTTTGATGAGGGGACAAATTAGAAATATCAACAGTTTTTTATTAAGTTATTACAAATCAGGGGTCAAGTCCCTAATTCGTACAATTCTTTTCTCTTCTCTCTACCTACCCCATCAACAGTGAGAAACAGGAACTAAAAGGATAAATTCGTATTGAATTGGAAGATCACCACTTGTCAAAGCAATTCAATCTATGGATCAAGATACGTTTCTGCATCTATTTCTTCTTTTGATTTAACGTGGAGATTTACATATATATATATATATATGTGTGTGTGTGTGTGTGTGTGTATATATATATATATATATATATATATATATATATATATGTTTAGGTCACAATTTGGGTTCTTGACATTGTTTTTTCTAATTGTGTGATCAAGCATGTTAGAATTATGTTAGGTGCATGTCTCTTCTCATCACTGTCAAGTTACTCTCATATGGCATTATGATAAGCTTGGAATTTTTTCGGTTTGAAGTAGTTACTGGTTGGCACAAAATTCAGCTTCCCATGCTAGTTGTTAAAATGGTTCGGTGCTGTCTTCTTGGTGGAGTTTTTGTCCCAAATAAGTTGAAGGCCTTTTTATGGAGAGCCTTCCACAATGGGATTCCAGCTAGTGCGAATCTAGTTGCTCATCGAGTCCCCATTGAGGCAGGTTATTGCCTCTGCCATTGTGGGATGAAATCTACAATTCACTCTCTTTGGAGCTGCTGAACCTTGAAGATCATTCGTCTTGCTTGTGGGTTTTCGGTTGGTTTGCATTTCGTTCAGTATGGAAGCATGAGTGATTTTTTGCTGCATTATAAGTCTGTGATTTCTCTTAACGAGTTTTAGTTGTTAGTTGTTGTTTTATGGAAAGTTTGGGATCGTCGTAATTGTCTTTTGCCTGGTAAGTCATTCATGCATGATTTTCTAGTTGCTTCTCTTGGGGCGGTTGCGTTTCCTCTTAGGTCGGTTTGTGCATTGGATTCCTTATATTCTTGGCTACTTTAAAATTAATACTGATGCAGCTTTGGATGTTAGGCGTAATCGTATTAGATGGGTTGGTGTTGCTATCAAGAATTAAAAGTCTGGACCTATTGCTTCAACCTGATCATGCTGAAGCCTTGCTATTCTTTTTGGCATTTCTCTGTGTGTGTAGGATGGAATTTTTCCCTTTTTGTTTAGACGCTAATGATGCTTAAGTAGTTAAACTCCTGGATGAAGATTGTTTTACCTCTTCCTAAAATTGGTATTATCATTGGTGATAATGTTAATCTTTAAAGTTTCAACAATCTTCAGGTTAAATTTTCTCATGTTAGTAGGTTAGCTAATTCTATGACTCATAGCTTAGTTAAATTTTCTCTTGCTGATGATCGTCTTTTGCAGGAGCAGAACAAGAGGATAAAATTTAGGGGGGCCAAGCCATATATATTTAATTTTTTAACATTTAAAATAAATATTAAAAAAAATTACATTCAATTTTTTTTTTTTTTTGCCAAGAATTTTGGGAGGGTCAGGCCCTCAATGGGTTTCCCCCTGGTCGTTTGGTTTGAGTGGAGGATGTTTGTAATATCCTTAACTTCGTATAAATATAAAAAGTATTGTTGAACTAATATAGAGTATGTAAATGTGATATTTATGATTTGAAGGGGTGGTATTTTCTTGTGGTTTCCAAGTGGACCAATTGGACCGTTCCAAAACAATGCGTAAAGAGAAGGGAGAAAAATTGGACAGTGAGCATCGCGACCATCCTCGAGACAGAGCTCGCGGTAGCTGCTCGCGATGAAGGGGCAAAATTCCACCAGTGAGTATCGCGACCTAACGATGCGACCACCGCTAGCGATATGTGATCGCGATGGCCCAAAATTATGAAAAAAAAAAATAGAGACCGAGTGATTGAAGCGGTGCCACTTCAAATAGAAAACAGAACTAGAACATGAGCAGAAGCTTACAAGCAGAACAGAGAATTGAGAGCTCGAAGAAGAGAGAAATGAGGAGAGAGAAAGAAGAGATAGAAAGGAAAGAAGAGAAAGAAGAAGAAGAAGAAAAGAGAAGGAGAAGAAGGAAAAGAGAAAAAGGAAAGGGTATCCAGGTTCGGTGTACATTAGTTTTCAAATTTTCAGTTTTCCAGAATATTTCGAATTGATTGAATTTTATTAATGTTGAGTTATTTGAATTATATTGATTATAGTTTATAGTTTGAAATTGATTTTGGAATGATTTGAATTACAATATAGTTTATATCTAAAATATTGATTGTGAATAATATTATGAATTGATTTTAATACGTTTTGATTCTAATATTGTTATGAGAAATATAGTTGAAAGTGATTTTGATTATATAATGTTTGTAAAATATATCGAAAAATGATTTTGGGGCATTTTGATTTAATATTGGTTTGTACACTATATTCGAATATGATTTTGAATTGATTTGATGTGAATATTTGTTTCATAAATATATTAGAATATATTTTTGGATTGATTTGATGTGATTATTGACTCGAGAAATATACTCGTATATGATTTTGTATATTTCTTTTATATGATTATTAATGAAAGTTGGATTTCAAAAATATATTTATTGATTTGACATATTTGAAAGTTAAATTTGAATATAAGAAAAGGATTTGCAAAATTGTATTTCGGAATTGAAATTTCAATATTGAATTTGAATGATTTGAAATGGATTTGAGAAATCGTTTTGCGAAATGGCTCTGATGTTTATGAATATAGATATAGATATAGGAGATTGATATGTCAATTGGGTTTTTCTGAACAGTACTGTACCGATATACTCTGATGCACCACCCTATGGATAGTGCAGGCCCCAAGTGCCGGTCCTAAGGTAGGGAGCTTTAATCTGTATGTGCCACCCTTTGGATAGTACAGGCCCCAAGTGTCGATCCTAGGGTTGGAAATCTAATATGGGACATTTACAGTGGGTAACCCCATTGGTGTCCAACTCTGATATGATGTTCGGCAGGCAGCCACTGAGTGGTCGATGTGGAACAACCCGTAATCTAGTGCGATAAATTATGTTATGTATGTCAGGAGCCCAGTATAAAAACTGATTTGTTATATGAAAACATTTGAGAAATTATGAAGATTTTGTTGGTTGATTGATTTTGAATACTGTATTTGTTGAGTATATGATTTGATTTAACATGGCCCCATCTATGATTTATATATATGTTATGTATATTTTCGATAAATAGATAAACTTATTTAATATAGTATATTTGGATATACAATGTTGTGTACACCCACTAAACAATCTGCTTAGTATGTTGAGTTTTCTCACATGTAGGTAAAAGAAATTCCAAGGGAGATAAAGACAAAGAAGAGTAGAGACTGCAGGAGCAGAGTCCAGAGTCACATCGTTCCTATATATTTATATTTTGATAGTTCTTTTGTAATAAATATATATGTTTTGATACAACATGCATATATGAAAAAATTTTGTACATATTTGAAGAAATTCCGCTGTGTAAATATTTTATTATATGTTTATGTTATTTGAATATTTATAAATTATATTGTGATAAATTGATTTGGCAAGTCGCATTAAATTTGGAAATGTGTGCAAAAGTGATTTGAGAATTTAGAAGTTGATTTTTATGAATTTTAATTGTAAACAGGTTTTGAAAAATCAGAAAAACAGAGGAAACTCTGACAAGATTTTCGGAAATTTATTTGGACTATTTTTAAATATTTTTAATATAGTTTTAAGTTATGGTTATATAAAAGTAAAATAGAAATTTTGGTATATGGTAACGCTCCCTGATTCAGTGCGAGTGGATTGGGTCAGGGGGTGTTACAATGTTCACCATTATTGAGAGGACTCTAGGTTAAATTTGTAATTTTACCTCCTTTTATATAGTGTTTCTTTTTTAAAAAAAATTAAAATTAGTATATAGTTAATAATTGGGTGATTTACATTTGGGTCTCTAACTTTTGAAAAATTATCAGTTTTTTAAAGCAGTTTCATTTATTGGTATACTTGGACCCCAACTTTTTGAAAATATATCATTTTGGTTCTTCTGTTAGTCAACTGTTAATCAAACTTAACTATTCTAGAGGTGTTTTTATCTTATAACCTATCCCTAATTAAAAAATAATTAAATTAAAAAATTAATAAAAAACAATAAATGAAAATCTCCACCGTCCATCTTATTGATGGAGGGTGGAAATTATATCGAATTTTTTTAAAAAAAATTAACATTGCAAAACTTAATTTTTTTCAATTTAAATTTTTTTTTACTATTTTAAAAAAATAATATTTTTGGGATCTCCACCATGAACAAAAAAAAAAAAAAAAACTGAACATCGAAGTTGAAGATGAAGAATAAAAAAAAAAATAGAGTTAGAGATAGGTTCGATTCGAACCCAGAAACTGAGTTTGAACTGGGTTCCTTTTCGAACCCAGTTTGGGTTCAATTCTTACCTAGCGCTTTTTTTTTTTTTTTGTCTGTTCTTCATCTTCAAATTCAAGGTTTTTTTTTTTTTCTTAATTGGATCTCCACCGTCCATCATTGTTGATGGACGGTAGAGATTCAATCTGGATCTCCATCAAGAACATCAATTTTTTTTAAAATAGTAAAAAAAATAATAAATTAAAGAAAAATTAATTTATAATTTTTTTTAAAATTTTTTAATATAATCTCCACCGTCCATCAAAATTGATGGACGGTGGAGATTCATTTGAAAATATTTTTTTTACAGACTTTTAAATATTTTAAAATTTTTAATTAAAAATTCATCTTAAATGACCATACTACCTTTCTAATTATTAATATTCTTTTTTAAAATTTGAGGTTAAAATTGTAACTTTAGCTTATTTAATAGAGTCAAGGGTAAAATAGATTTTTTAACAATTCTGTTAAGTTTGACTAGTAAAAATTTGGTCAGAGTGATCAAAATAATATATTTTCAAAAAGTTAGGATCCAAGTATACTAATAAACGAAACTGCTTTAAAAAACTAATAATTTCTCAAACATTAGGGACCCAAATGAAAATCACCCTTAATAATTTAATGTAGAAGTATTAATTGGTTGGAAGGGAACCAGTAGTACCAGTCATACAACCATCCATATATATATATATATATTGCGTGCCATCCATTTGACTGCCAGCAAAACCCTAATTTTTAACAATAGTTGGGTGAAACTGCAGAGTGAGAATTGGTGGGAAAGGAAGAGACAGGGCGGGATGTGAAGAAAAGTAAAAAGAAAAGAATTTTGAAAGAAGCGATGAATTAAAGTTGAAGAAGAAGAAGCAGAGAAAGTCAAGCTGCCATTTCACGTCCTCTGATAATGGATAGGAACAACAATTATCTTCTTCTATCAAAAAGAGAAAGAAGAGGTAGTGGGCTTACAACAGTGGTTTCTCCTTTTATCTGATTTTTAATTGTCTTCTTCTGATTGATTTTTTGTAAGTTATAATTTATACGGCGAGAAGAAAATGTGATATTAACTATACAAGAAATCAATAGAGGAAGACAATTAACAATCAGATAAAGACAATTAACAATCAGATAAAGGAGCACGAAGAAGACGAGGCTGTGTTTCACGATGCTTACCATAGTGGGAGCAACAGGAAGAAGAAGACAAATAAGAATCAGATAGAGTAGCACGAAGAAAACGAGGCTGTGTTGCGGGATGCGCGCAAGAGGAAGAAGAATTTTATTAATTTGGGTAGAAGAAATTTATAAAGGTTTTCGGTAAGAAAGAAGAAAGGATGAAAACAAAGTCAGAAAAGTTTATCCTTATTTTCGAACGAAAACAACGGCAGGAAAGAAGAAATCACTTTGTGCCTCCCAGAACGTGAGGAGGCATATTTGAGGAGAACTCCAGATAACACATGTACACCTCTACGCTCTGAATTTCCTGCTCCTCTTCTCCAGTTCATGATCCTTGGAGGGTCTTGGTCATATGTATGCTTCTCAACATCACCACTGGTTTGCAGGTATGTTATTATTGTTTTCTGAAAATTACATTTTTTTTTCCTTGTTATATTATGGGTAGAAAATGAGCCAAGGAGGGTAGTAAAGAAGAGACATGAGGTGGTGATTTTCTGCTTATTAAGAAACACTCAAACTCTGTTTAATCAACAGTAATGTATTGTGAATCTTGAGCATATTCTGAAAATTACTTCTGATGTATGTTCCAGATATTGTGGTTTCCTTTATTTTGTCTTAGAACTATATTTTACATGATAAGGTCATTGTGCTTATATTGGACATTTAAGAGTAGATCAATTTATTCTAGATTAAATTTAGATATGATAATGGAGTATTTAATATGTCCTAAGCTTAAATTTATTCAAGTGACTGACCAAATGTTTTGCTCTTGCAATTGGTCGCCCTAAATTAGTTATAATTCCGTTCAGAAGCACCATGCATCCTTTAATACAAACCTTCCCTGTATTCCTTGTTTAACAAGTGTTATAGGGACCGTATCACAAAGAATGACTGGACCCTTCAACATCAATGAACCATGCCAATATCAGCAATCTCTCATGGACTCTATTGGACTAACCAGCCATAAATGAGACTAGCTAGTAGCTTACTTTTCTATCTCCAGCAATGATTTTAGTGTATCTCGTATCCAACTTATGATGCTTATCAATAAAAGCAGTGTTGTTGTAAGAGTCTAGCTAGGAGTTCTCTAGTCTATTTTTTGATGCTTTGGCCTTTGTTTCATAAATTTTTTTTTTTCTTTTTGAAAGTTTTTCATGAAGTATTATCAGCTTTGTAGTTCTTGAATGCTAAATAAGCTGAAGAAAGTAGCTTAAAGGTAGTATCTTTCTCAGTCTTGATAAGAGAACAAGAGGCAAGCAGGTGCTACAGCTTCCTGACTTTTGCTGTCTCTTGTACCTTGTCATGAGTTTTTTATTTATATTTTTATGGTCTTATAAACTACTGTTTCTTTGTCGTCATTGAAGCTTGCATGGCAAACTGAAAGAAGGAGAGAAAGTGGAATCCTGAAGCATCTGATGTATTCATTGTTGTTCAGGCATTGTGGGAAACACATATTTTGCATGAGGTCTTGTTTATATCTGATTCTTGTTATTGAAGTAAATGAATAAACAAAAACAAAACTAGTATGAAAATAAAAACAATAGATTATCTGGTAACATTATAAATCTTGAATTTATTCTTTATGTAGTTTCACATCAACGTCAAGTCACTTATGTAGCCTACTATCCTTGCTTGTCCAGAGTTATTTGGGACCAGGATTTCTTAAGAGTTTGTGATAATGCAGAAACTTCAGAAAGACTAATGGCCATCTCATTTTAGGCGTTTACTTGTTCATTTTCCTTTTCTCCTTTGTTTGTTCAGTTTTTTTTTTTTATCATGTAAAACTAGCTTTAAACTTATGTCGGCTTGAACCAGAGCATAAGAAGTAACATTCCTTACAAAATACTATGGGCTGCTTATGTTGGAATTGTCCTCTTATTAATATATGTAGCCTTATTCGATTGAAACTTTCATGCTTGTTTTAAATTATCCAACATATGCATTTAGTTGCATCATTATAAACATTTTTGTTATTCTCATTTTGACTTTGAGTGCAATAAAGTTTTAATTTTACTTTCAGTGTTGCAATTTCATACTACTTCATAAAACAAAATTGAATTGAAAATAAGAAGAAGTTAATTCTGTTTGGATTGGTGCAATTTCATGGGATCCTTGGCATTGCTTTATATATATTTTTTTTTATTGTTTCTAATTTTTCATAGCATATAGGCCTATATCTTTTTGAAACTTTGGTTAACAAAACCGACTGAAGCTGTTGACAGTAATAATTATTACTACTAGTGGTTTTGTGAAACATCAAATTTTGATTTGAAATCTCCGGTCAACATTAGAATAGGAATGGATGTAGATGGCTTCTGCTTTCACGGCATAGGTGTAGTTAACATGCTTAAAGAAGGTTTTCATCGAAAATGTAGGCCCACAGGGTCATTAAGAATTTCTTTACACTCTGTCCTGATGCAAATACTGCTACCGAGGTTCCAACAGAGGAGATAGAAAAAGTCATACAAACTTGGATTTCAGAAGAAACGAGCGATGATGATACAACACTTCTCTAAGGAATATTTGTTCAAGAATTGGAACCATGTAACTCAGCTTCATTGAATTGGAAAGTAAGTTTCTGTCTGTCCAAATTTTGTTGATCTCATTGACTACAATGAATTTGTCTTTCTCACTAGGAGCTCATATTTATCTATTGTCTTCAATTGGTCAGGTATGCAGCTGATGCATATGCAATATTTTGTACAGGAAAGTGGCAAAGTGTGCATCCAGCAGATCACATGCTAACTAAGTATTGGGAATGGCTTGGGAATAAAGAGACCCCAAAGGTCACATGCTAAGTACTGGAAATTTCTTAACGATCATCAAAAGGTTATTATAGAGTTGGACTGAATTATCGATGATGAACTACATCTTTATATTTTATCATAAGGAAAGACAAAACGCATTTTTGATTTGCATATATCCTTTATATTTATTGGTGGGTTGGGTACAAGTTAAGCACGTATATAAATTCTCTGGTGCAGGATCTCGGATTTTAGTTTTTGTTGTATTTTGGTTTTGTATTGTAACTATACGAAATTGGGTTTCTGCATGAACAATCGTGCGGCATCCCGAATATAGCAATTGTGCTAATTTTTTATGACTAATTCTTCGTAATAGAGTTAATTAACTTCTTTTCTATGAAGAAGAGGAAGAAATTAAGCAGCATACTTATCTGAAAGAAATGATGATCAGGGTGAGAGTCCAAGATTCAGGATCTATTACTATATATATAATTTTATTTTTTTATATTTAAATTAAATATATTAATTTTTTAGAAAAAAATTACCCTGGTCCTCAAAGCGGTTTGCCGCTGATGATGACGTTGTTTCCTAAATATATTATAGATATACAATAGGCTTAAAAGTAATTTAATTAATTAATTTAAATTATTTTACCCTTCTCAGTAATTTCAATAAACCCAAGGGTTTTATTAACAAGCTAGCCCTGCAATAGTGGCTGAGGATGAATGGATGATTCTAAATATATTACCATTGAAGAACTTTGATATAGAGGAAAAATACATTTAGAGGTTATAGGTCTGATTGTTGCCCAGGATTAGCTTAGGATTGAACAAAAAATTATTCAATCATATATTTGGTGATATAATCATGATAGACTATTTTTAGCCTAGACTTATTTTTATCCCACTAATAAAAGATAAAATAAACCTCTCAAAATTAAGCGAATTATTTTATAATCTCTCTCCTCATATATATATATATATATATATATATATATATATATATATATATAAAGGACACGCTTTTGATGGTTTTCCAATTTGTAAAAGCATTCAATTATAGAACATTTTGGCTTAAAAAAAAATATAGAAGATTTTCTTAAACACGTCACTTGAAAACATAAGGACCCGATCGATAATATACCAATATTTTCTATTTTTCCAATTTTTATTTAACAATAAAAAATTAATTTTCTTATTTTTTATGGTCTAAAATGTTATCGGTGATAATAAGTAAAAATAATATTATAAAAAGAAAAATTAAGTAATAATATAATAACATACTTTTAAAAATATAATATTTAAGTCCAATTCCACGATTGGTAACTGCATGGGATTTCATGCAGCTATTTAGTGCCCGCCTCATAGTTTGGGATAAATTTGTCCCAAGTTTTTTTTAATTTTAATTATTTTTATATAAAATATTATATTTATTTAATATATTTTATAATATTAATAAGAAAATAAATATTATTTTTTAAAATTAATTTTACAAAGTTTTATTTATTTAAAAATAAAGTATAAATATTTTATTTTTAAAAATATTTAACTAAATTTAATTTAAATAATTTAATTTTTATTATTTATTAAAAAGTAATTTTATTTTACTTTGAAATTAATTTAATCTAATTTTAAACTAACTAATCTCACACAATATAAAATATAAGCCACTACTATTTTATTTTGTCAAATCTCATAATGCACCAAATAAAATAAAATAGAGTAGTACTATTTTTAGTCTAATTTGTAGTGCACCTAATATATGACTATGATAATACTAATTTAGTCATATCCAATCTAATTCAATCTCATAAAAGTAGTTCAATTTAATTTCGCGCACCAAACGCACCTTAAAAGTTAAAATAATATTGTGTATAGTTACATTAATTTATATTTATTAAAAAATCAATTTAAATTAATTTTAATAATAATTATGTATTTAATTACAATATTTTAAAATTTTGTCGCGCATCAATTTAAACATCAAATTTGTCACAAATTTTAAGCTTTTTAACGTTAATGCTCCGCGGTAAAAATGTTTTTGTAATAGTTATCATTCACGGTAAAACTTTTTACTACAATAGTATTTACAATAACTTTTACCGTGGATTACAACATATTTTCTTCACGGCAAAATGTCACTTTTTTTGTAATGTCTTAAGCTTCAAGTAGAGTTGAATACAAGTAATTTTAACGACACGAGGAACAAATGTGAAAATTTTCCAAGCTCAAAGGAATTAGCCAACATGAGCCAAAAAACTTGAAGATTCTCTGCAATGTCGGCTATAGAGCTAAATATATTCAGCAATTTGCTAAGAAAGTAGAAAGTGGAAAGACTAATCTTAAGGAATTTGAACAACGTATGTCATATGATCAAGTGTACCAAGAATTAACAAAGAATAAGGTGCATTGGATTTTATCAGAAGATCCCAACTGATTCTGAAACTCTCAAACTTCTGTAAAAGGTTCAAGCATTTTAATTATCAAGTAGATAGAATTCTTTAAGATTTTTTGTTTTTGTTTGGTTATAGGTATATTCAACAGAAAGCACCAGAGACATAGTTGAAAGTGTTGCTAAACAAGTATATGATGAAATGCACCATTTCAATGTCTAGCATATTGGTACTTTCTACTAGCTACCTATTACTATATTATTACTAATTTTTCTTTTATGTTTCAAGCACTAATTAAATCGCAAAATTTCTCCCCAGGTTGGAGCTTGTGAATTGTTATGAAAACAAAGTGGGAAGGCTTTGCGAGTTGGATAGATCTAAATACGATAATGTGACATTGTCTGAGAATGATGAGATTTCTATGATAAATCATAGAAAGAAAATTTTAAGAATAGGTTATGAAAAGAAAAAATAAAAGGCATTGTTGAGAATTTAGATTTATGAGTTCAGGAAATAAAAAATGGTTGTGACACCTTTCAAGTTAGAGGGCTATCGGGACCTACTGAGATTATACCATATGAGCACGTCATCTACTTCCATTTCGGTAGCCGTCTACTCTCAACAATGGGAAGGGTCTACTCCTAATACGAGAAGAAGTCTATCCACAAAATTATGCTTTTAGGGTGTGTTTGGTACGTGAACAAGAGACAACAGGGTGGGACGGAACAGGACAGGACAACTGTTCCATATTGTGTTTGGTATGTCTGGGATAGAACTGTGTATTGTATTGTTATGCATTTGGTATGGTTGGAATATGACAGTACAAGAGGTTTAAATAACCAGAGTACTCTTCTTGTCCTGTCTAATATTTATTCTAATATATTAGTGATAAATGGGACAAGACAGAACATAATTTGAATATTTTTATTAAATATTTTTTTTATATAATATAATTAAAAAAAGTATAATTAATAATTTTTATTAAATATAATTAATAGTAAAAGAATATGGAATCTCTATCAACATATAATCCCTAGCAAATGTGGTAAGCATTAAAGATATATTTTTGATGATTTGATAGAAGAAAAAATATGAAATTTTTATATTTTAATATGATAGCAAACGTGGTAGTATATTAATGGAATTATCATTTTATCATATACCTGAATGATTTACAAGTTGAGGCTGTTATGAGTTGGCTTGGCATAATAAATTATAATTAATCCATCAAAATTCACACACAAATTAGACAAGTTTTACAAAATATATTCGAAATTTCCCACTGATTTGATCGAAAATATTCACTATTCTAACAAAATAAAAGTTTCATATATGTTCACAATTCAAACAAAATAAAAGTTTGTAATACGATAAAAATCCAACCAAATTTAAGTTTCAATAATGTTCACAGAATCATATATGAAAATGTTTACTCCTCTAGAATTGCCTTCACGAAATCGGGCTTGTACGAGTCATCCAACTTGCACTCTATTGTATTCAATTAAATAAACAAGAACCGCAGCAAAACACATCATCATGTGTACGTAAAGCCTTCATGCTTTAATGAGTATTATGAATTGATTGTCATGTTCATCCATAGCTTCACAATGTACAAATCAAACCAAATAATCATATATTCAGTTAAAATGGATATAAATAGTTAAATTTCTGAACATGATTAATTAAATTTCTCTTGTTATACGTTAAAATAGAATAATAACCTTGTAAATTGGGGGGTTATTTGTTACTGTTGGAATATTTGGATTTCTCTTCACAACTGAAGTATTCAAAATTTTTAAAGTTACATTCCTGCAAGTCACAAAGGATGGAAATGTATAAAATCTCACCGAAAATTAATAAATTAGTTAAATCGAAAGTAAAATATTGTCACAGATTCGGATCAAAAAGATTAAAAAAATAATTTTTTTTTTATATAATCAGATTTCGACAAATCCTCATTCCTCAATGCCAATCTATAAAAACAAAATCCTAACATGGAAATTTTTTAAAAGAACAGCAAATATAGCAACAAGAACAAATATGAGAACTAATTGAATACAAAATTCTCTTTTCTTTTTTAAAATTTTTTTTAGCAAGTTAAGTAACTAAAATATATATCTCTAAAAAAAAATCAATGCTATTTGATTTTCTGTTTGGTCGGTAAGAAAATGTGAGAAAATAAAATAAATCGAAATTAAATTCCATAACAACCACTTCACACCAAAAAAACTCTGACGGGAAACAATTAAAGAAAAACAATGTACACAAGTCAGTCAATGCACAATCAACAATCACAACATATTTCTACAAATAAATACCAAATACAAGCACAAAAAAAATTCCATAAATTAAAACTAAATTAATAAACAAAAAGTTTCAAAGAAAAAAATGAAAACTTATTGATTGTGAGTTTGAAGTTGATCAGCTAAAAATCAACCAAGGAACTGTATCAAACCACAGCAATGAAAATAAATGGAAAGAAAACGGAGAATGAGAAACAAGTTTTTGAGTTTTTTATCCCATATCATGCGATCAGGGATGTACCCAGGATATTTTACTAGGGTGGGCTTAAACAATGCTAAATTTTTTTTTTTAACGAACATTAACTATTCGAAGAAATTTAATTCATTAAAAATCAAAGATAAAGCAAAATCCCCTCAAAATATATATATTAAACAAAGTATATTTATTTTTGATAAGATAATAATAATAAAAAAAATACAATTAAATACAATATTTATTAATATTTATTCATCGAAAAACCTAAAATATCAAAGAATCAAATAATCCTAATATTTAATAGACAATTTTTTCTGTTGTAATTTCAGGATTCCAAGATATCAAAGTACACATTGTTAAATTTATTCTTTATTCATGAAAAAAATATAATAAAAAAAATTAAAGAATCCTAATATTTATTAATATTTATTTTTTAAAAACCCTAAAATATAAAAAAATCATAATATTTATTAGACATTCTTTTCTATTGTAATTTCAGGATTCCAAGATATCAAAGTACATATTATTAAATTTATGCTAATATTTATTCTTCCAAAAACCTAAAATATCAAAAATTCCAAGAATCCTAATATTTATTAGATAGCCATTTATGTTGTAATTTTAAGAATCCAAGATATTAAAGTACACATTACTAAATTTATTCCTTGAAAAATAAAATCTAATAAATAAATAAAATATCAATAAAATAAAATAAAGATAGAAAATATTAAATAAAATGATAAAATTACCTCGACTTGGGTTAGAGAAGAAAAATTCAGACCTGCACTTGAACTTGAAGAAGAGGAACTTGAGCACATAAACTTGAAGAAGAGAAGTTGAACTTATTAGGAGAAAATTAAAAACAAATAAAATGATAAATTAAAATTTAATAAAGTTATTTTAATAAAGTAAATAGTGAATTATAATATTATTAAATTATAAAGTAATAATATAAACATAATAATAAAAAATATTTTTTAATTTTTTTTTTAAAAGTTGACTTTAATAAAATAAATAGTAAATTATAATATTATTAAATTATAAAATAATAGTTTAAGGGTTTGAGGTGGGACAAGTTTTTAAATTTTTTATTCATATTGTCTCACGTCCATGTCACGCTAAATATGGAATAGGAATAGACTATTTTACGTTGTCATATTATGTCCCATATATCAAATGCACCCTTAACTACTTCTATTTTATTTTTAGTGGCCACCATTGGAGGACATGTAATTATATCATACCCACTAGAGTGGGCCAAAGTTTTTTTTTTTTTTTGGGTTAGGAGCCTTATTACATGTCGGTGACCACAAAAGTTTTCAAAACATTGACGAGTTTTAGTATAACTCGTTTTGAAATTCGTCACAAATCTTATTCTAACCGGAATAAACCAATCATAAAAACAATGATATGATATGACAGTTTTCTTATGAATATATATGTTTTGTAAAAGTTTTATTAGATACGATTTTAACTCACAATTCCATTTAAACATTATTTATATCACGTTTATTTAGTGGATAAACTTAAAAGCATTTATTTAATCTAAAATTTTCTGGTATTGTCATGTCACAGAGAGCTTGTTGTCAATACAAAGATGCCATTTTGCCATGGCAGATCAAGAGAGGCAACTCTCGAGAAGACACATTCCATGGCACCACATAAGCTAGAGATATTCAAATCCCTAGAGGGTTAGGCCGAGCATAACATGTTGATGCACTTGAAACCCATAGATAGGTCTTGGCAGCCCTCTGATTTTCTATCGGAACCTGAGTCCGAGCAGTTTCAGGACCAAATCGAAGAGCTGAGAGAGAGGATAAGGGAGCTCCCCGATGAGTACTTGGTTGTGTTGGTTGGCAACATGATCACGGAAGAAGCCATCCCATGACAAGCCCCTAACATACTATCTTACGCTAGGCGATCTGCCGGCAACCCCACGGTAGCTTCCTAGTCGAGGCTCACCCCGCTGAAAGGCTCCCGTGAAACTAAACCGTTACTTATCCTCTAGAAGAATTGATAGTTGAATCCTAAGGGCAGTCTCCGTTCATCCTTCAGGCAATTGGAAGGGGAGAAATATTGTCTTAGGACATTGCACACGCTGCAAGCCGCCTCTATCACAATTTCTTTCTACAAGTTAACATCAGGTTTTTATTTTTATTTTTTTATATACTTATTCTAATTCTGTATTTTGTTTATTGCATTATTAATTTTATTCAGATTACTGATTTATTGTTCTAACAATCTAAGACAGTAGCATGGATCCACAATTAGTCAATGAAGTCTCCAAGAATCTGGATGAGAAGCCTGAAAAATTTAAGGGGCTTGACTTCAAAAGATGGTAACAGAAAATACTTTTCAGGTTCACAACCATGAACTTGGCGCATATTGTCAAGTAAGATGCTCTCAAATGTGATGAAGGTCCAATGACCAAAGAAAAAATGATGACTTTGGAGGCCTGAAAGCAGTTGGATTTCCTGTGTAGAAACTACATTCTCAACAGGTTGGATGATATACTGTACGATATATATTTTGTGTGTAAGACTGCAAAAAGTGTTTGAGAATTGCTTGAGAAAAAAGACAAAACCGAAGACACAGGTGCAAATAAATTTGTGATCGGTAAGTTTCTCAAATTTGAAATGGTTGATAAAAAAACTGTGATCAAGCAGGTTGAAGAACTGCAAGTGTTTATCCATGAATTGCACTCAGAAGGATGTTCAATAAATGAACATTTTCAGGTCGGTACTATAATTGAAAAGCTACCTCCCTCTTGGAAAAATTTTAAAATTTATTTAAAACACAAAAGAATGGAGATGTTAATGGAAGACCTGATTCTGAGGCTTCGGGTTGAAGAGGATCATAGAAAAGGAGATAAGGCTGATACAAGTCTGATGGAAAATAAAGCTAACATGGTGGAACAGGCTGCCTCAAAACCAAAATTCTAGAAAAAGAATAACAAGAAAACGGTGAAGAAAAATGTTCATCCGCATGCACCAAAGGGCAAAAATTTTAAGAAAATAAAAGGCACTTGTTGGGTGTGTGGGAAGCCTGAACATAGAGCAATGGATTGCTGCCACAGGAAGGATATGAATGCTACTAATTCTACCCCAAATAATCAAGCCAATGTTACAGAAATGGACGTTGATCTTGTTGTTGTTATTTCAGAAATCAACATGGTTTCAAGTGTCAAGGTCTGGTGGGTCGACACATGAGCAATAAGGCATATCTGTGGAGATAAAAGTTTGTTTTTAGATTTTATAGAAATTTCAGGCAGTGAGAACCTCTATATGGGAAATTCTTCTTCAGCAACTGTAGAAGGAAAAGGGACTATTTTATTGAAGTTTACTTTTGGAAAAATAGTGACCCTAGTTGATGTACTATATGTTCCTGAAATAAGGAAAAACTTAGTATTTGGTCCGTTGCTTAGTAAAAAGGGATTCAAACTAGTTTTTAAATCTGATAAGTTTGTATTAACTAAGGCAGGGATGTATGTAGGAAAGGGTTACTTGACTGAGGGAATGTTCAAACTTAATATAATGGTTTCGAATGCAGTGAATAAAATTAATAATGTTTCTGCTTATATTGTTGATTCTTTTGATATATGGCATGCTCGATTAGCACATGTTAATAATAGATGTTTATATAGAATGGTTAATTTATGATTGTTGCCGAAATGTAATGTTGATATAAAACAAAAATGTGAAACATGTATTGAATCCAAGTTTGCTAGGCAAAGTTTTAAAATTGTCCAAGAAAGATCAAATGAATTACTTGGTTTAATTCATACAGATCTTTGTGATTTCAAGTTCATACTTGCAAGGGGTGGAGAAAATTATTTCATAACTTTTATTGATGATTGTAGTAAGTACTGTTATGTCTATTTGATTAAAAGTAAAGATGAGACCTTAGAAATGTTTAAAACATACAAGGCAGAAGTAGAAAATCAATTAGACAAGAAAATAAAAAATCATCAAATCAGATAGAGGTGGAGAATACGAGTCTTCTTCATTTTCTGATTTCTGTACAAAACATGGAATTGTACATCAAATAACTGCACCATATACTCCACAACAAAATGGAGTTGCAGAAAGAAAAAATAGAACTATTAAAGATGTGATTAATTTCATGTTAAATAGCTCAGGGCTTCTACATAGTTTTTGGGGAGAAGTTTTACTTACTGCAAACCATATATTAAATCGAATTCCATTTAAGAAGACGAATAAGTCTCCTTATGAAATATGGAAAGGATGGTTACCAACTTATAAAACCTTAAAAGTGTGGGGTTGCCTAGTAAAAGTCCAAATTCCATTACCTAAAAGAACGAAACTCGGACCTAAAACAGTAGACTGTGTTTTTATAGGTTTTGCTAAAAATAGTGCAGCATATAAATTTTTTATTATTAAATCTGAAAATTCTTATATGCATGTAAATACTATTATAGAATCTGTTGATGCTGAATTTTTTTAGGGAATTTTTCCCTACAAGGAAAATAGGCCCGGTTCTTCTAAAAAGAAAGTATATGATGATACTCTTGATGAACCATCCACTTCTGGTATTCAAGATCAGAACTTGGAACCAAGAAGGGGGAAAAGGATAAAAATTTCAAAGAATTTTGAAACAAATTTTGTTAGTTTTTTAATAGAAACTGAACCACAAACATACAAAGAAGTTATGTCTTCACCAGAAGCTCCTTTATAGAAAGAAGCTATTAATAGTGAAGTTGAATCTATTTTACAGAACCATACATGGAAATTGGTTGATTTACCACCTGGAAATAAACCAATAGGTTATAAATGGATTTTTAAAAGAAAGTTTAAAGCCGATGGGACTATTGATAAATATAAAGCACGTTTAGTTGCTAAAGGATATCAACAAAATGAAGGGTTGGACTATTTCAACACATATTCTCCAGTATCTAGAATAACATCTATAAGGATGTTAATTTCTATTGCTGCTTTATATAAAATGGACATCCATCAAATAGATGTGAAAACAGCATTTCTTAATGGAGAACTTGATGAAGAAATTTATATGGAACAACCAGAAGGATTTGTGGTAAAAGGTAAAGAAAACAAAGTCTATAGACTAGTTAAGTCTTTGTATGATCTTAAACAAGCACCAAAACAGTGGCATGAAAAATTTGATCATATAATGCTAACACAAGGATTCAAAATTAATGAATGTGATAAATGTGTCTATATCAAGGCTATGAAAAATTCTTGTGTCATGGTATGCTTGTATGTAGATGATATACTTATAATGGGAACAAGTAAGGATGCTATAAATTCCACCAAAAAGATGTTGGGTTCAAAATTTGACATGAAAAACTTAGGTCAGGCAGATGTCATTTTAGGAATTCAAATCAAAAGACATATTGATGGTTACATTCTTACTCAAGCCCATTATGTGGAAAAAAAAATATTAAAAAGGTTTAATTAATTCGATTGTAAACTTCTTGTTACACCTTTTGATGTAAATTGCAATTTAAAGAAAAATATAGGAAATGCAATTTTTAGTTGGAATATTCTCAAATAATTGGCAGCCTAATGTGTTTGATGAATTCTACTAGACCAGATATTGCTTATTCAGTAAGTAGACTTAGTAGATATACACACAATCATGGCGATGATCATTGGGAAGCATTGATCAGAGTATTAAGTAGTCATGGCTAAAGTAACCAAACCGGCGGTTCCGATTTTGGAACCGCTAGTTCCGGTTCATTTTTTTGGCCAATCGGAACCAGGACTGTGGAGGTCCCGGTCCCGGTTCCGAATGGAACCGAGGAGGAACTGCCGGTTCCAGTTCCTTCCCGATTTTTTTGGAACCGGCAGTTCAACTGCCGATTCCAAACCAGTCCGAAACCGGAAAAATAAAAAAAATTAAAATTTATAAATAAATTAATAAAAAAAATTTAAATATATAAATAATAGGGTTCATTTGTTCAACAAGAAATTTATTACGATAATAATATATCATAAAACTATAAAATTAAAAAGAAATTTAAATATATAAATAAGAAATTAGTTAATTAAGGCTTACACTTAATTTAAATTAAGATAAAATATGACTATATGACTATATGAGAGATATTTGTTTTTTAAAATTTTTTAATATATGAGATGAGAGATGATGTAGATAAGAATTATTTTAAAGAGATGAAGAAGGGTAATTTTGTAAAAATTGTATTTTACATAATTACCCTTCTTCATCTCTTTAAAATATCTCTTCTCTACATTATCTCACATATATGATATATCTCATTTATAAAAAAAAAAAAAATAAAAAGTGGGTACTGAATTGCAATAAAATAACGATAAAATTAAAATAAAATTATGATAATATCATAAAACTATAAAATTAAATAAATAAATAAGAAATTAAGGCTTGCACTTAATTTTACCTCAATTAAGCTGCCTACGTATCTTCTAGGAGGAATCAAAGCCCACGTAGTTCTTTTACCTGTTATGTTCTGGAGGTGATCAATCGTCGCTTGTTCCTTCGGTAGCCGTTGTATCATCGTTGGTGTTGAAGAAGTCATTGTCGCCGAACACCAGATCCAATTCCTGCTGCCAGCATGAGGCCTTGGTCCAGTAGTCAACACAGACCTGGATCTGTATTGAGTCAGGACTGAGCAATGTCCGTCTCTCGTCGAGAACATTGCCACATGCACTAAATTCATGTTCGACTGCCACGGTCGAGATAGGAGTTCCAAAAATTTGCTAGGCAATGAGGGCCAAAATTGGAAAGTTAGTTTCTTACTCCCTCCACCAATGTAGGATGTTAAAGTCTTCGCTGTCCAAAAACTCAAAAGAGGTGTTTATGTAAAGATCAACATCTGGAACATAGGTTGATGAAGACGAAGAACTCCCCTGTGCCTTTGATTTTTTGGTCAACACGCTTGACCCTAACTTTCTTAATGAGGGAAAGTAAGAACGAGAATGACTACTAGTACTACCACTTCCGCTTGCATCTGATTGCTGAACACTAATGTTCAGTGAGTGACCGTATACATAACGGTATTCGTCATGCATTGAATAAAATAATTGCCTAACATTATTATATAAAGCAATAATATCTACGTTGTGTAGACTTAGAGATTGATAATAAAGTGTTAAATATTCATATAAACTATCAAATTTACACCTAGGGTCAAAAACTAAAGCAACAGTATAAATCGAAGGAATGTCCGTATAATAATTTAACCATCTATCTCTCATTGCACATACACATGCAGTTAGTTCCAATACTTGTGCACATTCATTAAGTGCATCTACAATATTAATGGCTTCACATAAAAATAAATGTGAAGTTGGATAAAATATACCGAATAAAGCGTTAGTTGCATCATGAAAAACTTTTAAAAGCATGCAAATTTTAGTACAAACATCCCAATGATGAGCATACAAATTAATGCTACTAATACTATGCTGCATAAATTTCACTAATAATTCTCTATAGTTATAGTTTTCACAAAGCAATTTATATGTGGAATTCCAACGAGTTGGAATATTACAAGAAAACCTAATTGGATGTTTCCCGTTAGATTTACAATACCTAGCCCATTGTTTCATAGTGCTGGAATGTTTCCACAAATAGTATAGGGCATCCCTAATTGGTGTAATCCATTATTGAAGTGTTTGCAAACCATGTTGTACACATATATTTAAAACATAGCAAACACATCTTTGATGAAAAAATCTGCCGCCAGAGTAGGGTTGACACAATTGAATTAATTGTGGAACGGCGGCAGTATTGTTTACAGTATTATCAAAACCAATTGTAAAAATTTTACTTTCAATACAATATTCTTCAAAAATAATTTTCATTAATTTATAAATATTATCATTAGTATGGATGTCATCAAAAACTCTAAATGCAAGAATTCATTTTTGCAACTCCCATGATTGGTCAACATAATGGCAAGTAAGTCCTAAGTATGAATGTTTTTGACAATGATCGCTCCAGATCTCGGCACAAACAGACACACGACCCATATAATTTTGAAAATATTTAACTAATGCTTTTTTTTTTCTCTTTTATAAATGTCACACATAGTACGTTTTAATGTAGTTCTAGGTACTCTACATGCAGCGGGATTTAAAGCATTATGACAATATTTTAAAAAATCAGTTTTTTCGCCAAAATTAAAAGGAAGATGTTCGGTCGCTACCATTCTTGCTAATTGTTCTCTATTATTTACATCACTATATTTAAATAAAGGATGGTTAGGAGATGTATACCTAGAAATTTGGTATTGTCCTTCGCTGCGCTCATGTTGAGCTTCGACTGGATGCTTGGTGTTGATGTGCTTCCAGTACGTCCTGTACCTTCCGGATTTGTTCCACTTATAATCTTTATTGCAACAGCTACAAGTCACCATAACTTCCACCGATTCCTTCTCCACCCTCCTCATATGAACTTTAAAAAGTTCAGATTTATACTTTGCCAAATCTGGCAGTGCCATTTGTATGGTTTTAGTTGGGGTGGGGGATTTCACTAGAGGGACTAGGGGAGGGGGATGAGAATACTGAGGAGTAAAATTAAGAGGAGTATCATTACCAAATATTACCTGCTCAAATTCTCTCTGTTGTGCGTATTAAGCAAAATTTGCATCGTTGAAATTTATTTCTGGGCCAAGGGCACGGCGACTCTGTACTTCTTCAACATTTAAATCCGATACCAGGTCAACTGTCTCTGTTGGAAACAGACCTTCTGGCAACGGATCTTCGGCCTCTGGAAGTAGACGGTCTTGACTGTGATGCCATTATAAATTTATAATGCGAAAGTATACAATTTAAATAAATAACGAAAATAATTGCCGTATTGAAAAACAAGAACAAAATTGAGAGAATGACTGAATGAGAGAATTAGAGAAAAATTGAGAGATGAGAGAATGAGAGAAATATTAAGTGAATGAGAGTATGAGATTGAGAGAAAATGGTGTGAATGAATTGAAGAGGAATGCGGTTTATATGGTTTTTCGGGTTGGGGAGAAAAATCATATTTTTCAAAATTTAGAGGGTCAAAATGTAATTTTTTAGGGGTTATTATTGTAATTTTACAAGTTGGAGCCATTGGCCTGAAAAGGCCAACGGCCACATTTTAAAGATTTTTGTTTTTGTTTTTTAAAAATTTAAAAACAAAAGGGTCCAAGAACCGGAACCGTTGAAACTGGACGGTTCCTTGAACCGGTGGTTCCGGTTCTTTTTTTAAGCCAATCGGTACCGGGACCTTGGGTCCCGGTTCCGGTTTTCAGTTCCAAAATCAATTTTCAGTACCAAGAGGAATGGGTTTAAAGCCAATTCAATGAGTTGAACCGGACGAAAACCTAACCTAGCAGATTGTAGATATCATGATCTAGGTTTAATAGGCAAACTGGTTTGGCAAAACTCAAATTATGAGACACGCGATTTAACCCTTTCTTATGATGATGGTGTGTTTTATGCTGATGACATATAAGGATATGATATGCATTTAATGACACTAATAATTTTATACAGTGTCACCTATATGATAAAAAATGTGGGGTCACATTTATGAGAATGAAAGGCTAAATTCTCTAAAGCTATCATGAAAACTGGGATATGTTCAGGACCAAAATGAACAAAAATGTATAAACTACAGTAGTAAAAGAGATGTGTTACGTGTGAGACTTATTGTCTTGATTTACTAAGATAAAGTGAACAGTTCAAGATATTTATTTCTATTGCGTCACTAAGTAGATCCGATATGATCTCACTAAGGTAAGTTCAAGTTTACAAACACTTTTCCCGAGACATGACACTTTTGATTTCTCTCATTAGACAACCGTTTTATAAAGTTTTTAATGTGATATTGAATTTTAAATTCAAATGTGGGATATTGTTGGTGTAAGTGCTAAGTGTGGTTTAAAGTTAAAAACTTTAATCCCACATCTAAAAAACACACACACCTTATAGTGTATATAAGTAGGAAAATAAGTTTAAGTATTTGAATGGCTAACAAGGCTTGTAGGCCTTGTTAGAGCCCTTACTATATACAACCATATATTACAATTATCAAAGATTGGCGTTGGGCCTTGGGGCTCTTGGGCTCGGGCTCCCTTTGGTTGAGCCTGGGCCTGTGAGGGCCCTGGCCCGGTTGCTATCTTTGATTTTGATTTTAATTTTATTTTAATTATTTGAATTTAAATTTAAATAAAAATTGTAAAGGCATACCTTTTTGCTACAAAGTTGTATCTTTTTAAAAAGAGTTGCACTGTTACAAAAGGGTGCACTGCTTCACAAGAGTTGCATTGTTTCAAGACACTTTTTTATTCTTTATAAATATAGTGTTCAGACAATGCAAACTTTACTTAATTTTTAATCAAATCTTTCTCTACTTTTGCTGTCTAAATACTTCTCAGAGAAAAATAGTATTCTGTAGTTTGTCTGACTTTTGGGCTCTTTGCTTCATATCAGAAGAATTGATAGTTGAATCCTAGGACAGTCTCCGTTCGTCCTTCAAGCAATCGGAAGAGGAGAAATATTGTCTTAGGACATTGCACACGCTGCAAGCCTCTATCACAATTTCTTTCTACAAGTTATCATCAAGTTTTTTTTTTTTTATATAGTGATCATTCTAGTTATGTATTTTGTTTCTTGCATTATTAATTTTATTTAGATTACTGATTTATTGTTCCAACAGTGGCCTCTCCGGGGAGGGACGCAGAGCTCAGGATTTTGTGTATGGATTGCCTCTCAGGATCAGGAAATTGGAGGAGAGAGCTCTGGAGAGGACCAAATCACATAGTTCCATTGATGCTACTGTGACATTCAGCTGGGTTTTTGGCAGAGAAATTAGGGTCTAGAGGCCTTTGAATTTGGAGTTGCTTGTAATGATGCATGCATTCATGCGCACACATACATATACATACATATATACATGTATGTGTGTATATATATATATATATGTGTGTGTGTGTGTTATATAGCAATAATACATTAAACATGTTTTGTTTTTAATTCGAATTCTTGTGGAATATGTGCCACAAGAACTTGAATAAAACACAACACATGTTTAATGTATTATTGCTATATAACACATACAGCTGTATATATACAACAAGAACTCGAATAAAACATAAAAATTGTTTAATGTGTGTGTATATATATATATATATAGTTTGGTTCTGGAGACAGTCTGGTTGGTAAAATATTTCGTGCAGTAAAAAAAACTTTGATGAAAAGAAAATGCTTTGAAACACAAAAAAAAAAAAAAATAATAATAATAATATTGATGATCTCTTCTAAGTCCCTCAAAAATACAAAATTCATTTTAGTTAGTATTATTATTGTTTTACAAAATAACTGTTTTCGAAAAGTAATTTCGTTAGATGATTAGAAATAGAATCCCTCGTAACTTCTTTTTTTTTTTTTTTTTTTATTTCATCAAAACTTCTATTACAGAAGACCAACAAGAAAGCTAGGTTCAGGATTGAACCAACAAAATTCCTCCTTAGAGGAAAAGGCTAGGGAAGCAAGAGAATGTGCCATTCCATTCCTTGAACGAGGAATGGCATGACAGTTGGAAACTCTCACAGCCCTAAATAGAGCCTTAACATCAGAAACAATAGGGTCCATAACAGAACTAGGAAGAGATTTAAACACCCTAGCCACAACATTAACAGCATCTAACTCAACCCACTCAATAATCAGGTTCAACTCCTGCGCCAGCAGCAACCCCTCTCGCAATGCCAGCAGCTCGCCAAGCTCAGCAGGAAAGAACCCCAAGAGGGGCTTAGCAAAAGCTGCAACAACCTTGCCCTGAGAATTACGCACCACTGCACCAGAACCCATCACAGAACAACCAGGCTTCACTGCTGCATCGGTATTCAACTTCAGGGAGCCAGCGGGAGGAGGCGACCACGGAGAAGAGCAAGGCTGCCTGGGGGGCTGGAGAGGAGAGCCAAAGACCTTTTGGGTGCCCTGAAATTCACGAAGCAAAGAAAGAGACCAAGAAACCAAATCAGCATTAACCCTGGGGGATTTAGAATGACAGACAGCATTCCTTTCAGACCAAACCCCCCACAGGATCATGCAGAACTCCTCGAACTCTGCTCTCTTAGCCCTAATAAAAACCCACAAGATCAGATCAAAACAAGAAATATGGCACTGCAAATTGAGGATGTCCCAGAAAACAGTGGACTCCCAAATAGGGCGCACAGAGCTGCACCAAAAAAGGGCATGGGCTGAGCTCTCGGGGACATCACCACATCTAGAACAACACGGGTCAACCACAATCTTCCTAGAACAAAGATTACAAAGGGACGGAATGGCATTAAGACAAACCCTCCATATGAAAATTTTAATTTTTGGGGGAATGTTGAGATTCCAAAGTGCAAGTCACCATTTCGAATCCGGACACGAGGAGGAACCTTTGAGGGAGAGTTTTTCCTGCGCTGCAACTCTATACCCACTCTTCACATAATACTCCCCATTCTTATCAAAATGCCAGATTAAGGAGTCATTACAATCACCAAAACTCAGAGGGATTTCCAGAATAGAATCCCTATCCGCTGCCACAAAGACGTGATCAAGCTTAGCCAAATCCCAAGAATGAGAGGAAGGGAAAATGAGATATGCGACCATGAGATCATCCACAGGGGCATTCGAGAAGGGTCTGAAAGTGGACGCCCTTGGTATCCAAGGGTCCTGAAAAGCCCTGATATTCTTACCATTACCTACCCTCCACCGAAGGCCCTTAATAAGAAGACTCCTACCCCAAACCAAACTCCTCCAGAGATGAGAACTCCTCTGTTTCAGCGAGACAGATAAGAAATCCTCCTGCCTGAAATACTTTGCCTTAAGAACTCTAGAAACCAACGAGTCGTTATTCATAACAATTCTCCAAGCCTGCTTGCCAAGAAGAGCTTGGTTAAAAAGAGATAAATTTTTAAAACCAAGCCCCCCACAAATTTTCGGAGAGCACAACTTGTCTCTAGAGACCCAGCAAATTCTCTTATTACCATCTGAGGCACCCCACCAAAAGCCCATAATCATAGAACAGAGCTCATTGCACAGAACAGAAGGCAGCTGGAAGATACTCATAGTGAAGGTAGGAATAGCTTGTGCCACTGCTTTGATAAGAACTTCTTTCCCGCCCATCGAGAAGAGATTGCCCTTCCACCCTCTGATCTTACGCCATACCCTCTCCTTAATGTCACTGAAGGTTTTCCTTTTATTTTTCCCCACCATGGTTGGAAGGCCAAGATATTTGTCATGAGCTTGGGCATTTACTAGACCCAGGCAATTCAAGATACTAGCGCTGCAGACATCTTCCACATTTGGACTAAAGGTGATGTTGGACTTTTGCATATTAATCCGCTGGCCAGAGGCTTTCTCATAGACATTTAGGATCTGTTTCAACTTCTCACAATTCTGAACTGAAGCCCTGCAAAAAACAATACTGTCATCTGCAAAAAACAAATGACTCACTAGTGGGCTCCCGCGACAACATCTCATACCCAAAGATTGCCCATTAGATTCGTTGCCTTTGATAAGAGCAGATAAGGCTTCTGCACAGAGAAGGAAGAGATAAGGAGACAAAGGGCATCCCTGCCTTAACCCTCTCTGCGGAGTGACTTCCCCCACAGACTTCCCATTTATCAGGAAGGAAAGTTTGGAGGTCGACACACAATCCATAACAAGGGCTCTAAACTGATTAGGAAACCCTAATTTCTCCATAATGATCTCCAGGAAGCCCTACTCCACACGATCGTAAGCCTTACTCATGTCCAGTTTAATAGCTGCATACCCTCTTTTACCCTTTTTCTGTTTCTTGATTGAATGGAGAAGCTCAAAAGCAACCATAATGTTATCAAAAATTAACCGCCCTGGTACAAAAGCACTCTGCTCCGAAGATATAATGTGGGGCAGAATTTCTTTCAACCTATTTACCATAACCTTGGAGACAGTCTTATAAATAACACTGCAAAGGCTGATGGGCCTAAAATCGATCAAACGCTTCGGGTTTTTAACCTTTGGAATCAGGACAACATTAATGGCATTGAACTCCTCGATTGAGCATCCACCATTAAGAACATTAAGGCAAACACTAGAAACATCCTCTCCAACCACATTCCAAAATTTCTGAAAGAAGAGAGCATGGAATCCATCGGGGCCAGGGGCCTTATTTGGACCCATATCAAAAACTGCAGCACGCACCTCTGCTCGGGTGAAAGCCTCTCCAAGTCTGCCTGCCATATGGGCATCAACTTTACGCTCAAGAAAGGAGGAGGCAGCAGAAAAGTCAGAGGATGATGGCTAGATAGACTTGAACAAATCTGAGAAGTAATCAAAAACCACACTAGATATACCCTGCTCAGACTCCCTACGGATCCCTCTACCATCCACCAGCGAGCTAATCAGATTCTTCTTCTTTTTGGTCGTCGCTCTTCTGTGAAAAAATTTAGAGTTCTTGTCCCCTGCGAGTAGCCAATCAAACCTCGACCGCTGTTTCCAATATAATTCCTCCTTAGAGAGGAGGCTTTCCAACTCTCGTTCCCTAGTCTTGATATCATTAAGAACCAGTTCAGATTGCTGCCTATCATAGAGAAGATTGAGCTCACATCTTTTTCTATCAATGGCTTTCCTCAGAGATCCGAACTTGACTTTACTCCAGTTCTCCAACCGATCAGCACACACAACCAACTTATCTCTTAAGCCTCTACCAGAAGTGTCACTGTCAAACCCTCCCCAAGCCGAGCAAATCACAGAATAGCACTCTTCATCTTTAAGCCAAAAAGGTTCAAATCTGAACTTCCGATCTCTATCGCCACTAATCTTGGAACCACCATGCTCAAACTTGGCCGAAATCGGCCTATGATCAGAAAACATAAAACCTAAATGCTCAACTTTAATCCCCGAAAATAAATTAACCCAATGACTGGTAGCAAAAAAACGATCTAATCTTTCTTGAACATTTCTAGCACCCCCCCCTTTTATTATTCCAGGTAAACAAAGGCCCTGAAAAATCCAAATCAACAAAATCACACAACTCAACAATACTACGAAAATTAAACATACCCGGACCAGTTCGTTCATTCCCGCCAAACTTCTCCTCCATATGAAGGAGTTCGTTGAAGTCTCCGCCACACAACCAAGAAAGTCTGTTGACTGCCGTCAGACGTCGAAGGAGCTCCCACGAATCGGTTCTATGATTAGGGACAGGACAACCATAGAATCCTGTGAACCTCCATTTGAGGTTATTCTCCATTTTAATCACCACATCAATATGGCCCCTGGAGAAGGACAATACTGAAACATCCCATACATCGTTCCACAGTAACATCAATCCTCCACTCTTTCCCACACAATCCACATGCAAACCCCCAGAAAAACCCAACTGAGCCTTAATCTTTGCCGCCCACTCACCTTTTAATCTAGTTTCAGAAAGGAAAACTAGATTAGGGGATTGTTTCCGGATAACCTTCCGGAGCGCCAAGAATGCCCGGGGACTCCCCAATCCTCGAACATTCCAACAAATGATACTCATGGCCCCCGGCGGGCCTGCTCCGCAGACTCCGCCGATATATCAGTCTCTAGCAGTTTCTGTTTTTTCTCAGCCAGATTCTCCCCAGCAACTTCAACACCTTTACGCTTCCCACCAGGATCTATAACAATCGCTTCAGAAGGGGATATACCAGCATTAATACCAGAAAAATTCTGATTAAGGGATCTCTTCACTGGCTTTCGACCCCTCCTAGCATAATGCCTAGCTAGTAACATCTTTTGGATTGGGCTTGGACAGCCTGGAATACGTTTCTGTAAAGGACTCCCCCGAATTAGTCTTTTCCATTTCTTGGAGATAGGCTTACCAAGAGAAGACCCAAACATAACTACATCTCCTTCATCACATAAATTTGACCCCACTATTTCCTCATCCATTCTAGCCAACGCCTCTGAGTGACCATCTTCCGTAGGTGCTACTGTAAGAACCTCCCTAACTGGATGATCTACCGGCTGGTTATCCTGAATCAAGATACCACCCCTCTGTCTCACTGCACTATTTAGAGCTGATGGAGAGGCCTCAATATCCCGACTAGATTTACCTTCACGTTTGTCAGAAGATGTTGGAACAGTAATAACGGTTCTTCTGGCACCCTCTGCACCGGCTCCGACAACATCCTCAATGTCTTTATGGGCCTTCGGTTTTGCTTCTGATGTCTCTTCCCCCCGTTGCCTAGGCTTTGAACGATCTAGAGTCGATGCTCTAAGCCACACCCCGAATTTTGGCTCAGCCCCCTCCATAATACTCTTCCTCACCTCGTTGTTGTGACACTCCCTGACAGAATGTCCGATAAAACCACAACCATAGCAGAAATCTGGAAGCCTCTCATATTTGATCAAAGCCATAATCATAGTATCAAAATTCTCCAACCTCATTCGGATACCCCTTTTCAAAGGTTTTGTAATGTCAATTCTAACTTTAATTCTCAAAAATTTGCCCCACAAATCTTTCGAATCCATCGGGAACTCAACAATGGACCCAACTTCCTCAGCTATTAATCTTACCACTTTACAATTCATACACGCCAAAGGAATATTGTAAATGTGAATCCAGAATTCAGAGAATTTGAATCGAAGTTGTGAAATTGCACCAGGCCCCACCGGTTTCTCAAGAACAATAAGGTTTTTATCGAAATGCCAGGGACCCCTGGACCAGACCATCGCTTTATCCTCAAGGGATTGGAAATGGAAGACAAACACATTATCGCCTACCATCTCAATTTCTACTCGGCCCACAGTACCCCATATTTGTTCAATAGTTCCACGGAAGGCCTCCCGGTTCACCTTCCTACGAGAAAGGATCTTCCCTACCAAGCAGTGTTCAACACTTCTAATGCCATCAGCTTGAACATCTTCTGCTATGTCTAGAACTGGGCCATCTTCCTCTGATAAGGACAGGGCCTCGCAAAGCCTCAAGATTTCATCTGTAGCCATTATGAGTACTACCACAACTACAGCACCACCGGCCTCCACTACCAAATCCGGACCCAAAAATTTACAGAATCAACCCCACACAGTGACTCCCACAATAAATCCAAAAAAACCACCAGACCCTAAAAAAAATCACAAACTGCAAAATTGGACTGCCCAATCAAAGTAAACCACACCCAAAAAATACAACTGAACCCAATCCAACCGTACCACCTCAATCTACCAGATTTACACTGTCTAGTTACAATCCACTCAGGAAAGACGGCTGTACCCAAACGAAGTAACAACAGCACCCAAAAAATCAGATCTGAGTAAAACACAGCCGCATCACCTTCAAGCAAGGTAGCAGCACCCAAAACCAAAACAAACCAAGGTTGGGAATCGGAAAAGAGTCTCTGACAAACCCGATCCCTAAACCACCAATTCACCCCAAACCAGCTCCAACATATTACTGGATGACCGATCACCCAACTACAGTCAAACACGGTCCCTACAACACCAAAACCACCTAAGGCCACACAAAAAGAAATTAAAAACCACGCCTGCCACAAGAGGACCACCCACTGTCAAAACATATATCCAAGACCCAAAACTCAAACAAAGCACCTCACACCAGATCCTTCACTGCCACGATTCGATCCCGTCAACACTGTCGAGGATCTACTGCACGACAGCAACCCAGACGCAGCACCACACATAACCAGCAGCCAGCTACCCCTATTAACACCACCGCTCAAACCCAGCTGCCACAACACTCACACACATCACAGACGCAGCTCCTAACAGCGACCTCCCTGCAGAACCTCAACCCCCACCAACCCAGCTTCACCAAGGAGCTAGAGATCCAAGACCCCTAACCTCGAGCACAAGAAAATCACCACAGCGAAACCGATCACACCACCAGCACAAGTGCACACTGTCGGTGGATCAAAGAAGGATCTACTGGGAGCGGCACGATCCCACCTATCAGCATGAAGATGCCTCGGAGTAGAGATGATCGGGGCCAAAACCAGCAGCACAACAACATCCCAGAACAGACCCAATCACAGCCCACCAAGAAAGAGGGATGGGAGGGAGCTGCTAGGAAGGAACTCCGGTGATCCTAAGCTGCCCAGATTCCTTCTTACCGATGAGAGCAGAAAGAAGATCTGAAAAGCCAAAGGAGGATCGGACCACGATCTACCTCCACGAAGAAGGAAAAGCTGCTTCTACTCACTGTTTTTTCAGAGAAAAAACGAGTGGAAAAGAGTTACGAATCCCTCGTAACTTCTACAAACTCATTTTAAGGAAAAATAAATAAATTTTATATGTGTATACGCTTTATAACTATACAATTTCCTTTCTTATTCCTGGTAAGAATTCGAGACACAATTTTATTAATAAGTTCACAAATTGCAGTAAGAATGAGATACTCCCTTATAATAAGAGTTACTTCTCGAACTGTATCGTGTTCAAACCGATCGCTATCTCGAAACTGTTACAGAGTTCAAAAAAATACAAAACAAAACAAAAACACTCTGACCCATCCAGTACTGGTAGGTTTTTTTTCGGTAGAGAAAGAAGAATTTAAGAGCCGCACTTATTGGTTGCATTTTGACATTTAATTGCCGGAGATGCTTTTGTAACATCAAAAATGAGTTTTGTATGATCAAGTCAGCTCACATTGTCAATCATGAAAAAAAACATTTTCTGAGTTTTACAATTATTTATCGTTTTCTCTCTTCAATTCACTGTACCGTTTTGTCGCACATGCACGCGCGTCCACACTATATATATAGAGAGAGAGAGCTAGGAGTTATCGCAATTTAATTAAGGTAATCGATCTAGATTTAACTTATAAATTTTTTGGATAATTTAATTAAAAAAGAGAGCACATAGAAAAAAAAAAAAAAAAAGATCAAAACTCTTAAATCTATTTACTCGATAGAAAGGTATTTATTATTTCTATTATCGATCGAGTTTCTAAACGATTTTCGCATTAATATCCTTAATTATATTGGTTTCATAATCTTATTAATAAGCAAACTAACAAAAATTAAGATGACGTACATCAATTTATACTTCAAGTACTTAATTCACATTTCTTCCATTCAAATTTCACCATGCATACTTCACTAATATGTGTGGGTAATTTTCTTTTCTTATTGTGAGAATAAAAATATCATATTATAGAAATAGATATATAGATCACGCGTTTATTAATTAATCGTGTAAACGAAGTTGGGATCCTTCTATTTTTTTTTTTTTTTTATAGCACAAAGTTCTCCTTTGCCTAATTCATTATTGTTATAACTATTAGGCCTATAAATTTAAACTGATAAGAACACGCCCCCTCACGTGTAACGTGGATATAATAGTAAATGCTTCGGACACACATTAGACGTCTCCTACCGTATAATGTGTGCATGAACAAGAAATTAAGAGAAAAAAGGAAATACCTCTTGATTATGATACCATATTATTAACTATTAGGTTTAAAAACTTAAACTAATAAAAAATAACATAAGTATAGTATTTAAATTTTATATTGATGGATTTTATATTACATTAACAAATATCTTTCCCACAGATTTATTATTAATCTAGTAGTGATGTCGGGACCTTAGAAAAAACAAAAACTGAGATGCCAGCTTATAAATTGTTTTTTTTCTTTTCTTTTTTTTTGAGAAAGGAAGCAATTTATAACCACGAGGGACCTAGCCACAAAAAATGGAGTCCTCAAACAACAGATTACAGAGACAAGGAGGAAAATCATTTAGCCACAAACGATCAACCTCCAAAGACAAAGCAAATTTAGCAAGACAATGAGCTACCTGGTCAGCTAACCGGGGAACAAACCCTACAACCGAACCAGGAAAAAAAGATAAAATAAACTGAATATCCATAATAATAAGACCCAAATTAGCCAAGTAGGAAGCATGATGGATGTCATTCACAACACTAAGTGAATCCGACTCCAACGAGGCAGGCAGCAGCCCCAAAAATTTCGCAAGCAGCAGCCCTTGAAGGATACCTGTAGCTTCGGCAACCTGGACCGAAAAAGGCTGCCTCACTCGCTGAGCCGCAGCAGCGAGAACAACTCCAGCATGATTACGAATGACAATGCCTAAGCCAATACCACCAACGCTAGAAATAGCAGCATCTGTATTAATTTTAACCGCAAAAGACGGGGGGAGCTGCCAACGAGATAGAGGAGCAGGGGCACTACCATGGGCACTCGACAGATGGGCAGCAACGAATTCCTCATGAAAGTTGAAAGACCAAGGCACCATATCCTCCAGGACCAGCAGGTTGTTGCCATGCACCCAGCTATTACGAGCAACCCAAATACGCCAAAAAATAATGCATAAAACTTCAACGTAAGCCTGGGAATAAGACGAAAAACAAGCAACCAAAAAATCAAAAAAAATTGGGGAACACTCCCGCCAAGGAAACCTGGTCGATGGACACCGCCAAACGGACCGGCTTTAACCTGGAGCAGCTCCATAAAGCATGGAGGGTTGTTTTAGGGTCTCAACGGCATAGCGGGCAGACCACGTCTATCGACATCTCGCACTGCTTTAAATTTACCAAGGAAGGAATCCAATTGTGGCAAGCCCTCCACACAAAAATCTTCACTTTGAGAGGAATACAGAACCGCCACAAGGCCTTCCACCAGCTAGAAAGGGAGAGGCTGCCAGCAGTCCCAGAGCTCGAAGGGAGATCACACTGTTTGAGAGAACGACCCACCCAGTAACCACTCTTGACTGAGTACAGCCCCGCCTTATCAAAGTGCTAACCCAAAGAATCATCAACACGGCGGGAGCAGCGAGGTAAAGAAAGAATAGCATCGGCATCTTCGGGAAAAAAAATTGGATCGGATGAGATTCGCATTCCACTCACCTGAAGGGGTCAACAACAAATTAACTGTTGCAAGATCTCCAACAATAGGGAGGCGAAATAGGCTTAAAGGTAGAAGGCTGCGGGATCCAACGGTCACGGTAAACAGAAACTGAACACCCATTACCAATCCGCCAACGAGAACTAGCCTCTAAAATTCCTCGACCCTATATAATACTTCGCCAAATGAAAGAATCACCTTTTTTGCACTTTGCTTGGAAAAAACTTCCCGTAGGAAAAAAACGACTCCGAAGAATTTTAGAAGCTAGTGAATTTGGGCAAGTGATTAGACGCCAACTTTGTTTAGCCACCAAAGCTCGGTTAAACACTTCAAGATCACGAAACCCAAGCCCCCCCTCCGACTTCCCTGAACAAAGACCCTCCCACGCCCTCCAATGGATTTTACGATTATTCTCCTCAGAGCCTCACCAGAACCGAGCACACATCCGATGGATCTCAGAAATAAGAGAGACAGGGAGCTTAAAAAGAGACATGGTATATGATGGGATCGATTGAATCACCGCTTTTAAAAGAATCTCCTTTCCGCCAATAGAGAAGAGTTTGTGCTTCCAACCCTTGATTTTATCCCAAATACGGGATTTAATTGAGGAAAAAAGTTGTTTTTTATTCCTACTCACAAAACTGGGTAGCCCCAAATAGCGCTCGTGGCACTTAACCAATTTTACTCTAATAATCCTAGCCAAAAGAGCTCCATCTCTAGTGGAAACATTCTTACTAAAGCACATCGCCGACTTCTCAAAATTAACCTCCTGACCCGAGGCCTGCGAATAGCAATTGAGGATCCTTCTGATATTATGACAATCCCCAGGAGAGGCTTCCGAAAACAGCAGACTGTCATCCGTGAAAAATAAATGGGTAATCTTCGGTCCACTCCTACTGCATCTGAAACCAGCAAGCATACCACGCCTTTCCTCCTCCTTGAGCATCCTAAATAACCCTTTAGCACAAATCAAAAATAAATACGGCGACAACGGATCTCCTTGCCTGAGATCTCTAGAAGGTTGCAAAAACCCACAGATATCACCATTAATAAGATACGAAAAGGACACAGAAGTCACACATCTCATAATTCTGTTAACCCAATCCACCGAGAAGCCAAGTTTAAGCATCATGGCTTCTAAAAAGCCCCACTCCACCCTGTTATAGGCCTTAGACATGTCAAGTTTTAGCGCAAATGATCCTTTTCTACCACCAGACTTACGCTTCAGAGCGTGTAGACACTCAAACCCAACTATCGCATTATCTGAAATCAGACGACCCGGAACAAAAGCACTCTGAGAGTCTGAAATGATCTCCCCTAAAGCCCCCCGGAGCTGGTTTGCTAGAGCTTTCGACACTATCTTGTAGAGGATGTTACACAAACTGATTGGCCTAAAATCAGTCATTCTCTTGGCCTGCTTCACCTTAGGGATCAAAGTGATAAGGGTCTCATTAATCGATTTAAGAGAGGCATCTCCATTCAAACAATTAAGGCAAGCACGAGTAACATTTTCTCCTACAATATTCCAATTTTTTTGATAAAAAAGGGCATGCATACCATAAGAACCTGGAGCCTTAGTAGGAGCCATGTCAAAAAGTGCCCTTCGAATATCTTCCGAGGAGAATGGAGCATCCAACGTACGCCTACTGCCAAGAGAGAGGCTCGGCTGAACACAGCTCAAAACAGTATGCATACTGTTGGGAAAGGCCTGCATAGATGAAAAACTATTAGAAAAATATTGGTGTGCCACCATGACAAACTCCTTCTTCTTGGTCTGCCACGTTCCATTACTGTCCAGCAGCCCCAAAATTGAATTATGGGACCGTCGCACCGATGCCGTCGTATGAAAAAACCTTGTATTCTTGTCCCCACTCTTCATCCATTCGACACGAGACCGTTTACGCTAATACTCCTCATCTTTATGCAAAAGATTATCAAGCTCCGACTCAAGCTTCCGGATAGATGTTCACGATCCACGATGGATCAAGGCTGAAGCTGCATCAAGTTCTCTCCTCTTGCGATCAATCTCCCGTCTCATTATAAATTGACGAGTCCTAGACCAATGGTTTAATTTAATTGAGCACGTCCCAACATGTTCCACAACACTGTGCAAAGAAGCTGGTTGGTGCACTGTTTGCCAAGTATTTCGAATTAAATTCACACACTCCTCTTCGTTGGCCCAACAAGCTTCAAAGTGGCGTCTTCTTCTCCCTCTATCTGCTGGAGCACTCGGGGCAGCAACGGCTCTGTCAAAAGTCATCACAAGCGGCCGATGATCGAATCTCCAAAAGCCTAAATGACGAACCATAACAACCGAAAAAATCTGTGACCACTCAAAGTTACCCACACATCTATCTAACCTCTCAAGAATCAAATTATCTCCATCCCGACGATTAGACCACGTAAACCTTGGTTCTGAAAAACCCAAATCTTCAAGACCACAACTATCTAAAGCACCCCGAAAATTCGACATAAGGATCAATGCTCGAATCACACCACCTTGTTTCTCCGACTCCTCCAAGATTTCGTTAAAATCACCCGCAACTAGCCAAGGCAATTGGTACATGCCATGCAACCTACGTAACATAGTCCAAGCATGGTGCCGTTGAGACGGATCCGGGTGCCCATAAAAACCGGAAAATCTCCAAGTCTTATTGCAAACTGAACTAATTTTGACATCTATATGAAAGCGAGAAAAAGACAATAAATCCACAACTGTATTCTTCGACCAGAAGAGGCACAACCCGCCACTCCGACCTTCACTATTAACTACAAGTTTACCAACAAAGCCAAGTTTCACACGGATTCGTTCCATCACACAATTGTCAACTTTTGTTTCGACTAAAAACATTAAATCAGGGAGGTGCTTCTTATAAAGTAGGAGCAAAGCTTGAACTGCTCGTGGACTCCCCAATCTCCGGATGTTCCAGACGAAGAGTTTCATTGCAACCGGCTAGCCGGCTGAACCCGACCTGCCGATATCTGACAAGAGTTTGACTCTTCCCCATTTGTTATCTTCACTTTCTTCATCCCCAACCCAGAATCACCTTGGTCTCTCAATGCCCCGCGCTTTCGGTTTGAACAGTTCCCCTCTGTACATGTATTTTCATGTTTGGCTCGCGCCATATATTTCCATTTTGATTTTCTGGGCCCCAGTTCATCCACCACCCCTAACGTCTCTCTAGACATCGGCCAAATTCCTTCGTCAGAAAGTGTGATCTTTTTAGTAGGTAGGCCTACCGGTCCCACGTGCTTCAGCCGTTTATCCTTCCCCGACTCACCTAACTCAGTAAAAGAGTCAACCATAATTGCTTCCATCATTGTGTCTACATGGATCTTGGCCGAAATATTGGACTTTCCATTAGTTGTCTTGCTGTCCAAGGAAATCTCCTCCTTACTAATGGCCTCAATATTGGACTTTCCAGTCACCAAATCTTTGCTTAGCTCTGAAGATATGCATGACCCCCGAGAATCCATGCTGCTGTCCACGACTTTCTGCATTGAGGAGCTAATAATCTGCTCAGAGTCAGCGTGATTGGAGGGGTTGACTTCGTGCACAGGATCTGTTGTATTTTGATCATCTGTACCCTTTTCCATATGGTTACCATGGTGATCTTCACTGTTGTTTTGTCCCTCCTCCACCTGTACCTTCTCACCTCATCTTCTGCAGGTTTCTTCAGCAGGGATACTACAGGACTTCGTTCCACCCCTAGGCCCCTTACTGCAGCCTGGGTTGATCGGCCACCATTCATAGGAGCCCCGTCCCCCACATCATAATCCCTTCTACTCATCCAGGGCTGGTAGATTTTAGTAGGACTTGTGGCTCGCAACCATGATCCATAGGCAAGCTTGCTTATATCATCAAAGTTCTCCCCTTCCGTGTCCTCCATGCACTTCCGAAACGAATGCCCTACGAGTCCACACCTGAAACAATGTTCCGGCAGTCTTTCGTATTTGAGTAGTAGAGTTTTTTCCTTTGTCACACCATCAAGCTTAATTCTCAATACCCTACGCAGTGGTTTCAGCACATCTACCATAATTCGGATACGTAGATATTTCCCAACAAAGTCCCTTGTCGCGCCCATATCCAACTCCTTCACCATCCCTAGATGTCGGCCAATCAACAATCCCACGTTCTTTGTCATACAGATCAAGGGGATATTATGGACTTGGATCCAAAATGAAACCCACCTAAATTCCATTTCATTAAAATCACCCAAACCCATAGGAGTCTCAAGCACAAGTAGGCTATTATCGAAGCTCCACGGTCCCCCTTCCAGGACTCTCTTGCGGTCGCTAGGATTCTTAAAGTAGAACACAAAGACATTATCTTTCACATTCTCAACCACGACTTCTTTCGAAGTCCGCCAAATCTTTGGTATAATCATCCTAAAAGCATCCTGGTTGGGTTGCTTAGAGCAGAATAACTTACCAACTAAACAAAGAGAAACTTTTTTCATACCATCCTCCTTCTCTTCCCCCAAAATGTTCACCGTCAATCCTTCCTCCGATGATAAACTCAGATTATCACACAAACGGATGATATCCTCCACGTCCGTAATAACTTGTATGATTGCAAACCAAGATTCCTAACTACGTTTATAAAAAACGAATAATCAGTCAATAAGACCCCGTGGCTACCTACACACCAATTTTCTACAGAGAGAAAACCGGAGGAAGGAATAAAAAAAAATATCCTTATAGTTATCCTGTCATTAAAATTGTGAAAATCCTGACAATGACAAAAGATCAAAGCATTCTTTGTCGGCTTCTCATCGTATTCTTATTTGTCCAGCTTATAAATTGTTATAACAACACAAAATGCGCCTGTGGATTCTCACGTTTTTTCATAAAAAAAATATAAAACCTATAGTTGAGACAGATACATTGCACATTTTTTCTCACAAAAATAAGTTTTGTGGTCCATACATGTCTATACGTGTGTGTATATATATAATAAAGGGTTAATTACAATAAAGTGCCCTGACGTTTGGCTATATTACAATGAAATCGTGAGTTTAGCCTTAATTGCATGTTAATACCCTTAACTAACTGATTAATTGCATGTTAGTACCCTTGACTAAGTTGACCGGTATATTGACTTTGACTTTTTTGGTAAAAAGACAAAATTGCCCCTGGTTAAAAAAAAAATTAAATAAAAATTTTAAAAAAATTTTAAAAATTAAAATTTTTAAAAATAGATCTCCACCGTCCATCAAGATTGATGGACGGTGGAGATCCATTTTTAAAATTTTTAAATTTTTTAAATTTTTATTTAATTTATTTTTTTTAAACCAGGGGTAATTTTGTCTTTTTACCAAAAAGTCAAAGTCAACATACCGGTCAACGTGGTCAAAGGTACTAACATGCAATTAAGGCTAAACTCACGATTTCATTGCATTATAGCCAAACGTCAGGATACTTTAGTGCAATTATCCCTATAATAAAATTTGAATTTGGGTACTGTAGCTGATGCACTCAATTATTAATAACATGATATATGACTGGACATATACATTTTTTTTGTGATATATATATATATATATATATATAATATTTTACAGTATATCAAGTTTTTAATAATTGGATACACCACTAAATATAAAACCTATAGTTGAGACAGATACATTGCACATTTTTTCTCACAAAAATAAGTTTTGTGGTCCATATGTGTCTATACGCGCGCGCGTGTATATATATATATATAAATTTAAATTTAGGTACTGTAGCTGATGCACTCGATTATTAATAACATAATATATGATTGAACATGTACATTTTTTTTGTGATATATATATATATATATATATATATATATATATATATATTTTACAGTATATCACGTTATTAATAATTGGATACACCACTCATAGATAAGTATTGGTTGTACTAAAGTTTTTCTCATATATACATGTGTTATAGCATACACTAGACAGATGGCAATATACATATGATAAATTGCTGGCTGTGAGTACTGGACCCAAAATTGGTATAAAATTGGTATAAAAGGGAGGTATGTTCTTAGTCAAAATAAATTTTTTTTTCTTCTTTTAAAGAAATACAAGTAGAATATTAACAACTGTCGAGACCTGTCGAGATTAATTACTAAACGCGCAGCTCGGATATCTACTTCTATAAGAGGAGACATCTACTCCCACAATAAGGGGAGAAAACTACCCACGCATGCTGGTATATGCATAGTGGGAATTGAACCTCTCACCACTGAGGTGAGAGGGATGTACAGTAACTATTTTACTACAAGTAAATGTGCATCCGCCTTCAGTTTTAATAAAATAATCATGTGTATATATATTTTTTTTTGGAAATTTAAAACTTAAGAAACTAAAAGTAAGTTGTCCTGACGAACTTGTGACAAGTGTTTCGTACATGTGTCAATGAGATTATGAATTAGAATAGTGTCTAACTTATGATAAATCTTTCATACCTATGCTGTGAAGATTGTGAGTTTGAATCTTATCATTCTTCATTTTTTTTCTTTTAAAGATCTTGAGTTTAAATCCTTATAAAAATAATTGCAGCTGTTTCTAGGCTGAATTCGTCTTCATATGACACTTCCTGTTTTGTGCGACTTCGGTATTCATTTCTTATTAATTCAAGGGTGATGAAATAAGAATGATAAGATTTTAAATAGATGAATAATGAAATCCCATAACTTAAGTCAAAATTTTAAGTTGACGTAGTTTTCTTCTATTTTATGCATCTAAATATACGTAAAATATTTGGATTCATTTCGTGTGACGAATTCACAAAGTTCACATATGAGGAGATGTGTCAGAACGAACTTAACTTCTTCACTCAACTCCATGCAAAGACATGTGTACACGGTAATTTTCTTTTTTGAGATATTAAAAACTTGAGAGCTTAAGAAATAAGAAATAATTCAAACCCATAATTTGATTAACGTAAGCGTGAAAGTTATACCACCCGACCAACCTCAATTCTATTACCGATGCTTAATTGATTTAATTTTTGAAAGTCGGAGTATATTAATGTTTATACCATATACTAACAAAACATGAGGCGTGAAAGCTTTTTCACCTAGGAGGTGCCATGCATTGATTTTTTTTTTATTATTATTATTATTTTAGAAAATGTTGAGGTATGGATCATGAGTACTAAAGCATGTGATGTACAATTTGAAGGAAAGTGAAAGTGTGAGAAAATTTATTAGAGGGGTGTCATTCTGAGGCAGAGTCAGTATTTTTATTTGAAGGGACTGTAGTATTAACATAAAATAACTAAACATTTATGAATAAATACGTAACGTTTATGAGTAAAATTTCAATTTTTATTAAGTTATAACCGCTATAGACCTCCTATTTTCGCTATCGGTGACTAGTGTCATTGTATATACTCGATAAAATAATAATATATATATTTAACTTGACGGCTTGATTTTTTTTTTTTTTTTTTTTGAAAAGAGAAACAAACTTTACTCAAGCGAAGCTGGAAAAACATCAGCCTGGACTATAATAACAAACCAATCTGGAAAGAGGTCTTTCCAGAGAAAGGAAGCTCTCAACCTAAGAGCTTCTTTAGCTAAGAAATCCGCGATAGAGTTACTACATCTAGGAACAAAAGAAAAAGCCGCAGCCCTATTATTAAGCAGGGATAGAATATTCCCGATAACATGACCAACATCACCTCGAGAGATCCAGTCTCCCCTGCAAAGCTGCACCACACTCAAGGAATCAGACTCAATAAAGAGGGGGAAGAAAGCCAACTCCACTGCCAGAGAAACCCCTTCAAGGACAGCCCTAACTTCTGCAACCTCCACCGAGATAGAACCACTGCATAACTGCGATTTAACAAGAACAGGAAAACCAGAGTCATCCCTGAAAATTAGCCCCACACCAAAACAGCCTAAACCACTAACAACCGAGGCATCCACATTGAGCTTGAAAACCCCATCAGGGGGTCTAGACCACAATTGCTTGGGAGTCGAGCTGTTGGAAAGGCCGGAGGTAGTGGCACTCTGGAAATCGGAAAAATAAGCAGAAGCCCTACTCCACAAACATGGAGAAAGAAGAACCTTTCCACCGTGAATGGACTGGTTCCTCAAACTCCACAGAAACCAGGCAGTAAGGAGAAAAATGGCAGCAGACTCCTTTCCCAACCCAGAAACGACCCAGCTCAAACGATCCACAAACACACCCACCTTCAGCTTGTTCAGACCTTCAAAGAAAGGGCAGCCCTTCCATAACACATTCACCTTCACACAGCTCCATAAAATATGATCAATAGACTCAGAACAAGCACCACATAAAGGGCAAGCATCAAGCTCAAGAACCTTCCTACTTTTTAAACAACCCCTAGTAGGAAGGATATTTTTGCAAACCTTCCAACCAAAAAATTTAACCTTGCTAGGAATATGGAGGCTCCACAATGCCTTCCACCAGGGATCCGGGCCAGCCGAGGATGAGCCAATGTTTTGACCAAAGGCTTCAGCCGCTAGCTTATAAGCACTACGAACTGTGAATTCACCACGCTTGTCATAATGCCACAACAAAGAGTCCTGGCAAGAAACACTGCTAAGCTGAATACTCAAAATGATTTCAGCTTCCTCCGGAAGAAAAGAACATCGGACCAATTCTTCATTCCAAACACCACCAACTGACAACAAACCCGCAACACTAGCCCCTGCTGGGAACACACGAGGCGAAAACACCTTAAAAAGAGAGGGTCTCGGGATCCAAGGATCCTCATACACTGAGATGTTAGTTCCATTCCCCACTCTCCAACGTGTACCCAATTTTAGCACATCCCTACCCCACAAAATACTCCTCCAAATGAAGGATGGATGGTTACCCACAGACGAATCAAAGAAGGAGGATGAGGGAAAATACCTCGCCTTTAATACCTTTGCAGCCAGAGATGTGGGGGAAGTCAGCAGCCTCCACCCTTGCTTTGCTAGCATCGCACGGTTGAAGGCCTCTACATCTCTGAAGCCTAGCCCTCCACGCTCTTTAGGGACACACAAGTGATTCCACCCCACCCAATGCATCTTGCGAGAACCACCCTTCCAACCCCACCAAAAATTCGCAATCATTCTTTGAATATCCTTCAAAAGGGAGGACGGGAGGCGGAAACAGTTCATTGCGTAGGTAGGGACAGCTTGCACAACTGCCTTCAAAAGAACTTCACGACCTCCTACAGAAAGAAGTTTGTGTTTCCACCCCTGAAGTTTTTGCCAAACTTTTTCCTTAATATTCGCGAACACATTTCTCCTGTTTTTACTGATAGCCGAGGGGAGCCCAAGATACTTGTCGTGGCACGAAACTTCCCCAATATTGAACAAAGATCCCACCAAGGTCCTTACCGCAGGCTGAGTGTTCGGACTGAAACTAAGAGCGGACTTATCATAGTTCACCGCCTGCCCAAAAGCTCTTTCATAGCTATCCAGCACCTGTTTCAGGCACCGACAATCGACCTCCTCAGCCTTCACAAAAACCAGACTATCATCGGCGAAAAGAAGATGAGAAACCTGGGGGGCAGACCTAGCAACCCTGATACCATGTAAAGAGCCCCGCTGCTCTGCCTGAGCCAGCATCGCTGAAAGGCCTTCCGCACACAGCAGAAACAGGTACGGAGAAAGAGGACAGCCCTGTCTGAGTCCCCTTGTAGGTCTGACGGAGCCTCTTGGTTCCCCATTAATGAGGAACGAATAGGAAGCCGAGGTGACACAGCACATCACCTTTTCTATCCACCCCGGAGAGAAACCCAATTTCTCCATCATCTGCCGCAGGAAGTTCCATTCAACCCTATCATATGCTTTTCGCATGTCCAACTTGAGAGCAACCTGACCAACCTTACCCGATCTCCTCCCTCTGAGAGAATGGAGACATTCAAACCCAACCAGGACGTTGTCTGATATTAGCCTCCCAGGAACAAAGGCACTCTGCTGGGGAGAGATGACCTTGTCAAGGACTACCTTCAATCTATTTGCCATCACCTTTGCCACTAACTTGTACACCACGTTGCAGAGACTAATAGGTCTGAACTCATTTATACGCACAGGGTTCTTGACCTTAGGAATCAACACCACTAGAGCCTCACCCATAGAACCAAAGCTAGCGCCCTCATTAAGAATGGAAAGCACCGCCCTCACCACCCCAGGGCCCACCTCTACCCAAAACTTCTGAAAGAACAGAACAGGAAGGCCATCTGGGCCCGGGGCTTTGAGAGGATCCATATGTTTCAAGGCCCTAAGAACCTCATCCCCCGTGAACACCCTAGACAGACCCATGTTCATCTCCTCTGAAACCTTACCCTCAACGCAAGATAGAACTTCCTCCATCGAGCCCGGGTGTTCAGCACCAGAGGAAAATAAATCACTGTAGAAATCCACCACCTCCCTCTCAATCTCTTCAATCTTATCCCTCCATCTCCCGTTATCGCCCATCAGACCCACAATCCTATTCCTTCGCCTTCTCTGAGTCGCTTTCGAATGGAAGAACCGTGTATTACGGTCTCCATCTTTAAGCCACATAGCACGCGATCTCTGTCTCCAAAACTGCTCCAGACGATCATAAATACCATCAATTTGCTGCTCAACAGAAACAATTCTGCCCGTGACGCCCCTATCCTGACTCCTCCCGTAGAGAGCTTCCAGCTCGTCCTTAAGAGACCGCAGCTCTGCCAAACTAGCCTTCTTCTTCTTCCTATTCCAATCACCCAGGTTCACTGCTACTACCATCAAAGAATTCTGCAGGGTAGACATATGGTTGGCTCCCAGACCCAAACCACAAGCTTTCTGAATCAGCTCTCTGCACGCAGGATCATCAGCCCAAGCCTGTTCGAAATGAAAGCGAGAGCCTCCGCCCCTGGGCCCCCATCTACTAACAGTCCGCTTGCAGATATTTTCAATCACCAGGGCCCTATGATCCGATCCCGAGAAATCCCTATGAACCACAACGGCCCCTGGAAAGAGAGTTCTCCACCCAATATTGCAAAAGCACCTATCAAGCCGTTCCCAGATAACATTTCCACCAAACTGTCTATTGCACCACGTGAATTTGCTCCCCGAAAAACCCATATCCAACAAGTTACAACTATCCACCGCCTCTCTAAAACCATCCATCGCTGAACCCATTCTAGCTAAACCCCCCTCCTTTTCGTCGCCCCTCAAGATCTCATTGAAATCCCCCCCAATCAGCCAGGGGAGATTATCCAACCCTGCCAGCCTACAGAGTAACACCCAGGATTGCTCCCGCAACCACTGTTTCGGTTCACCATAAAAACCTGTAAATCTCCATCTTCGACCATCAGCATCGCTAACTACGCAATCAATATGACCACAGTTGAAAGAGCGAACTGACACATCCACTGAGTTCTGCCACAACAGAATGAGGCCACCCCCGGTCCCAACTCTATCCACAACAAAACAACCATCAAAACCCAAATGTACCCTAATGTTACCAGCACCAAAACTATTCAAACGAGTTTCAGAAAGGAAAATTATCTCAGGTTTATCCTCACGCACCCGGGCACGCAAGGCTCTGAATGTCCGAGGGTTCCCCAACCCCCGAACATTCCAGCATAAAATTTTCATATCTGGCAGCGGAGCTGATCCTCAGCCTCCGCCGCTGTTTCAAGAACCCCAGAACCACTCCTGCTCTTCTTGCTATGGTGCCCAACAGCGTCGTCACCTTTAAGGCCCCTCTTGTCACCGGTCATAACCACATCCTCATCAACCAACCCCTTAAATCTGACTCTAGCAAGTCGCTTCCACCGCTTTTTTGTAGGGCTACTAACTTCTGCATTCACAATCTCACCCTTAGGAGGTTGAGTTGAAGAGAAACCCTCAGAGATCGAGAGTTCTCTCCCACACCCAACCACCTCCGCAGAGAAAGAATTTTCCACCAAAGAACCAGAATTTTCAGATAACGTAGGCTCAGAGCTCATCGATGGTGGCGCAGTTTCAACTGCCTTCGGAGTCATCTTGCTAACCTGCTGCACCAAAGGGTCAAGCTCCGCCTCTGGAGATTTCTCACTTGGAACTGAACTGTCCACAACTGATGCCCCCGCCACAGAAGGCGGTTCTTCTACACCTTTATCAGCGGCCTGCTCCTTGTTCCCTTTCATCGCTACCCCCTGTTTTCCACTAGAGGGATCATCTTCGGAGGCAGTACGGGTCCCCCTAGCGAACTTCAGTCGGCCCGCATTTGGAGCTCGCAGCCAACTCCCAAATTTCAACTCTGCGGCCTCCAGCACCCCCAGTTTGTTCACATGACACTCCCGCAGTAAGTGCCCCATACATCCACAATAAAAACAGAAATTCGGAAGTCGCTCGTAGCATAGCAGCGCTGAGCAGACTTCCCCTCCAGCACCAAAAGCAAATCTGAGTCCCCTCTTTAGTGGTTGTTGAACATTAATAAGGACCCTCACTCTCAAAAACTTACCCAGGCAATCCCCGCTATTCCCTCCATCAATTTCCTGAACTGCACCAATAAGCCCACCCAGAAATAACCCCATGTCCCTATTCATACAAGCTAATGGCAAATCATAAATCTGTACCCAAAAGGGGACCAAGCTAAAATCAATTTCTGAGACCCTCCCGATACCTACTGCCTCTTTCAAAGCCAACAAATTTTTATCAAAGGACCACGGGCCCCCCTCTAATACACGTTTCCTGTCCCAAAAGCATCCAAAACGAAACACAAACAAATTAACACCAATAGATTCCACCTCAACCTCCTTCTTCGTACGCCAAATCGAAGCAATAGTATTCCTAAAAGCTTCCCTGTTCACCTCTCGGTTCGAGACAATCTTACCCACTAGACTCAAAGACAGCCTCCGGATCCCTTCGGCCTTCAAACCTTCATCCACCATCGCGATCGGCCCGTCATCATCCGAGAGAGAGAGCTTGGCCCACCTCCTTGCAATTTCTTCTGGATCCATCACCACAAACAAGGCTCCGATGTCTTTGAAGGCAGCAAAGGTGGGGACACACCAAACAATACAAACAGGCTCTCAAAAAAGGGGGGTGTTCGGTCACCAGCACCCCTAGGCAGTATCTCTGTCAAGGATCGGTTCTCAAGCTCACCAGCACATCGAGGACAGCTCCCAAAACCGAGAACCCACCAACACACCGAGGACAAAACTCCCAACACCGAGAAAACCACCAGCACACCGAGGACAGTTTCTCAAGCCCGATCTCACCAACTCCCACCTGCAGATCGGATGAGGAAGTAAGCTAGACCTCACACACACCTAGGACTGAGACTCTTGCAAGGATCGGACCCTTTCACCAAGACCGATCTCACACCAGCACACCTAGGGCAGCAACCTCAAGCCCGATCTCGCACCTCCCACCAGCAGAGCAGAGAAGGAAGAAAGGGGCAAGATCGGGGTCACCTGCAGCTCCTCACCACCTCAAAAAACCAGCTGCCCGTGCAGGAGAGGGAAGGAAGATCGCTGTCGAGACCGTAGAAAAAACTCCACCAAGTAGACTGAAGAGCCTTGGATCAAGCTCGGGGAGAAGATCAAGAAGAAGGCAGCAAACCAAAGGCACCCAAGAAGGGTGGGATCTGCACGCACAGGGCGTGATCTCAACTTCCACAGTCCAGGTCTCTAAACTCAGCAAGAGAGTCTAGAGGAGGAGAGAGAAGAATGTAAAAGTATCCTTGACGGCTTGATTTGGAATGGAATAAACTTGTGAAAGTAAAAGTACATGCTTATGATTAAAAAAATTATATCAACTCACAATCTTTTATAGTTACATGTATATAAATGAATGAATCATAATTATTAACAAAATAATTATACACAAATTATAAAAAAAAAATTGTCACCATCCATTTTGCAATCACTCTACTACATATTTAAATTTTAGATTAATCTGTAGCCCAATTAGGTTAATTTACCATTTTAATTCAATACCCGAAAAAAAAAAATTGGGTTAATAAGAGGTCAATCTGTCGATAAATTTGCACCTGCAAAATAAAATAGGGTTAATTTCACGAGTACAAGATTAGCCAAATATATTTACTTGAATATACATTTTTAGTGTGAGCAGGATTTGAACCGAACACATCTTGAATAAAATATCTTATTAATTAGGGAAACTGCACAAACATTTGCATATACAAAGTTCACATTCAAACTTTATATATTTTACGTTTAACTACACGTGTGAGCGACAAATGCAACACCTCTTCTATAATAGTGACAATAAATTTAATTGACTAAGCCATTTAGTACTTACATATTCAAATGTCACTTCATTTATATAAAGTTTACGTTCGAACTTTACAGATTTTAACGATAACTATAACAGATCTAAGAATATAGAAAATAACAAATGAAAATGAAACAAAGAGAGTTTTGGCAAATGTGAGGAATCAATATATATATATATATATATATATTTATTTCGAACTTTGTCTATTACTTACTATAGACTTGGAAAATAAAGAGAAACTGTACATATGTATCAGGGTGAATTGCAATGGAATATCCTAATATTTGATCATATTGCAATGAATCATGAGTTAAGTGATCATATTACAATGAATCGTGAGTTTAGTCGTAATTACATATTAATACCGTGCCGTTAATTGACCCAGTCAAAAGTAAAGGTTTGACCAAAATTTTTATTTAAAATGATAAAAATACTCCTGGTTAAAAAAATAATAGTAATTATTAAAATTAAAAAATTAAAAAAATATTTTTTTTAAATGGATAGATCCATTTAAATTATTTTTTAATTTTAAAAATTAATATTATTTTTTATTTTTTAATCAGGTGTATTTTTGTCATTTCAGGAAAAAATTTTAGTCAAACTTTTATTTTTTGACTAAGTTAACTAACAGTAAGGTACTAATGTGTAATTAAGATTAAATTCATAATTTTATTGTAATATAGATAATAATTCATTGCAATTCGCCCTTTATATATATATATATATATATATATATATATATATATATATATATATATATATATATATATATATATATCCATAAAAAACACTATATATCACATACATAATCTCATTTTAGTTTTATAATTACATATAATATAGTTGAAAAACTTAAGATAACTCTTGTTTGCTATATTTTTTTTTTTTTACAATGTTTTCGATTTGATATTTGTTTTGATCTTATTTTTACATGTTTTGGCTTCATATTTATCTATATTTATTTTGAAATTAAGATATTTCTCACGTAGATATTTCTAACTCTTCAATTTGTCCGTATATTTTTAATTGAATAGTTGTATAGTTGTACAATTATTTTGTATACTTATTCAGAGTTGGAGTCAAGATAGCTAGTCGACTGAGCTAATAGTATATGTGTTTGATCTCAACATTAATTAAAAAAAAAATATCAGTTATGCCAGTAGTGCTCAATCTTAATAGGTTTTAGGTTGGTTTTGGGCGTGTCTGCCACGCTGGACTAGAATAGGATTAGACTAAAATTAGTCCAATATTGTGTTTGGGATAAATTGGGATTGGATATAGCCAATCCCAACAGTCCCATTTAGTTTGGCTGAGGAGGGACTAATAGTCCCACCTCCCATCTCCTTTTTTTTAATTAAATTATTTTTATATAAAATATTATATTTATATATAATATATTGTATTAAATATTATATATCTTTAATATTAATAAAAATAAAATTTTAATAGTTCAATATGTTTTAAAAAATAATTAAAATAAGTTTTTATTTAAAAACATTTTTTTACTATATTTAATTTAAAAAATTTATTATTTATTTTATTTAAAATTACTTTTAAATAGTTTTATTATTTTATTAATAAAATAATTTTTAACTCAATTTAATTTAAGTAATTTTATTTTTTATTTAATTTAAAATTTTATTTACTTTAAAATAATTTTATTATATATGAAAATTAATTTAATCCAGTATGATTTTATTTAGTTTTATACTACACCAAACACATCACATTACTAATTTAACCCAATACGTATTATAATAAATATATCACAGCACTAATTTAATCCAGTCTAGTCCAGTCCAGTCCAATCTAATCCAATCCAATCCAATTCTATTCCATACAAATAATTCAATCCAATCCCACGTACTAAATGCACCCATAACATTTGGAATCAACCTCTCTCGACCTATTTTTCAAAAAAAAAAAAATTATTTCAGCTTACATTTAAAGAACGTGTAAGGATTAAAATATTATTTTGATCGACGCAAGTTTTGAAGACAAAGGGTTACTCGATGAGGCATTTATTGTTTAAATTATTTTGCAATTTTAAATAATTTATTGATTTAATTTGTATGATCACATCTCAGTTTTAGTATCATGATATTTCATTTTAAAATTAATAAAATGCCACTACATAACCTGACTTCAAATCGTAGATTCACTACATAACCTGACTTCAAATCGTAGATTCCTATCTTCTCTGATTTGGTTGTTATGAAATTTTGTAATTAATATTAAAATAAAGAAATGCTATAGTTGTATAATGGGAAAATTGATACACATGTGCTTAATATGATTCGATAATAAAGACGTTTCCAGTCTAATAAAATTTTAAATTTGAGTAACTATCTTTAGAAGTAGCTTGTCAAAAAAGAAGAATAAGGAAATTGACTACGGGCTAACATCACATTTAAGACCTATACTTTTTTCAGTTACATTTTATTCAATTACATTGTAGTTAAGTAGTTTGAAAAATTAGTCACTTTGTTATAGGTTTCATTTATATTTCAATTAAATTTTTATTAAGTAGCTTGAAGAATAAGTTTTTTTATTTATTTATGATTTTTTTAATAAAATTTTATGTAGTTAAATTTTACTTTACTAATACGATATAAATAAAAGCAGCAATCAATAATAACTTCAAGCCACACATCCACTTATAGTAAATTAATAGTTAATTCACCTCTCTATCACCTCAGTGATGAGTGTTTAATTCTGCCATACACATTTACTAGCATGTGTAGGTAGTTTTCTCCCCTTATAGTGGGAGTAAATGTCTCATAGTATAAGAGTATACGTCTCTCGTTATGGAAGTAGATATCCGTGCCGCACGTTTAGCGATTGATCTCAACAGGTCCCGGCAGTTATTAATATTGTAATTGTACCTCCTTCAAAAAACAAAATAATAACTTCAAGCCACCAAGGTTCAACACCTTATAGGCATATAAATATATATTCCAACAATTGCTCATAAAAATGTAATTGTGTAGGTAAACCTCTTCCCTGTATTGGGAGGTGACTCCTCCCATTACTGGGAGTAGTAGTCTAAGTCATTGGTTCCGGTAGTCCCCGCCTTCTGTTATTAGGAGTAGTTGTCTAGGCCGTACTTATATAATTTAATCTCGGTTGGTTCCGGTAGTCTTCTGACTAATAAAGTGTCAATTTTTTTTTTTTTAAAAGAAAAAAAAAAGAATAACTCCAAGCCTGGATGGGCCTTTAAGCGCGAAGAGGCATATGAAGCATCTGACTTCGCTTCCTCAATCAAGGTAAGGTGACTTGAGAAGTTACCGAAACTAATCACGGTAGCGATCAAACTACTAGAACAACAGCTACCATTAGATTACATTTTATGCAATTGAATGCAATACAATTATTTAGTTAACCTAAACTAGCACGGTGGACCGATTAAGTTACTAGCACTATAAAAAAAATATTATATTTACTGTAAATATTAATCCATAGTAAATATTAAAAACTTCGAATATTTTACCTCATATTCTATGTATTTTGTCGCGAATTCTTCGCGAATCTTTTGCCGCGAATTACAATATATTTTCTCTACGACAGAATATTACTTTCTTTTAGTCTAAAACAACCCCAAAATATTACTTTCATGTGTATCCATGTGTCATTGAGTGAGAGAGTTTTGACTTAATTAGAGCATGCAGAAAATCCATAGAAAAATTGAATTTTTAACAGAGTACCTATAAGCCCTTTATATATATATATATATATATATATATATATATATATATATTATATCCACACTCAATTGCGAAACCGGGAGATTGGAGTCTCCTTTTAACTGTCAAACTTAAAAGTAAGAGAGTTCATTATGAATTTATACTAACTTTGGCAGGAGAGTTCAGTATGAATTTTTATAAATTTTGACTCTGAGTGTAATTCAATAAGACTCAATTACATTAAGTGTTATTTATTTTTATACATTTATTCACACACACATATATATGGTTTCATATCAACACCATAATACAGGGAGTTTCATATCTGCACTCCCTTATCATAATGCAGTACCATTTACTAATAGACCTAATTAATATATCAATAAGTACTATTTAATAATAATATTTGGATTGATCCAATGGCTATTAGTAAATAATGGTGATTGTATTATGGTAAGGGATGCTGATACGAATCTCTCTCTCTCTCTCTCTCTCTCTCTCTCTCTCTCTCTCTCTCTCTCTCTCTCTCTCTCTCTCTCTCTCTCTCTCTCTCTCTCTCTATATATATATATATATAGACATTGGTGCTGGTTTCATGCAAAAAAAAAAAAAAAAAATTGAAAACATTTTAGATCCAAGAAAAAATGGGTCTGCTAGTCATGAACTCATCAGTTTCTTGCTTATCACCACCATCATCACCATCATCCAACAAGTATTACAGGTTCCTTTCTCATCAATTTAACAGCAATATCAGATCATCATCTCCTTCCAGACTCCTGATGATGTCCTCCTCCTCCTCTTCTGGTGCTGCTACACATCATCATCGTCATCGTAGCTCCACCACCACAACCAAGTGATTTTTTTTCTTTCTTTCTTTTTTTTATCAATTTTAATTCTTGTGATGGAAAAGTACTGTGTTTTGTTTTGTATGTGGAATTATGGGTTCTTTTTAACATCTGGGTACATTTTTTATTACCATGTCAGTACTTGTTCTTCACAGATCATCTTTTTTTTTTTTCTCCCTTCGCTTTTTACTTTTCATTTTTCATGTTTCTATGGTGGTAGTACTGTTGACTAGCTCTTTTGTCTATGGTGACCATTTTTTTTTTCCTCCAATTAATTTTTCAAACTATGATTATTGCCTATCATGTTCTTTTTCTTTTTCTTTTTTTTCTAAAATGTTGTTGAAAAATTTTGCTAGAAAAATGTGTTAGCAGCAGCCATGAACCCAGAACCCAGGTTTCTGATGTAATGCTGTGCAGAAGAATATCTTATAAACTTAGACCATTTTTATACCATATATATCAAAACTATCTAACCGAATCAGAACGGTGACATTTTTATGTTATAAGATGTAAAATTCAAGCTTTTAATTTTTTTCCCCCTCAATATATAGAGCAGTTTTTGTCTTTTTTTTTTTTTTTTTTTCTCTTTTGAAATCTGTCTGTCTTTTTTATTACTTTGCAGTCAGTGGTGAAGTCACTTTTTTTTTTTTTTTGTGAAGTGCTGTTTTTTTTTTTTTTTTTTAACTTTAATTTATTAAGCATCTTTTTTTCTATTTTGGGTTTGTAACATCATAAAACCATATATTTGTTTTTAACATATCACCTGTAGTTTATCGACTCATTCTCGATATTTTACTAAACTGAATGAGTTAAATAGATTATTTAGTAATTATTGATATTTTGAACTTTCCTTGTAAGAAAAAAACTTGTTCACTCGATGACTTCCATTTTATTTTTAGTGGCCACCATTGAAGAACATGTAATTATGTGATACCGACTAGAGTGGACCAAAGTTTTTTTTATTGGGTTAGGAGCCTTATTGCATGCCAGTAACCATGCAAAAAGTTTTCAAAACAGTGACGAGTTTTAGAACAATTGATTTTTGTTAAAACAGTGAAGACAATTTTTCAGGCCCAAAATGAGGCCCAAAAGGGAGGGTAGAAGCCCAAATAGTATTGGGCTGACCCAATAGGAATAGTACGGGTGAATAAGGATATATGAATAGTATCGGGCTGATCCAGTGCTACAGTAACACAGTGACGTAAGCAATGACGTCACAGTGAACAGGACGTAAGCAGTGACGTCACCGTGAACAGTGAAATAACAGCGCAACTAGTGGGTCCCACACGGTGAACAGTGACGTACACGTGAACAGTGCCCCCGGTGAACAGTGCCCAAAATTTTCCTATAAATACCCCCCTTCATTCATTTGTAAATCATCCCAAAAAATGTAGTCTCTTCTCTTCTCCCTAAAGCCTCTTGTGAGGTTGTTCTCTTCTAGTGTTATTAGAGAGAGGTTGTAATTATTTTGGTCTAGTAAAGTCATTCTATCTTTGCCCGTGGATGTTTCCCTCAAATTAATTGGGGGTTTTACCATGTAAATATTGTGTGTCCAGTTCTTCTCCACTTTTCTCAAATCTCTACTTTAGTTGCGGTATATTGCTTCCACATACAGGATCCTATTAGTGGCATCAAAGCACTGGCTGATATCATAACAGTGGTATCAGAGCCTCAGGTTGCATTCCGAGTTGCTAAGGTGTCAGATTCTCTAGGAAATTCTTAGTATGCTTTGTGGTTGCAGCATTGGTTGATCTTCCACATCAGAAAAGAATTGTTCTCGAGTTTACTGACTAAGGAGCTTCCGGTAGATTCGTCGTTGCTGGAAATAAGTGTGGTAGTATGGAAAGTGCATGTCTAGGATAGGTTCTGGCTAAGGAAAGACTTGGTACTTAAGAGTGTCCGTTGTGACCCACCTCTCTTTCCTGGGAACTTACCTGGTGCACTGTTCATAACTACGGTTACTATTCCAGTATACGGGTACTATTCGGTGATATAGTGTGAATCGGTCCAAGTGAGAAGCAGATCATCATCAACATGATGGCAACAAAGTTCAAGATTGAGAAGTTCGACGGAAGCAAATTTCAAGTTGTGGAAGAAGAGGAAGATGAGGGCAATACTAATGAAAGACAATTGCCGGACAGCAATTGGAGGCAGACCAAAAGAGATTACTGATGATGGGAGGTAATGCAGCTGCCAATCTGCATTTGGCACTTGCTGATGAAGTACTATCAAGTATGGTAGAGAAGAAGACGGTAAATGAGACATGGGATACTCTGACAAAGTAATATGAGGCCAAATCATTACACAACAAAATCTTCTTGAAAAAGGAGACTCTATACTCTTCGAATGGCAGAATCTTCGACGATGACTGACCACATCAACACCTTGAAAATGAGCGTGCGAAACTTCTACTTCAGAGTCTACCAGATTTGTATGATCAACTCATCATCAAGTATTGTGGAGCATCTAGTCTTTAATGATATTGCAGCCGCTGTATTAGATAAAGGGAGCAGGCGCAAAAACAAGGAAGACAGATTCACAAGTCCACAATAGGTAGAAACATTAACGATGGTGAAAGGAAGATCAACGGAACATGGCCCCAGTGGGAGTCTTAATCATGGTAGGTCAAAATTAAGAAGTAAGAAGAGTATCAAATGCTACAATTGTGGCAAAGCGGGCATGTCATATTAGAGTGTTGGCACAAGAAGAAGAGTGGGATAACGGAGCTCTAGAGTTATCAAGCTTTCAAGGGTGTAGCACCTCAGATGATAGTGAAGTTTACACAGCGAGGCCACTACTGATAGTGAAGGCAGAGAACGGTTTGCTGATGCCTGGAGTATAGATTCAGCAACCATATGACACATGACCTCACGAAGAAAATGGTTCCACAAATATGAACCTATCTTGGAGGATCTGTGGGTAATGATCATGCCTAGAAGATCGCTGGTATTGGTACCATCAAGATAAAAATGCTCGATGGTACGGTTCGCACCACTCAGGAGGTACGACAGATGAATGGCCTGAAGAAGAATCAATTGTCTTTGGGACAATTAGATCTTGGATGTAAGACCTATGTAGAAAATGATATCTTGGAAATTGTCAGAGGCGCGCTTACAATTATGAAGGCATAGAAGATCGCTGCAAATCTATACATGCTTAAAGAGGAAACACTACAAGAAGCAGATTCATGTGATATGTCCACCAACCATGGAGAAGAGTCAACGATATTGTGGCATCGCAAACGAAGCCATATATCGGAACGAGGTTTGAAGATTCTTTCCGATAGAAATTTGCTTCTTAGGCTCAAATCAGTAAATCCATCATTCTGTGAGCATTGTGTTACAAGTAAGCAGTATAGATTGAAGTTCAGCAGCAGTACTGCTAGAAGATAATGCATTCTAGACTTGATTCATTATGATGTCTGGGAATCACCGGATATATCCCTAGGAGGAGCAAGGTACATGGTGACCTTCATTGATGATTACTCCAAGAGATGCTGGGTGTACCCGATCAAGAGAAAGTCAGATGTGTGTGCAGTGTTTAAAGCCTTTAAAGCGCGGGTGGAACTTGATTCATAAAAGAGGATCAAGTGTTTCTAAGGATATGTTGACGGAGTAAAGGGGTATCGCTTGTGGGACCCCACTGCCCACAAAGTCATAGTCAGCATGGATGTTATCTTTGTAGAAAATCAAATACATAAGGAAGAAGGCGATGGCACTTCAAAAGGAAATTCAAAGACTACAATAGTTCAGGAGGAAAATTCAGAAAAAGAAGATTCAGATTCTTCTGAAGCAGCATCAGCGCACGAGGCACAAGTACCAGATGAGTCCGAGGCTATGATTTTCGGCGATCGACTCGAGAGAGGAAAGAACCGGTATGGCACTCGGAGTATGTTACAAAGGGCAATGTTGCATACTGTCTTCTAACAAAGGATGGAGAGTCATTAACTCTCAATGAAGCAATTAATAGCTCAAGTGTATTCTTGTGGATGACAGTAATACATGAAGAAAGCTCTCATAAGAACACGACATGGAAACTTGTACCACTACCACATGGAAGGAAAGCTATTGGCAAAAAGTGGGTCTATAAGATCACACGAGATAGCAATGATCAAGTGGAGCGGTTTCGTGCAAGACTGGTGGTGAAAGGATATGCTCAGAAAGAATGTATTGACTTCAGTGAGATATTATCCCCTATGGTTTGACTTACAACAGTCAGAGTAGTCCTAGCTACGTGTGCTGTATTTGATCTACGTTTAGAGCAGTTAGATGTGAAAACTGCGTTTCTTCATGAACAAGTTGAAGAAGAAATTTATATGCTCAAACCAGAAGGTTTTGCTGAAAAAAGGCAAGGAGAACTTGGTTTGCAGGTGTACCAAATCTCTGTACGGTTTAAAAACAGGCGTTGAGGTGTTTGTACAAGAGATTTGATTCCTCATTATAAGCCTTGGGTACAACAGACTTAGTGCAGACCATTGTACTTATTACAAGAGGTTTGGTGATGATGGTGATTTCATCGTAATGCTGTTGTACGTGGACGACATGTTGGTAGCAGGCCCCAACAAAGATCGAGTCCGAGAATTAAAGGCACGGTTGGCTAGGAAGTTTGATATGAAGGATTTAGGACCAGCAAACAAGATTCTAGGGATGCAAATTCAACGAGACAGAAATAATAGGAAGGTTTGGTTTTTCGAGAAGACCTATCTCAGTAAAATCTTGCGCCGCTTCAATATGCAAAGATTGTAAGCCAATTTCTACCCCTCTTCCTGTTAATTTCAAGTTATCCTCAAGTATGAGTCCTAGCTATGAAGCAGAAAGGATGGAGATGTCTCGATTACCGTATGCATCGGCAGTGGGAGGTTTAATGTTCGCTATGATATGTACAAGACCGGACATTGCACAAGCAGTGGGAGTAGCTAGTCGGTACATGGCGGATCTTGGTAAAGAGCATTGGAATAGTATGAAGAGGATTCTGAGATACATCAGAGGAACCTCAGATGTTGCATTATGTTGTGAAGGATCAGAATTCACTGTCAGAGGCTATGAAGAGTCAGATTTTGCAGGAGATCTCGATGAAAGAAATTCCACTACAGGTTATGTGCAAGAGGAGCTGTGAGCTGGATTTCCAAATTACAAACTGTTATGGCTTCATCTACAATAGAAGCTGAGTATATGGCAGCTACACAAGCTTGTAAAGAAGCAATTTGGATTAAGAGGTTAATGGAGGAGCTTGGGCACAAACAAGAGAAAATTCCTCTGTTTTGTGACAGTCAAAGTGCCTTGCATATTGCAAGGATTCCGACCTTTTCATTCCAGGATAAAGCACGTAGGAATTCAAGTAGTAGTGGAAGACGGAAGTGTGGATATGCGAAAAGATTCACGCCGAGGAGAACCTAGCAGATGCAACGACCAAGCCAATCAATACTGACAAGTTCATATGGTGTTGATCCTCATTCGGCCTAGTAGAAACGTAAGCAGCATGAGTATGAGCAAAGATTAGAAAGAGACGGATGGACCATGAAAAATGACTTCAAGTGGGAGAATGTTAAAATAGTGAAGACAATTTTTCAGGCCCAAAATGAGGCCCAAAATGGAGGGTAGAAGCCCAAATAGTATTGGGCTGACCCAATAGGAATAGTACGGGTGAATAAGGATATATGAATAGTATTGGGCTGATCCAGTGCTACAGTAACACAGTGACGTAAGCAATGACGTCACAGTGAACAGGACGTAAGCAGTGACGTCACCGTGAACAGTGAAATGACAGCGCAACTAGTGGGTCCCACACTGTGAACAGTGACGTACACGTGAACAGTGCCCCCGGTGAACAGTGCCCAAAATTTTCCTATAAATACCCCCCTTCATTCATTTGTAAATCATCCCAAAAAATGTAGTCTCTTCTCTTCTCCCTAAAGCCTCTTGTGAGGTTGTTCTCTTCTAGTGTTATTAGAGAGAGGTTGTAATTATTTTGGTCTAATAAAGTCATTCTATCTTTGCCCGTGGATGTTTCCCTCAAATTAATTGGGGGTTTTACCACGTAAATATTGTGTGTCCAGTTCTTCTCCACTTTTCTCAAATCTCTACTTTAGTTGCGGTATATTGCTTCCACATACAGGATCCTATTAGTGGCATCAAAACACTGGCTGAGATCATAACAATTTTAAAATTTGTCAAAACTTCGATCTAATTATGATAAATTTATTGTAAATAAAATTATATAACATGACAGTTTTGTTGTGAATATATATATATATATATATATATATATATATATATATATATATTAAAAGGTTTATAGATAGATATGATTTGAAGTCACAAATCCATTTAAATTACGTTAATTAGGTGGATAAGTTTTGAACATTAATTAAAAAAAACCTATATTAAAATATTTTTCGGATTATTTTAAAAGTGTTTTTAATACATAAATTTAACTTAAAAGCATTTTTTTTAATCTAAAATTTGCAGGTATTGTCATGCATGTCACAGAGAGCTTGTTGGCAATACAAAGATAACATTTTGCTATGGCAGATCAGGAGAGGCAACTATCGAGAAGACACATTCCATGGCACCACAAAAGCTAGAGATATTCAAATCCCTTGAGGGTTGGGCTGAGCATAACATGTTGATGCATCTGAAACCCGTAGACAGGTCCTGGCAGCCCTCTGATTTTCTACCGGAACCTGAGTCCGAGGAGTTCCAGGACCAGGTTAAGGAGCTGAGGGAGAGGTGTAGGGAGCTCCCAGATGAGTACTTGGTTGTGCTGGTTGGCGACATGATCACAGAAGAAGCCATCCCAACTTACCAGTCAGTCATGAATTCTCTGGACGGAGTTGGAGACGAGACTGGAGCAAGCCTCAGTCCCTGGGCGGTTTGGATCAGAGCTTGGAGTGCTGAGGAAAACAGACATGGTGATCTACTCAACAAGTACCTTTACCTCTCCGGACGTGTCGACATGAAGCAGATTGAGAAGACTATCCAGTATCTCATATCCTCAGGAATGGTGAGAATTGAGATCCATATGCTCTTCCATTAGACATGTTAAATGGATCAGGCTGGACCGTAATTTTACGTTCCAATTAAGCTTGCGGGCCAAGTCCGGACCGGATCTGAATCTATCCATGAGTCCTGTCCAAAGCGGGCTTTCCCACATGGGTGTGGGCAGCTTGTCAAGTTTCAGCCTCACGCACTTTGAAAGTCGTGTTTGATCCCCAAACCATAGGGCTTTGATACGAGTCAAGTTTAGGCCACCTGAACCTTTTGAGACCTTTATTTTCTATTGAAATTTGGGTTTATTCGATCGATGCATGGTACGTTTCCACGTTTAGACATGGCAGGATTTGAACGGGAGATACACCATGCAAGGAAGTACTTCGACCCGTTGTAGATAAACATTTTTCTTGTAGTGAATATCTTTGTTTTTTTTGTCATGTTCTGTTATTGATTGCAGGATGCAAAATTTGAGAACAATCCGTACAATGGGTTCATCTATACATCCTTCCAGGAGAGAGCAACATTCATTTCACATGGGAACACAGCCAAGCTGGCCAAGAACCATGGGGACCTGAAGCTGGCGCAGATATGTGGAACCATTGCTGCCGATGGGAAGCGCCACGAAACTGCCTACACGAAGGTGGTGGAGAAGCTCTTCGAAATTGATCCTAACGAAACCATCCAGGCTCTGGCCGCGACCATGAGGAAGAAGATCAAAATGCCTGCTCAGTTCTTGTACGATGGCCAGGATGACAACCTCTTCAAGCACTACTCTGCCGTCGCACAACGCCTGGGAGTGTACACTGCCAAGGACTATGCAGACATCTTGGAATTCCTGGTGGGGAAATGGGGTGTAGAGAAGCTGAGTAGTGGCCTCTCCGGGGAGGGACGCAGAGCTCAGGATTTTGTGTGTGGATTGCCTCTCAGGATCAGGAAATTGGAAGAGAGAGCTCTAGAGAGGACCAAATCACGTAGTTCCATTGATGCTATTGTGCCATTTAGCTGGGTTTTTGGCAGAGAAATTGAGGTCTAGAGGCCTTTGAATTTGGAGCTGCCTATAATGATGCATGCATTCTTGCGTGCACGTACACATACGTACGTGTGTGTATATATATTTATATGTTATATAGCAATAATACAGTAAACATGTTTTGTATTTTATTCGAGTTCTTGTGGCATACCTATACCACAAGAACTCGAATAAAATACAAAACATGTTTAGTATATTATTGCTATATAACACACACAACTATACATATATATAACAAGAAAACTCGAATAAAACGCAAAATATATTTATTGTATTATTGCTATATAACATATATATATATTTGGTTTGGTTCGATGACAGTCTGATTGGTTAGATTCTATCTGATTGGTTAGATTCTATGTACTAAATAAAAACTTGAATGAAAAGAAAATGCTTCGAAACACAAAATAATAATAATAATAATAATAATAATGATGATTCCTTCTCAAATCTCTCAAAATACAAAATTCATTTCAGTTAGTATTATTATTGTTTCTTAAAACAACTGTTTTCGGAAAGTATTTTCGTTAGATTATAGGAAATAGAATCCCTCGTAACTTTTATAAAATTATTTTAAGAAAAAATAAATTTACATAATGAGTTTATTTCTTTCTTAGCCGTGATAAAGGTTTAAGACCTATATTTATTAATAAATTTATAAATTGTAGGAAGAATGGAGTACTTCTCCCTTATAATTATTATAAGTTAGTTTTTTAAATTTTATTATATTAAGACCAATCGCTATCTCGAAACTATTATCAGACTTAAAAAAAAAAAAAAACTCTGACCTATCCGGTGGGTAGGCGTTTTTTGCGGTGGATAAAGAAGAATTTAAGAGCCGCACGGATTTAATTGCATTTTGACATTTAATTGCCGGAGATGCTTTTCCAACATCAAAAATGAGTTTTGTATGATCAAGTAAGCTCACGTTGTCAGTCATTGAAAAAAAAAACATTTTCTGAGTTTTACAATTATTTTCGTTTCCTCTCTTCAATTCACTGTACTGTTTTGTCACACACGCCCACGCCCACGCCCACGCCCACACAATATATATATATATATATATATATATATATATATATATAGCTTAGGAATTATAGCAATTTAATTAAGGTAATCGATCTAAATTTAACTTATAATTTTTTTTGGATAATATGATTAAAAGAGAGAGCACGTAGAAAAAACAATAGGATTATCGACCGAAACTGTTAAATTTACTTAATCGAAAGAAAGGTATTTATGATTTTGATTATCAATCGAGTTTCTATATGATTTTCGCATTGATTTCCTTAATTATATTGCTGTCATAATCTTATCAATAAACAAACTAACAAAAGTTGAGATGACGTATATTAATTTATAGTTCAAGTGGTTAGTGTATCTTTCTTCCATTCAAGTTTCGTCATACGTACTTTATTAATATGTGTGAGTGATTTTCTCCTCTTATTATGAGAATAAATATTTCATATCATGGAGTAGATATGTGGATCACACATTTAGTTATTGCTCGCGTAAATGAAGTTGAGATCCTTTTTTTTTATGGCACATAGTTCTCCTTCACCTAATTCAACGATAATTCGACAGAGTTATTATTAATTCTGTAATATTTTCGTAACCTTCCAAAAAACAAAAACTGAGATGCCAGCTTATAAAATGTTATAATAACACGAAATGCACACTTAAGGGAGGTGGAATCTGTTGAGAATGTAAATTCTGTATATTGATGTGTACAATAGAGAGCCCTATATATAAGTTAGGTATGAGCTCAATACAAGCAATGGGCTAAGCCCAATAAGCTAACACTAGACTACACTATATACTAACATCCCCCCTCAAACTCGAGGTGGTAAGGAGGAAGCCAATTGGAGTTTGGATATAAGATCTCAAAGACGACTAGGCGGGTGAGACTTGGTGAAGGTATCAGCAGGCTGGTCAGTAGAGGAGATGGAGTACAACTTTAGAATGCCTTTCTTGAGATGTTGGTGAGTGATGTGACAGTCGATCTCAATGTGCTTGGTGCATTCATGGAAGACATCATTATGAGCAATATAGATAGCACTACGATTATCACAATAAAGAGGAGTAGCAGTAGGCTGTAGAGCATCCATGTCAACCAAGAGCCAGCGAAGCCAGACAAGCTAGCGGGTGGTGTCAGGAAGGGCATGATACTCAGCCTCAGTACTGGAACGGGAAACAACATCCTGCTTCTTGCTACGCTATGAGACAAGATAAGTATCCAACATGAAACAAAAACTTGTGATAGAACATCAATCAGTTGAATCACCTGCCCAATCTGCATCTGAATAAGCATGAAGTGTGAGAGAAGACCGAGAGGAGTATTGTAGACCATGATAAAGAATGTCCTTGACATATCGGAGAATCCGAAGAACGGCAGCATAGTGGACAGAACGAGGGGCATCCATGAACTTACTAACCATACCCACAGCATGTGAAATATCTGGACACGTAACCGTGAGATAGATCAAACTACCAACCAACTGACGATAGTGAGTAGCATCGGATATAGGTTCACCATCTAAGGGTGTGAGCTTTGCATTGTATTCCAAGGGAGTGAAAACAGTCTTGTTGTCAGTGATACCAGCCTTTGTGAGAAGATCAGAAGCATATTTAGCTTGGAAAAGATAGTATCCATCAGAGGATGAGATAACTTCAAGTCCAAAAAAATAGCTGAGAATGCCCAGATCTTTCATCTCGAAATGTTGACTAAGGAACAGAGCTCAATACAAGTAATGGGCTAAGCCCAATAGGCTAACACTAGACTAAACTATATATTAATAGAATCTGTGGATTCTCCCATTTTTTCATAAAAAATATAAAACCTATAGTTGAGACAAATATATTGCCACATTTTTTCTCACAAAAATCAAAGTTTTGTGGTCCATATGTGTCGATAATATATATAAAAAAATTTCGGTACTGATGGCTGGTGCCATCTTAGACTTGGCTTTTTTGCAAGAGATGCATCGACTGCAAATGCATAGGACATCCCTTCTCATCTTAGGCGAATAAAAATGCTCATGTAAAATTTCTAAGGTTTTCCTAACACCAAAATGCCCCATTAATCCCCCACTATTTGCCTCTCATACCAGTAACTCACGCATTGAACAGTTAGGCATACATAACTTGCTTTCCTTAAACATATACCCATCATGCTTATAAAATTTACCAAATGCTGCCCTATCACAAGCCTTATACAGATCCGCAAAATCAGCATCATTGTCATACATATCTTTCACATATTCAAAGCCAAGCATTTTTGCACTCAAAGAAGTAAGAACTACATACCTCCTAGAGAAAGCATCAGCAACTATGTTCTCCTTACCTTATTTATATCGAATGACATAAGGAAATGTCTCAATATACTCCATCCATCTAGCATGCCTGCTGTTCAACTTACCTTGGCCCTTGAGATGTTTCGGCGACTCATGATCGGTATGAATCACAAACTCCTTAGGCCAAAGATAGTGTTGCCATTGTAGGAACCGTTTTTCCGTTCTACTGGTCACGCAGCGGAATTGGGGTTTAAAAGTTTTTAAACAGATTGCAAAAGCGATTTGTGACCAGTAAAACATTAGAACTATATTTTTGGAACAATAAAAAAAATAATATATATCAAATATATATTTATTTTTCATACTGGAATTGTAATCAATAAATGGAAGAAAAAAAAAAAACAATTTAAGGACCATACCACCGTTGGAGGCTCATTGGTTTTTTTTTTTTTTTTTTATTTTGCTAATCTTTATCTGTATCACTACGTCTTCCTTACTATATCTCAGCATCGGTAACTTGCGTGTGGGCGTGTCATGTTGTCAGGAACAGTGAAGAGGTTGAATGAAAAAAAAGGAATTTGAGAGATATTGTATCTCTCCGATCACTTTTTTTTTTTTCTTTTACATACAAACACTTTGAAAGTCAAAATATTTGGTTCAGTCGTATATTATATTAAAAACTCTTTTTAATATATATATTTAAGTTACCAAATTAATAAAAACTCTTTTTATTAATTTATCATTAACTTTTGAATTTAAACTTTTTAAATTCAAATTTATTTTATTTTATTTAATAAAGAGATAATCCTATTATCTCACTATTCAAAATAAAATATCAACTATCACCCTTCTCTTATGACTAATTACATAATTAAAAAATCTTATTATTTAATTGTTATAATTGTAATTATTTAATTAATTGAATAATCACATCACTCAATTAACTCCTGACACGTGTCACTTTTGCAACACTATTAATTAAATCATCCAATTAATTATATGTGACCCTTGTTATCTAAATGGATCAGGCTAACAAGAGGACCTAATGGACCCACAATATTTTGAGCTCCGATAATCCTCAGAATCATTAATTAAACTTTTTAATTAATATTCCTTGATTATCAACTCTAGTGTTATTTTACTAAAAACTCGAAGCTACATTCTCTCAATTGCGGATGCTTTTACACAAACCGATATCACTCGGTGTTTATCGATATAGCTATTACATATGGTGTGACCCTCTACATTAGTTCATAATTAGAGTTGGGTCATAATGTTCGTTACACCCCTCTAATTACATATATCCTTTAAGCACCATTGATTCTCTAATGAACAATAAATCATATTTTCTCACGGAATCAGGAGAGCACTGTAACACCCCCTGACCCGACCCATCTAGATCGACCCAGGGAGCACTACCGGGTTTTCAAAACTTTTCTTAATTTTGTTTATAATTTGAAAACCAAATAATTTATAATTTAAAATCCTTTCTTTGTAAGCCCATCCAAAACTTGTTTTGAAAAATTTTGCCAGAGTTTCCTCTATTTTTCTGATTTCCCAAAATTCCTGTTTTCATAAAAAACTTAAACAATATATATTTTCAACACTTCAAATTTCTTTTCTCAATCAATTGCGCACTCTACCATATAGTGCGACTTTCCAAACATTTTCAAATAAAACATATACAATCAATATTTACAAACTTTTGAAAACGAAAACATAAACCATAAAACAATTATTTACAAAACCAGTATATCACACTTTTACAAATTTACAACCTTCTGTATATGCATGCGTAACTAAATGATATACAACCAAAACACAGGTATATATAGCTACCTAATAAGTATGGTGACTCTGGATTCTCAGTCTGCTGCTATCACCTCTTCAGTCTTTTTCTCCCTCTGTATCCCTGTTACCTACGCATGATAAAATCAACGCGCTAAGCATATCACTTAGTGGGTGTACATTAAACTCAGTTTTCAAAATCACAAAATACATTTCAACATAAAATGTAAACATTATATAATATAAAAACAATTCACTATTTAACTCAATTAGTAAATTAAACTATACAATATCAATTTTCTAAATTCGGTTATAAACAGTTTATCCAATTTCATTTCAATTTTGGCCCCTTGGTATACTCAATATAATTTCAGGACTGGAATATGGGTCGTTCGACTTCTCAGTGGTTGTCTGTCGAACATAACTCCCAACCCTAGGACCGGCACTTGGGGCCTGTTTCATCCAAGGGTGGTACGTATAACTCCCTACCCTGGGACCGGGTACTCAGTATCCTTAGGAAGGTACATAAATCCCTATCCCAGGACGAATCCTTAGGAAGGTACATAACTCCCTACCCCATAACGAATCCTTAGGGAGGTACATAATATCAACATCAAGATCAATATCGGTGCAGTACTGCTGAAATAACCCAGCTGGTATACCAACCTCCTATATCCATGTATATGTCCAAGTATCCTAGGGCCGTTTCCATACATATTCGCAATACATAATTTTCAACTTTCATAACAATTCATTGTATTTATTTCAAAACCATCAACTGTAATTTACAAATCGAAATTAAATTCAACCATTAAAATTTTTCAAACAATATTCGTAATATATATATATATATATATATATATATATATGTAACTTCATGGAAATCATACGATTTGTTTCATACGACATTCTAAAACAATTTATTTCAATATAATCGTAATAATCGAAATACGATTAAATCAAAATATTCAAATAAAATCTTAGATTCGAATCAAAACACATAATAAAATCACAGAATTTTCAAAAAGTAGTGTACACCAACCTGGATACCAGTTTTACGAACGTTTCTTTTTTGGATTTCCTTTTTCTCCTTTTTCCTTTCTCTTTCCTTTTCTTTCTTCTTTTTCCTTTCTTCTTCTTCCTCCTTTTCTTCTTCTTCTTTTTCTTCTTCTTCTTTCTTTGTCTTTTTCTCTTCTTCTTCTTCTCTTCTTCTCCTTCTCTTCTTCCTTTCTCTCTCTTCTTCTTCCTCTTCCTTCTTTCTCTCTCTTTTTCTTTTTCTTTTTCTCCCTTTCTCTCTTTTCCCTGATCTCTCTCCTTCTCTTTTTCTCTCTTGCTTCTTCGTGAAGCTTCTCACCGCCTCTTATTTTTTTTTTATAAAAATTCGGTCATCGCGACCTGTGGTCGCGCCATCTGGTCGCATTGCTCACTAGAGTAATTTCACCGCTTTCATCGCGATCAACCATCGCGGTGTCTGGTCGCGATGTTGGTCGCGTTGCTCACTGCCCAAAATCAACATTTTCACCGCGGGCTGCTCATCGCGATCCCTAGTCGTGGTGACTGGTCGCGGTACTCACTGCCTAAAATCACCATTTTTCACCGCGAGCTACCCATCGCGATCCCTGGTCGCAGTGATTGGTCGCAGTACTCACTGCCAACATTTTCCTTTTCTTTCATGCATTCTTTCTGGACCGCTCCACCTGGTCCACCTGAAAATCTTAAAATTATACATACATTCCCCTCAAGTCATAATTATCATATTCAAATACTCAAAATTAATTCAACCATGCTTTTCATATTTATTTGAAATTAGGGATGTTACAATTCTTCCTCTCTTAAGAAATTTCGTCCTCGAAATTTTACCTCAGTCAAATAATTGAGGATATTGCTGTCTCATTGTTTCCTCGCTCTCCTAGGTAGCCTCTTCTACTTTATGATTCCTCCAGATGACTTTCACCAGTGGAACTCTTTTGTTTCGTAGTCCTTTAATCTCCCGGTCAAGAATTTGCACTGGTTCCTCTTCGTATGTCAGGTCTGGTCGGATTTCAATACTTTCAGCCTGGACTCTGTGGGAAGGATCAGATCTGTATCTCCTCAGCATGGACACATGGAAGATATTATGAATCTTTTTTAATTCAGGAGGTAAAGCAAGTCTGTATGCTACTGGTCCCACACGTTCAATGATTTCATATGGACCAATAAACCTAGGACTTAACTTCCCTTTTCTGCCAAATCTGAACACTTTCTTCCATGGAGATACTTTCAGGAAAACTTTTTTACCGACTTCATATTCTATCTCCTTCCTTTTTAAATCTGCATATGATTTCTGTCGGTCAAAAGCAACTTTCAGTCTTTCCTTGATAATCTTCACCTTCTCCTCAGTTTGCCTGATCAAATCTGGGCCTACTAACCTGTCTTCTTCCAACTCTGTCCAGCATACAGGTGTCTTTCATTTCCTTCCATACAGTGTTTCATATGGTACCATAGCTATGCTCGATTGGTAACTGTTATTGTGTGCAAATTCTATCAATGGGAGGTGATCCGCCCAACTTCCTTCGAAATCAATTACACAACTCCTGAGTATATCTTCTAGCACCTGAATTACTCTTTCTGAGTGTCCGTCTATCTGAGGATGGAAAGTTGTACTGAAATTCAATCGAGTACCCAAAGCTTTTTGAAATTTTTTCTAGAATCTGGATGTAAACCTCAGGTCTCTATCTGATATTATGGATGCAGGTACTCCATGCAATCTGACTATTTCTTTTATATACAATTCGACTAGTCGGTCCAAGGAATAGTCAGTTCTGACAGGTCGAAAATGTGCTGACTTCGTCAGTCGATCCACTATTACCCATATAGCATCGTGTTTACTCCGGGTGAGTGGCAATCCTGTGACAAAGTCCATCGTAATGCGATCCCATTTCCATTCAGGCATTGATATTGGCTGTAACAATCCTGATGGAACCTGGTGTTCAGCTTTCACCTATTGACAAGTCATGCATTTATTCACAAAATCCAGCACATCTTTCTTCATATCAGACCACCAATACTGAATCTTCAAATCTTTGTACATCTTTGTACTACCTGGGTGCATCGAATACGAACTACTGTGTACCTCTGTCAGGATCATCTTTCTCAATTCTTCATCATCTGGAATGCAAATCCTGTCTCTAAAACACACAATACCATCATTTCTAATTGAGAAGTCCAGATGCTTCCCCTCTGGGATCTGTCCACATATCATCCAAATTCTATCATCCTGCTTCTATTTTTCTACAATCTGCTGAATTAAACTTGGTCTGCATCTCAATTCAGCTATCAATGCATTGTCTGGATTCAACTGTAATTGCACATTCATAGCCTTTAAAGCGAATTATGATTTTCTGCTCAAAGCATCTACTACCACATTTGCCTTTTCTGGATGGTAATCAATCACACAGTCATAGTCTTTGATTAACTGCATCCATAGTCTCTGTCTCAGATTGAGCTCTCTTTGTGTATGCAGATATTTCAGACTCTTGTGATCTGTATATATATAGCACTTCTCACCATACAAGTAATGCCTCTATATTTTCAAAGCAAATACGATAGCTGCAAGTTCCAGATCATGTATCGGATAGTTCTGTTAATGAGTTTTCAACTGTTTGGACGCATATGCAACCACCTTGCCTTCCTGCATTAATACACAACCTAAACCCTGGTGTGAGGCATCACTATAGATCACAAAATCTTTACCTGAAACAGGCTGAATCAGGACTGGAGCCTCAACTAGCATCATCTTCAATCTGTCAAAAGCTGCCTGACATCTGTCAGTCCAGTCAAATCTGACATTTTTATGCAGTAACTTGGTCAACGGACTTGCTATGGAGGAGAATCCCTTCACAAACCGTCGATAATAATCTGTCAAGTCTAAGAAACTTCTGACTTCTGCAACATTTCTGGGAGACTTCCATTCCACAATTGCTTTAATCTTTTTAGGATCTACCTTGATACCCTCTACTGATACAATATGGCCCAGAAATGCAATCTCGGCCAACCAAAACTCATATTTACTCAGTTTTCCATACAGTTGCTTCTCCCTCAGAATTTGTAATACTACTCTGAGGTGCCTGTTATGATCCTCTGTCTTCTGTGAGTACACCAGGATATCATCAATAAATACTACCACAAACTGATCAAAGTATGGTCGGAATATCCGGTTCATCAAATCCATAAAGGCTGCAGGTGCATTTGTCAGCCCAAATGGCATTACTACAAATTCACAGTGTCCATACCTGGTTCTGAATGCTGTTTTCGGAATATCAGAATCTTTTATTCTCAACTGATGATACCCCGATCTGAGATCTATCTTTGAGAAGACACAGGCTCCTCTCAGCTGGTCAAACAAATCATCGATTCTAGGCAACGGATATTTATTCTTGACAGTAATTTTATTCAGCTGCCTGTTGTAACACCCCCCGACCCGACCCGGCCGGACCGACCCGGGGAGCGCTACCGGTTTTCAGAACTTTCAAAATCAGTTTTATACGTTTCAAAAATTCATTGTGAGCCCAATCAATAAATAAACTTTTTACGAAAATTTCGGCAGAGTACCGTTTATTTTTCGGACTTTCCAAAACCTGTTTTTACACAATTCAATTCAAAAACAATTCTCAATAGCACTTCAATATCTCATATTCAAACAGTTGCGCACTCTGCCGTTTAGTGCGACTTAATAATCGCAATTTATAAAATAAAACAGTTCAAACTTTTATATATACAGACATCCAGAAATCATAAAGTAATTAATTAAAAATATATTACAAAACATTTTACAAAACATATTTACAACTCCCCTGTATATGCATGCTTTCAGAATATATATATATATATATATATATATATATATATATAATACAATATAGCTACCCAACTGTACAAATCTCTGGGACTCTGTCTGTAACTCTTTATCTCTTCAGCCCTTAGCCTCTTCCGGATCCCTGGTACCTACGCGTTAGAAACAAACTAACGCGCTAAGCATAAAGCTTAGTGGGTGTACTAAAATCTCAAATATAAAACAAATCATATATATATATATATATATATATATATATATAACTTTTAAATCGGAATGATATCACACAATATATTTCAAATCAACTCAATAATGGACAGAAATCATGTTAATCTCAAAACCAAACCTTAAAGCAGATTCGATCACTTTGGTTTCAATGACAATATCAACATTTAAAAATCAATAAATAAAATCATTCAATTCAGTCAATACTGGCCCACTAGAATACTAAACATTCTAGGACTGGAATATGGGTCAATGTGACGTCCGGGGTTGCCCCGCAACAACAGTCACTGATATCAACGTGATTGTCCAAGATTGCCCCGCAACAACAATCACTAGTATCATTGTGATCGTCCGAGATTGCCCCGCAACAACGATCACTAAAATCGGTGTGATTGTCCGAGATTGCCCCGCAACAACAATCACACAATAATAACGGCGCAGTACTGCTCAGAAAACCCAGCTGGTATACCAACCTCCTATATCCATATCTATGCCTAAGTATCCTAGGGCCGTTACAATAAGCAATGTTCACAATCAGTACTCAATAAATATACATTTCTCACAATATTTTTCATGAATATCAACAATATTCATACAAAAGTATAAGTCATGTATTTTTAACAAATTCGACACAATCGAAATACGATCAAAACGCGATCTAATATAAAACCAGTTCAAAATCAATAATAGGTGCTTCAATCATCAATTTTTCTTATAAGCAAACACTTTTCATACAAAAATTGAAGTCGAAATCTTTTAACGAAATCGAAAACTTTTAACGAAATCGAAAACGAAAACATAAACGAGAAACGAAATCGAAAACTAAAACGAAAAAGTAAACGAACTACTTCTCGAAACGATTTCGAAAACGAGAGTACACCTACCTCAAATCCGTGTTTTTCGTTGGTTCTACGATTTCGTCTTTCCTTTTCACCTACACTTCCTTTTCTCTTCTCTCTCCTTCTTCTTCTTCTTCTTTCTTTTCTTTCTTCTTCTTTCTTTTTCTCGGTCGCTTCTCTCTCTTTCTCTCGCTGTTCTGTTTTCTCTGGCTTCTGCGAGAAGCTTCTCTTTTTTTTATATTTTTTTTGCTACCGCGACCGCCGTCGCGACCTGTGGTCGCGCCACTAAGTCGCAATGCTCACTGGAGTGCGCGCACCGCCTTCATCGCGAGCGCGCCTTGGTCGCGCGAGAGATCGCGTTGCTCACTGCCAAACTTTGACAATTTCATCGCGAGCAGTCCATCGCGACCTGTGGTCGCGGTGGCTGGTCGCGATGTTCACTGCCAGATTTTGCCATTTTCATCGCGAGCGAGCTATCGCGACCTGTGGTCGCGGTGACCAGGTCGCGATGCTCTCTGGTCCAATTTTTAATTTTTTTCATTTTTCACTATTCAATCTGGTCCGCTGGAAATCATAAAATAAAATAGTAAAATTTATTTTCACATATATAAAATTAATTACCTGAAATCCGGGATGTTACACCTGTAATCGATGCACAAACTCAGTGACCCATCTTTCTTTTTTACAAATAACACTGGAGCTCCCCACGGGGATACACTGGGTCTAATGAAATCCTTATCCAGCAATTCTTGTAACTGTATTTTCAGTTCTTTCAGTTCTGCTGGTGCCATTCTGTAAGGAGCTATAGATACTGGAGAAGTACCTGGTACCACGTCAATCACATACTCCACTTCTCTCTGAGTTGGCAAACCAGGAAGCTTCTCTGGAAATACATCTGCAAAATCACACACAGTGGATATATTCTGAATTGTAGAAGGAATCTTTCTGGAATCAACCACTTGAGCTAAATAAGCTTCACAACCCTTTCTGATCAGTTTACAGACTGTAGTAGCTGAAATGACATTGGAAAGAAAATCCCTCCTTTCGCCCACCATCGTGATTTCTGTGCTGTCGACTGTTCTGAGTGTTACTCATTTCAATTCGCAGTCGATCACCACCTTGTGTCTGGATAGCCAATCCATGCCTAGAATAACATCAAACTCATGGATTGGCAACTCTATCAAATCTCCTGGAAATTCATCTTCCTGAATCCGAATGGGACAATTTCTGTACACACGGTTTACAACTACACTTTGGCCTATCGGATTACTAACTAACACATCATACTCAGTAGGTTCGGTTTTCAAACTTCATTGTTTCAACAATGCATCACATATATAGAAATGAGTAGAACCTGGATCTATCAATGCAATAGCTGTGGTGTCAAAGATAGAAACAGTACCAGCAATCACGTTTGGCGCATCCTTGTCTTCCTGAGCCCTAATACCATAGGCTCGTACAGAGGTACGACTATCTGGTTTGGCCACTGATTCTGACACCACTCTATGACTACCACCTTCAGTTCCTGCCTGATTGAGCCTCCTATCTCTGGAAGTAGTAGGGGCAGATCTCTCTGATTGCGGAATAGGGATAAGTCTAAATTGTGGGCAATCCCTCTGAAAATGATCACGGGATCCACATCTCAGCAGGCTCCTATGATCCTCCAGCACTCCCTCTCTTCTTCCGCAATGTTCACACAATGTCAGGGCTGGTCCCCTAGCTGCACTCCCAGGGGTACTGGCTATCGATATGGCAGACTGACCCGGTCTAGCTGTGGGTATGGGTTTCTGTGACTGCACCGGACCACTCGACTGCGGTCCCTTAAATTTCTTACTCTGGGGCTGATATGAACTTGATGGCCCTGCTCCCCTTCTCTGTTGACCTCTGTCTCGTCTGGCCTGCTTTTCTTTCTTGATTCTTTCTACATTCAAGGCTGCAGAGACAAGTCTGGTAAAATCTTCAAACTCAAAGGCGGCAACCTGTAGGCGGATATAGTCATTCAGCCCATCTTCAAACCTTATGCACTTGTCCGCCTCTGTAGCCACCATATCTCGAGCGTATTTACTCAACCTGACAAATTCTCTTTCACACTCTGTTACTGTCATCTGTCTCTGCTTCAGATTGGTAAATTCTCTCTTCATATTATCCAGGTAAATGCGACCGACATATGTTCTTTGAAACTCCTTCTGAAACAACTCCCAAGTTCTGTCTTCCGGCCGCACTGACTGGATAACGGAGGTCCACCATTGGTAGGTATCCTCCTGCAATAGGGATACTGCACACTCTAGTTTTTCTTCAGGTGTGCAGTGCATCTGCTCTAATATTCTTTCTGTTTGTTCAAACCAATATTCTGCTGCAGATGTATCCTTATCTTTTCTGCCATGGAAATCAGTCGGTCTGTATTTGGCCAAACGTTTAATGGCTGACCTTCGTAGCACTGCTCTAGCTACGTTCTGAAAGAATTCAGCCATTTGCTGCATAAATACTGGCTGACCATGAACTTCTGGTCTAGCCGCCCTTGGGCTTACTAATTCTCTAGATACTACCCCAGCCACGCTGGCGGGACTCCCAAGTCTATCACCACTTCCTTCCATTTCTTTTATCCTATATAAGACAGAAGAGAGGTCTGCAGATTAGAGTCACACATTCCTATAGGTGTCCTTATTCAATGCATGCATATACAGACTATTACTCTTTTGGTCCAGAAACGTCTAAACCGTGCTCTGATACCACTTAAATGTAATACCCCCTGACCCGACCCGTCTGGATTGACCCAAAGAGCACTACCGGATTTTCAAAACTTTTCTTAATTCTGTTTATAATTTGAAAACCAAATAGTTTATAATTTAAAATCCTTTCTTTATGAGCCCATCCAAAACTTGTTTTGAAACATTTTGCCAGAGTTTCCTCTGTTTTTCTAATTTCCCAAAAATCCTGTTTTCATCAAAAACTTAAACAATATATATTTTCAACACTTCAAATTTATTTTCTCAATCAATTGCGCACTCTACCATATAGTGCGACTTTCTAAACATTTTCAAATAAAACATATATAATCAATATTTACAAACTTTTGAAAACGAAAACATAAACCATAAACAATTATTTACAAAACCAGTATATCACACTTTTACAAATTTACAACCTTCTATATATGCATGCGTAACTAAATGATATACAACCAAAATACAGGTATATATAGCTACCCAATAAGTATGGTGACTCTGGATTCTCAATCTACAGCTATCACCTCTTCAGTCTTTTTCTCCCTCTGTATCCCTGTTACCTACGCGTGATAAAATCAACGCGCTAAGCATATCGCTTAGTGGGTGTACACTAAACTCAGTTATCAAAATCACAAAATACATTTCAACATAAAATGTAAACATTACATAATATAAAAACAATTCACTATTTAACTCAATTAGTAAATTCAACTATACAATATCAATTTTCTAAATTCGGTTATAAACAGTTTATCCAATTTCATTTCAATTCTGGCCCTTTGGTATACTCAACATAATTTCAGGACTGGAATATGGGTCGTTCGACTTCTCAGTGGCTGTCTGTCGAACATAACTCCTAACCCTAGGACCGGCACTTAGGGCCTGTTCCATCCAAGGGTGGTACGTATAACTTCCTACCCTGGGACCGGGTACTCGGTATCCTCAAAGAGGTACATAACTCCCTATCCCAGGACAAATCCTTAGGAAGGTACATAACTCCCTACCCCAGGACGAATTCTTAGGGAGGTACATAATATCAACATCAAGATCAATATTGGTACAGTACTGCTGAAATAACCCAGCTGGTATACCAACCTCCTATATTCGTGTATATGTCCAAGTATCCTAGGGCCGTTTCCATACATGTTCGCAATACATAATTTTCAACTTTCATAACAATTCATTGTATTTATTTCAAAACCATCAACTGTAATTTACAAATCGAAATTAAATTCAACCATCAAAATTTTTCAAACAATATTTGTAAAATATATATATGTAACTTCATGGAAATCATACGATTTGTTTCATACGATATTCTAAAACAATTTATTTCAATATAATCTTAATAATCGAAATACGATTAAATCAAAATATTCAAATAAAATCTTAGATTCGAATCAAAACACATAATAAAATCACAGAGTTTTCAAAAAGTAGTGTACACCAACCTGGATACCAGTTTTACGAACGTTTCTTTTCTGGATTTCCTTTTTCTCCTCCTTTTTCCTTTATCTTTCCTTTTCTTTCGTCTTCTTCCTTTCTTCTTCTTCCTCTTCTTCTTCTTCTTCTTTTTCTTCTTCTTCTTCTTTTTCTCTTCTTCTCCTTCTCTTCTTCCTTTCTCTCTCTTCTTCTTCCTCTTCCTTCTTTCTCTCTCTTTTTATTTTTCTTTTTCTCCCTTTCTCTCTTTTCCCCGGTCTCTCTCCTTCTCTTTTTTTCTCTTGCTTCTTCGTGAAGCTTCTCACCGCCTCTTATTTTTTTTTATAAAAATTCGGTCATCGCGACCTGTGGTCACGCCATCTGGTCGCGTTGCTCACTGGAGTGATTTCACCGCTTTCATTGCGATTAACCATCGCGGTGTCTCGTCACGATGTTGGTCGCGTTGCTCACTGCTCGAAATCAACATTTTCACCGCGAGCTACTCATCGCGATCCCTGATCGCGGTGACTGGTCGTGGTGCTCATTGCCTAAAATCACCATTTTTCACCGCGAGCTGCTCATCCCTGGTCGCGGTACTCACTGCCAATATTTTCCTTTTCTTTCATGCATTCTTTCTTGACCGCTCCACCTGGTCCACCTGCAAATCTTAAAATTATACATACATTCCCCTCAAGTCATAATTATCATATTCAAATACTCAAAATTAATTCAACCATACTTTTCATATTTATTTGAAATTAGGGATGTTACAAGCACTTATATTGTTCAAGGCCCGAATCAACCCTTAAGGGAACTACTCTCTACTTCTCACAAGAAGGAGTGGATTCTACTATTGTGTACAAACCTTCCCAGCCACAAGCCAAACCGCAATCCCAACATACGGAATATATTGATCAGGAATAATCATCCGACCTCACACATGGTATATCAAAAATCACTATCTAGCCTGAAGGAGTCGATAAGACACTCAGGATTGAGATCACCCACATATAGCCATCATAAGTTGATGTATGTGAATCTCATCGGTAAACAGATCTTGGTAAGAGATTTATATAGATCATGGCCCAGCCCTATATGATCACATCATACAAGGTGCCTTCATTCCCATATCTCCATATGAATGATTCAGGATAGAATCATCGTACAATACAGAATGGATCGCAGCTATAGATTAACTACAAATAAAGTACCCAGCTTTATTTGCTATCTATGGACTTTTTAGATTGCACATCTCTTACTGTATCTATCTGTAAATGACAATTATATACACAGTACGAGATTACATCCGGCAATTTAGGATGTTATAATGCACAAGTTTATATAATATAAATGACACAATAAGAATGAATTGCACTCTTCTTTTATTTATTTATAAAACCATCTATAAATTATATCTTTAGGGCAAAAACCCCAACAGTCATATCTCCAATGCTCTGACAATAGCATAAAGCTCTTTATCGTATGTGGGATAATTCAAGGCTGCACCATTTAACTTCTCGCTGGAAAAAAGCTATAGGTCGTCGATCCTGCATTAAAACGGCTCCAATGCCTACTCCAGAAGTATCACATTCAATCTTAAAAGTTTTGTTAAAGTTAGGTAGCGCTAGCACTGGTGTAGAACATAACTTTTCTTTAATATAAGCAAATGCATTTTCTTGGTCAATGCCCCAATGAAATCCAACATTCTTTTTAATTACCTCAGTAAGTGGTGCGGCTACAATGCTAAAATCTTGAACGAAGCGCCTACAAAAGCTAGCTAAGCCATGAAAACTTCTTACCTCAATGACCCTTTTAGGCGTAGGTCACTCCTTGATAACTTTGATTTTCTCTTCATCCACCTCAATTCCCTGTGCACTCACAACATAGCCAAGAAAAACCACTTTTTCCATGCAAAAATTACACTTCTTGAAATTAGCATACAACTTTTCATGTCTCAAAACTTCAAGCACACATCTTAAATGTTTAACATGTTCATTTATACTCTTACTATACACTAAGATGTCATCAAAGTACGCCACTACAAATTTGTTTATGAATGCAAGCAACACATGGTTCATTAATCTCATAAAAATACTAGAGGCATTAGTAAGACCAAATGGCATGACCAACCACTCATACAATCCATATTTGGTCTTAAAAGCAGTCTTTCACTCATCTCCTTCCCTCATCCTAATTTGATGGTATCCACTTTTAAGATCTATTTTACAGAAAACACAAGATCCATGCAACTCATCAAGCATATCATCAAGTCTAGAAATATGATGATGATGAGAACTATAGTGGTTCGGATAACAAAGATTCCTTGCACGTTCCAGATGGGCCAATAACAAGATCAAGATCACAACAAATCAAGGAAGCAATGCAAGGGCTGGTACAATCAACATGGACTTGGAAAATGAGGGCTTAACCTTAGTGAATGTAATTCAAGCTAAGGAGGAGGCAACCTGATTTGTAGAGGTAATTTTGGGACGTTAAACTTTTGATTGGTTAGGATTCTGGAGGCTTGTGAGTAAGACTTTTCAAAAGTCATGATCTTATCTTCAAATTCAAACTTGGAGTCTGATTAATTAAAGGTCACACGAGAAAGATATGGTCAGACTTTTCATAGTGTCTTTTGATAATTTTGTTGTCTTACTTTGACAATTGAGTTATCTTTTGTTAAATTCAAAAACTTCCAGTTTGGAGGGTTGTCTTTTATCAACAAAGTCATTAATTCACACCTCCCTTTTCTTGTTTTCGTTTCCCATACTTGGAGAGTTGTTCCAAGTCATTTTATTTTCTATTTAAACTCTTTTGTTAGTCATTTTATGCACCTTTGATCAATTAATACAAAATTTGAGTGAATTTTCATTTTCACCTACTTGTTCTTGATAGAACTACTAAACTTATCAAAAAAAAGTTTCTTTTGTGGCGTTCTTAAGTGTTTATACTTCTGGATTCGTGGATTGATTATTCAACGGGTCTGGAAGGGTGAAGAATCTGATTTTGGGGCGTTCTTGGGCGTGAAAACAAGTTGAGTGTGGGTTTGGGGGTTGTATAACCTTACGGGTTCACATCAGCAGCCGCCTCTACCAAACTTTTCACCTTTCACCGCTGCACTTTCACTCACATACTACACTCGCTTCTCTCACCTTCTCACCCGGTCACCCCTCATTTATTCAAATAAATTCAAACCCATTCTCTCTCTCTCATTCTCCTTTTCCATTTCCATTTATTTCCCTTGCTGCGGTTTCATACAGTTCCTTGGTTGATTTTTAGCTGATCAACTTCAAACTCACAATCGGTAAGTTTTCATTTTTTGTTTGAAACTTTTTGTTTATTAATTTAGTTTTAATTTATGGAATTTTTTTTTTGTGCTTGTATTTGGTATTTATTTGTAGAAATATGTTGTGATTGTTGATTGTGCATTGACTTGTGTACATTGTTTTCTTTAATTTTTTTTCTCGGTAGTCTTTTTGGTGTGAAGTGGTTGTTATGGAATTTAATTTCGATTTATTTCATTTTCTCACATTTTCTTACCGACCAAACTGAAAATCAAATAGCATTGATTTTTTTTTTTTTGGAGATGTATATTTTAGTTACTTAACTTGCTAAATTGTTTTTAAAAAAAGAAAAGAGAATTTTGTATTCAATTAGTTCTCATATTTGTTCTTGTTGCTATATTTGCTATTCTTTTAAAAAATTTCCAAGTTAAGATTTTTTTTTTAGATTGGCATTGAGGATTTGTCGAAATCTGATTATAAAAAAAATCATTTTTTTTTAATCTTTTTGGTCCGAATCTGTGACAATATTTTACTTTCGATTTAACTAATTTATTAATTTTCGGTGAGATTTTATACATTTCCATCCTTTGTGACTTGCAGGAATGTAACTTTAAAAATTTTGAATACTTCAGTTGTGAAGAGAAATCCAAATGTTCCAACAGTGACAAATAACCCCCTAATTTAAAAGGTTATTATTCTGTTTTAACGTATAACAAGAGAAGTTTAACTAATCATATTCAAAAGTTTAACTATTTATATCCATTTTGACTGAATATATGATTGCTTTGTTTGATTTGTACATTATGAAGTTATGGATGAACATGACAATCAATTCATAATACTCATTAGAGCATGGAGGTTTTACGTACACATGATGATGTGTTTTGCTGCAGTTCTTATTTATTTAATTGAATACAATAGAGTGCAAGTTGAATGACTCGTACAAGCCCGATTTCGTAAAGGTAATTCTAGAGGAGTAAACATTTTCATATGTGATTCTATGAACATTATTGAAACTTAAATTTAGTTTGATTTTTTTCATGTTACAAACTTTTATTTTGTTTGAATTGTGAACATGTCTAAAACTTTTATTTTGTTAGAACAGTGAATATTTTCAACCAAATCAGTGAAAAATTTCGGATATATTTTGTAAAACTTGTCTAACTTGTGTATAAATTTTTGATTGATTGATTACAATATATTACGCCAAACCAACTCATAACAGCCTCAACTTGTAAATTATTCAGGTATATGATAAAATGATAATTCCATTAATATACTACCACATTTGCTATCATATTAAAATATAAAAATTTCATATTTTTTCTTGTATCAAATCAACAAAAATATATTTTTAATGCTTATCACATTTGCTAGGGATTATAGGGATTATAAATTATTCAGTATATGATAAAATGATAATTCCACAATATTCCTATTTTTGGGAATGGCCTTCAATTTAACAACCCCAACCTTTGCAATACTACAATTGCCCTAGAAGCCCTATTCACAGCATAAACTTCAACCCAATTGACAGAAAAGGTGAAACCTATTAGCCAGCAACAAACCTTCCCTCGACGCCAAAAACTCCCAAAGTTCAGCTGAGAAAAAACCAGACACAGATTTTCATACTTTCCTTAAATTTTAATCAATTTTAGTCAATATTTTCATCCTTGGTACTAACCCAAGATACTTGCCCCTGCAAAATGAATAAATACTTTCTGAGAATAATTTTGCACCAATATTGTTAATGACACTGGACTGGTGTTCCCAAATACATCATTCTTAGAATCATAATTTTATAGCAATGCTTCCACAGATTCTACATCATATTTGTTCCAAAATAGGATTAATACTTCGACTAAATGCTGCGGCCTGCAATCCTCCACCGCATATAAAGTCATCTAAATGTTCGATTACAGGAAAACACTCCAGTTCTTTTATTGGTATTTAGCAACTTAATTATGTTAAGTAGACAATATGATTACATCACAAACACACACTTCAACTAACAGTAAATATTGAGATATGGAGTCCATAGAAATATAATGATTATGCAGAAAACCTTTCTCTGCCATGAGGAGAAGAATAATCAATATCTGGGCCAAGAGGAATGATCCCATACGTATTGATAGAAGGATGGCTTCCGTAATAATGTCGCTTGATATGTTGCATATCGACAGTGCTAGACATGCCCGGGATTTGATATATGTCTTTAGTGTAATTGAACAGATTTGGATACTCCCGTAGCAGTTTCTTGTTGCACTTGAAGTGAACAGCATAAACCTATCATCACATAAGGCTCAAACCGTAAAATATCTGAACTATCAGACAGCAAAGAAATGCTGGAGAGTTTCATAAACTTTAAAAGGAACTGAGTAAATCTTGCAATCAGATTTTAGCTTAATAATTCCTAATTAGCTATTCTCTTTTACATGGCTATGCTTTTTGCTTCAGGGATATTACCAACTCATTTCCAAGTGTCAACCAATGCCTTATATCAACACTTCTTTTCGTGTGTGCGTGTCTAAATTGGAGCAGTTCAACAAGTTACAAAAGAGAGGACGACAGTTCCCTAATAGTAAGAACACAAACATCATCACTTCACCACCCAGCCCTAAATAATTTTCGACAAATCATCACAAGGGATAAAGCCAGATGAATGTGTCAGGCCAATAATTTGAGAGTACACAAAAAGCTTATGATATGATCCTCTCAGCTGTTTGATAAACAGCGAGACAAAAGAGATTAAATTTTACTCTGACTGAGAGTTCACATACTCTCCTATTTAATCACAGGGAATCATTACATCCAAAAAGATCTAAAATACGAAAAATACAATAGCACTTATGCTCTGTGAATTGAGGATGATGGTAAATGCCATATAGTAAAATGATATCTAATGAGTCACATCAATGTTTCTTTTTTTCTTCTAAGCGCCCCTGGCCCTATGGTTTTGCCACATTTTAAAAGAAAATTACTATAGGCTTCCATTTCAGACACCAAAAGAACCAGTTCAGTCTTACAATTTGATTATACAACCCCACAAATTCTCTCCAATAGTGATAATTAGTGTAACATCCCTAATTTCGAAAAATTAATTTTGAATATGTAAATATAATATTTGTGAGTTAAGGGGTGTAAAACGTAATTAAATGTATGTATATTTTTTAGGTTTCCAGGTGGAGCAGATGAAGTGGTCCAAAAAGATTGCCTGAAGTAAAGGAAAAAGTGGACAGGGAGTACCGCGACCAGTCACTGTGACCAGAGATCGCGATGAGCTGCTCGCGGTGAAAAATGGAATTTTTAGCAGTGCGCACCGCGACCACAGATAGCACTGACTAGCTCGCGGTGAAAAATGTCAAATTTTGGCAGTGAGCAACGTGACCATGGTACCGCGATGGGTGATCGTGATGAAGGCGGTGGCATTACTCCAGTGAGCAACGCGACCTGGTAGCGCGACCACAAGTCACGATGACGGTCGCGACGACCGAAATTTTATAAAAAAAATAAGAGGCGTAAGAAGTCTGGGAAAAAACAGAGAGAAAGAGAGACCAAGAGAGAAAGGGAGACCGAGAGAGAAAGAAAAGAAAGAAAAGAAAAAGAAGAAGAAGAGTATAATTGTTGATGAAGAAGAATAAGAAGAAGAAGAAGAAGAAGAAGAAGAGAAGAAGAGAAGAGAAAGAAGAAGAAAAGGAGAAAGGAAAAGAAAAGAGAAAAAGGAAAGAGAAAGGAAAAAGGAAATCCAGAAGAAAAACTATTCGAAAAACGGAAACCAGGTTGGTGTACACTTCTTTTCGAAACCTTTGTGTTTTTGATTTGAATCTAAGTTTATTTGAATATTTTGATGAATATCTGTTTATAGAATTCTTGATTTGAATATTCTAAATATTCTGATTTAATTCGATTTTTGATTTACAACGGTTATTTTAAAATAAATTGTTTGAGAGTATAATTGTTGATTTCGAAAGAAACAGAAAGTTTTGATATGAAATGTATGGATTATGTATTACGAATAGTGTTTGAAAATGTTGATTCTTGACTTTTATTTTGATTTGTGAAACTGTTGATTAATTGGAAAAAAAAAAAAAAAGAGAATATAACGAGTTGATTTCTGTTACTATCTCGCGGGGCAAACCTGACTTAGTCCAGTTTAGGCGAATCCCGGAGATAGACATTGTGCTAATATCCATGATTGTTGCATCTCGCGGGGCAAACCTGGCAAGTCCAGTTTAGGCGAATCCCGGAGATAAATATTGCACTGATATTCATGACAGTTACATCTTGCGGGGCAAACCTGGCATAGTCCAGTTTAGGCGAATCCCGGAGGTGAACGTTACATACGGCCAGAATTGAGAATGAAATTGAATAAAATGATTATAAAAGAATTGAAAATTGAATTTTGTATGCTTTCTTGATTGAATTTAGATGCTTTTATTCAACTGTTTTTATATGATTTCAGTGAGAAAGTTGAAGATTGAAAATGTTTTGATACGATAGCTTTCAGTGAGAAAGTTGAAGATTGAAATATTTTTATACGATAGCATTGTAACATTTTTATTATGAAATGATTATTGATTTTGATAATTGAGTTTAGTGTACACCCACTATGCATTATTGCTTAGCGCGTTGATTTTATCACGCGTAAGTATCAGAGACACAGGGGGAAATAAAGAATAGAGAGGAAGTTGCAGCAGATTGAAGGTCAAGAGTCACAATTCTTTTGAGTAATTACAATTGAATTTTAATTGTATATTGTATTTAGTTAAGCATGCATATACAGAAATCTGTAATTCGACATGTATATACATGTTTTGTAAAGAAATGCTTTATGATTTATATTCTTTTCAAATGTTTGTAAATATTAATTATATATGTTTTATTTGAAACTATTTGGAAGTCGCACTAAACGGCAGAGTGCGCATTGATTTGAAAATTTGGATATAGAAGTGTTGGAATTATATTGTATTATATTTGTTTTATTGAAAACAGGTTTTGGGAAATCAGAAAAATAGAGAAAACTCTACCGAAATTTTTGAAAAATAAAGTTTGATAGGCTCACTAGAAACACATTTTTAAAATACAATTTATATGATTTTCACTGGTTTGTAATTTATAAAGTGAATTAAGTAAAGTTTTGAAAACCCGGTAGCGCTCCCTGGGTCGATCTAGACGGGTCGGGTCCGGAGGTGTTACAATTAGGGCTCAAAGCTATTAATATACCAGGGAAAGGGCCAAACCAGGATAAAATAAAATAAAAATAAGCTATTTCATAACAAGTCGAAAGTTAACATAAATACCTCATCAAATCTTATAAGGGTCACAAACAATCGAATATCTGCTTCAGTCAGCCTGTTTCCACATATGTATCTTTGCTTGCCAAGTATCTCTTCACATCTGTCGAGAGCTTCATACAGCTGTCTTGCAGCCTGCATAAAGCATCAATGAAAATTCGTAAATGGCATAGCAAAATGCAAAGATGTAAACAACAAAACCATCTCTCTAGACCTGCATATTATTATAGCATGAAATTTCTTACTTCCTCATAAGGTCCTTGCTTCGTCGCAAACCCACATCTATAAACCCCGTTATTTATCCCAGGGTATATCCATTCATTAGTCTCCTCAATTTGATCTCGCATTTCAGGAGGATACAGATCCATAGCAGCATTTTCTGCTATATCATTGAATTCAGTGTTGAACATGCGGATTATCTCTGAACTCTCATTATTAACAATAGTCTTGAGCTTCTTGTCCCAAAGAACCTATCACACATCAAAATCGCTATTGTAACTTCAAACATAGAGAACAAAAGCAAAAGGAGGAAGAAGCTAAAAAGAGGACAGGATTTTAACTAATTGCAAGAAAACATACAGGAACTGTGTACTTTCCAGAGTAGTTTGTACTAGCAAACTCATACAAATCTCTTATGCTTTTCGCTCCATTCAAAGGGTCAGGTTCGGCTCCTGGTTCCTCAGTATCCGAAGCTGGAAAAACCCATCCCATATGCTCATCACTTACCTTTGTTCTTGCCCATATTGGTTTGACTGACTGAAAAAATCAATGAACAGACAAACTTTGTGTCGTCATAACAAATCTAATAGTCTGCATTTGATATCAAAAGACTTTCAATTCAAAAAACAAATATCAAAGGCACTTTTGAGTCTTTTTCAACTGCAATATCTTGGAAAAGAGCACTTGATAAAAAATGCTTTTAGTGGCCTTACGGACAGAATTTTACTCAAAAGCACTTTCTTAAAAAACACTCCGAAATGCATGTAAGATGAAATAAACACGTTTTAACTCAAAAGCACGCTTTCTACAAAGACACTCCTGCAAGATTTCACCAACCGTAAAAGTGATGGCTTTCTCAAGTCCTTTGATCTTCAAGTATGCAAGGCACCTGGAAGCCCAAGGACAAGCATAAGATATATAAAGATGGTACCTCCCGGATTCAGCTGGAAATTGTGAATTCGGGTCCTGCGAAATAAAGTTACGGAATGTTGAAGCAGTCCTCGTAAAGGCACCAGCATCTGAGACTTCATGTAGAGCCGATCGCGCCATTTTGACAACTTGCTGAACAACAACCCACTTTTGCAGAATTTAGTACAAATTTCACCAACACATTAAAGAATCATGCACAAAACACTCCATGAATATCAATTAATTCATTTAAAACTGATTAAACCCATCTAAGAAGATCCATTGATCAAAACAAACAGACAACTGAAGTCAACTTGACACTAAGTTCTGTTTAAAAGAAATTGAGCAAATCAAAAGAGAAAGGAAATGTTAAGCACAAATAAACGAAGTCTAATAATTCATAAAGAGAATTCATACCCAACTAAGAAGATGAAATCTAATTGTTCAAAATTAAGAGACAAACAATTAACTGAACTCAACTTGAAAGTAAGTTCTGTTACAAAAATATTGAACAACTGAAAACCCAAATGTTTTATTATTACCTTGAGAGGAAATTCAGAGAGAGTAAAGCTGCTCATCAACCAAAATACTCATGTTAAGTTGCATAAATGAGTAATTTGCGAATATAGAACCAGCCAAGTTTGACTTCTCAAAGCTCGGGTTTCCACCGACCCACTGACCCATCTTAGTTATTCCATTTGGATTGGGTTTTTTTTTTTTTTCATTTAATATTTAATGGCTCTGAATTTTGGCTGTTACCACCGGAAAATACGACATCATCCCTATCAAATGACGTCCTGCCACGTGTGAAAGGCCTCAGCATCAAGGTAAAACTCTAAGGTAGATTGCTCGGAGGAGCAATAATACCAAAGGTCCCATCAATCACGTCCATCAGCCAGCCACATCAGTCAATCAGCGGTAAATCCACTATAGTGATCCAACCACTATAAAAGCCGAGAGTAACTAGCCCAAAGTAAGGTTTTTCTCCCCTTTTTCCAGCAAATTCACATTCTTACTCAAGATTCCATTCCTTTTTTCCTCATATTTGGGGGGAAGGATTTACTAATATTGATCCCCACTGATTTGATCGTCGGAGGGTAACCCCGATCAAGAATTGGAGTCCCTTCTAATTGTTTTTTTTGCACGGCAGGTTCAGAAGGATAGCATCCGAGTGACCAACAGAGTATCAACATTTAGCGCTAGAAGGAGGGCTGATACATACCCTCCGCGGAAAGACATGGACTCAAATCCAGCGGATCAAACGGCGGCCAACGAAAGTATAGAATTTTATGGAGATCCACCATCGCCGCCATCACTATGGCAACATCAAACTCAATACTCTCAGTATCCTTACCCCATTTATTCTCAGTATTTCAATCCTTATTATGGAGTTCCCCCGCCGTCAGGATACTACCCTTATCCTTGCCCGCCTACCTCCTATCCACAACCAAATCAGCCAACACCGCCGCACCCATTTCCTTTGCCTGATGGCAATCAGCAAGTTTGGAATTTAGAAGCGCAAGTCCAGACCCTCACCCAAAACCTCTCCAGGTTAATAGACGTCGTGGAGGCTAGAAATCATGCAGATTCCAATGAAGTCGCATCTCGTTCTGGGTCGGACGCGACTGGCCATGGTGGACCAACTCCGAGCAGATAGGGAGGTTCTGCAAGGACTTTAGCCCGAGCCAGTATCAACAGGTAAAAAGATACAATTTAAAATATTTATATGAAGTTAATAATTCTACATTTTTAAATTATATAATTGTTTGTCAATATAGATAAGTATTATCTTGTAGATGTTGGATACCCTCACATGAAGGGTTATTTAGGGGCCATACAAGGGAGAGCGCTGTCATCTTCCGAATTTTCGACGTGGATGTCACCCAAGAGGGAAAAAAAGAAATATTTAATCATGCACACTCTTCATTAAAATGTACTATTGAGAGAACATTTGGTGTATGGAAAAATAGATGGAAGATTTTACGCCAAATGTATAACTTCCCTTTAAGCAAACAAGTGACAATTGTAATCGCTTCAATGGCTCTTCATAATTTCATTAGAATTTATTCCAACAAAGATCAAGAGTTCAAGCCCTATGATGATGAACTACTACCAGAAGAAAGAGAGAATAAAAGAGAAACAGTTGGCGAAGAGAATATCACAAATTCATTACGTCAATGTGAGATGGATGATGAACGCGATCGAATTACAATTCTTCTCATACACCAATAATAATTAGTTTAGACTATTTGTTTTGACTTTCATGTTATTGGAATAATTTGTTATTGTTATTTGAGTTATTTTATTTAGAAAATTTTATTTTAATTCTCTTTTATAATATTTTATAATTATTTTTTTTTAATTACAATGGAAGATATTTTTTTTATATTTTTTTTGTTATGTTTAAAATTCCTTTAATGCCTTTTTTGATAATTCTATCATTTAAAAGAACTTTTTAAATTTAATACAATCAAACAATCTACAGCTTAAAACAACTTTTTTAATTGACAACCAAACGATCAACGACTTTTTCTTAGAAACTTTACTTGTAAAAGTTCTACTTCAAAAAGATATACTCCTAAAAGCCCTACTCAAAGAAACTATTTGAAACAGACCCTAAAAGCTACTCAGAAAAACTCTTATAACGCACCCTAAAACATGCTAACAAAGGTTCCGGAGTGTGAGAGGAAAGAGAAATTTTCTTCACCTTTTCAACCATCTTATTTCATGACATAATTTGTGTAATACGAACGATTTTCATATCTGTACGGTAACGCGACCCCACTCCAAAGTCTCTTGCCGCCACCGCCGTTGATGTGAACTCGTAAGGCTATATAACCCCCAAACCCACACTCAACTTGTTTTCACGCCCAAGAACACCCTAAAATCATATTACCCTTCCAGACTCAATGAATGCTTAATCCACGAACCCAGAAGTATAAATCCTCAAGAACGCCACAATGGAAGCCTTCCTTTGATAAGTTCAGTAGTTCTATTAAGAACAAGTAGGTGAAAACGAAAATGTAACATCCCGGATTGCGGGTAATGAATTTTTGATATATATGAAATATGTGAAAATAAAATTTTACTATTTGAGGGGGTGTAAATGTAATTAAATGTATGGTTATTTTATGATTTCCAGCGGACCGGATTGAATAGTGAAAAAATGAAAAATTGGAAAACTGGACCAGAGAGCATCGCGACCTGGTCACCGCGACCACAGGTCGCAATGGCTCGCTCGCGGTGAAAAACGCAAAATCTGGCAGTGAGTACCGCGACCAGTCACCGCGACCACAGGTCGCGATGGCTTGCTCGCGATGAAAATGGCAAAACCTGGCAGTGAGCAACGCGACCAGCCACCGCGACCACAGGTCGCGATGGACTGCTCGCGATGAAAGTGTCAAAAACGGGCAGAGAGCAGCGCGACCACTCGCGCGACCAAGGCGCGCTCGCGAGGAAGGCGGTGCGCGCATTCCAGTGAGCATCGCGACCTGGTGCCGCGACCACAGGTCGCGACGGCGGTCGCGGTAGCGAAAAAAATATAAAAAAAAAGAGAAGCTTCTCGCGAAAGCGAGAAAACACACAGAAAAATAGAACAGCGAGAAAGAAGAAAAAAGAAAAGAAAAAGAAGGAGAAGAAAGAGAAGAAAGAAAAAGAGAGAAGAAAAAGAAGAAGAAGAAGAGAGAAGAAGAAGAAAGAAAAGAAAAGAAAAAGAGGAAGAAGAGGAAGAAAGAGAAAGGAAAAAGAGAAGGGAAAGAAATCGTGGAACCGCGGTTGGTCGAACGAAAAACGGTACCGAGGTTGGTGTACGTTTGTTTTCGGTTGCGTTATCGTTTTTGTGTTCGTTTCCGTTTACGTTTTTGATTTCGTTGGAAGATTTTCGTTTTCGATTATTAGTATGAAAATTGTTTATAGTATATGAAAAATCGATGTTTGATATCTTTATTGTTGATTCTGGAATGATTTTGTGATAGATCGTATTTCAATTTCGTTTTCGCTTTCGTTTCTATTTCGTTGAAAATCTTCTTTTCGATTTTTGTATAAAAAGTGTTTATTCTATACGTGAAATTGATGCTTGATACACTAATTGCGTTTCGACTAATTCGATTTCGTTTTACAGAGTTGATTTTAGACTTTTATATGGTTATTGTTCATATTTCTTGAAATTTATTATGTGATTTGTATGTTTATTGAGTAATTATTGTTATTGAGTAATTATTGCGACATTTCTTGTGAATTTGGTTTATCGAAAACGGCCCTAGGATACGTAGACATAGAAATGGATATAGGAGGTTGGTATACCAGCTGGGTTTTTACTGAGCAGTACTGCGCCGATACTGATTGATTGATATTGATGATACTGATGTACCTCCTCTTGGATTCGTCCAGAGGCTGGGAGATACGTACCTCCTCAGGATTCGTCCTGGGGGTTGGGAGTTAATGTACCTTCCCAAGGATTCGTTCCTGGGATAGGGAGCTATGTACCTCTCTAGGTTCCGTACCCACGGTCCTAGAGTTGGGAGACACGTACCTCCTCAGAATTCGTTCTGGGGGTTGGGAGCTTGACCCATATTCCAGTCCGTATATGTTTAGTATTCTAGTGGGCCAGAATTGATTGGAATTGAAAAGTGTACTGAATGAATTTATTTATAGTATTCGTATATTGATCTCATTATTGAAATTAAGTGATTGAATTTGTTTAATGCTCTGATTTTGAAATTCATGTGATTTTGAAATTGACTCGAAATAAATTATATATATATATTGTGGTTTAAAAGATATTTATATTGTGATTTATTTAATTGAGTTTATAGTACACCCACTAAGCTTTATGCTTAGCGCGTTAGTTTTGTGTCTAACGCGTAGGTACCAGGAATCCGGAGGAAGCTAAAGACTGAAGGAAGAGCAAATTGCAGACCGAGTCACAGGATTTGTACAGTTGGGTAGCTATATTTTTTGTTATGTGTATATATATTCTGAAAGCATGCATATACAGGGAATTTGTAAATACGTTTTGTAAAATGTTTTGTAATTAACTAGTTTATGATTTCTGTATTTTATTATCAAAATGATTGTAAATGTTTAAGTTCGATTTATTTTATTTTAGAAACTATTTTGAAAAGTCGCACTAAACGGCAGAGTGCGCAACTATTTGAAACTGTATAGAAGTGTTTGTGAAAAATGTGAATGTTGAATTGAATTGTGTTAAAACAGGTTTGGAAAGTCCGAAAAACAAACGGCACTCTGCCGAATTTTTGTAAAAAGTTTATTTATTTTTATGGGCTCACAATGATTTTTAAAATGCAAAAATGAAGTTTTGAAAAGTTTTGAAAGTCCGAGTAGCGCGCCCCGGGTCGGTCCGCCCGGATCGGGTCGGGGGGTGCCACAGAAAATTTACTCCAAATTGTATTAATTCATCAAAGGTCCTGAAATTGACTTACAAAAGAGTTTAAATAAAAAAATAAAATGACTTGGAATAATCCTCCAAGCATGGGAAATGAAAATAAGTAAAGGAAGGTGTGATTTTGATGACTATGAAGTTTTTTTAACTAAACCAAAAACGTGCCACACAATTATCAAAGGAAGATAACACAAATGTCAAAGTAGGACAATAAAATTGCCAAATGGATTGAATCTGGTCACTATGAAAAGTCCGACTATATCTTTCTCGTGAGACCTCTAATTGATCTGATTCTAAGTTTAAATTTGAAGATAAAATCATGATCTTTGAAAATTCATACTTACACGCCACAAAAAGCCTAACCAATCAAACGTTATGACGTCCTAAAATTACCCCTGCGAATCAGGTTGCCTTTTCCTTAACTTGAAATATATTCACTAAGGCTGGCCCCTTTTTTTATAAGCCCATCTTAATTGCACCAGCCCATGTTGATTGCACTAACCCTTGCAGTGCTTCGTTGATCTTTTGTGATCTTGATCTTGTTATTGGCCCATCTAGAACTTGCACGAAATCTTTGTTATCCGGACCACCATAATTCTCATCATTCCCTCTCTCCTCAAAAAGTCGAATCGTCACCGTTATATTGTTGATTGCCCGACAATCGATGCACATTCACCATGTTCCATCTTTTTTTGGAACCAGTAGAACCGGCACAGTGCACGAACTCATGCTCTCCCTTACAGACCCTTTGCTCCCTCAACTTGCCTTTGAAGCTCATTTGTTTCCTCTGAATTACTTCTGTAGGCTGGTCGATTTGGAATAACAACTCCTAATACGAAATCAATTTGATGTTCAATGCCCCTAATGGTCGGCAACCTACTCGGAGTCTCTTCCGGGAATACATCTTCAAATTCCTGCAACAAAGAAATAGTCATGCTAGGTAGAGATTGATTAGTTGCATCAAAATTAAGGTATGAGTCCTTGTATACAAGCAAAACCATAAGCTTTTTTGCTTTGAAGGCCCTCTTCACCTCACTCTCTTTTGCAAAAAAATTCATTTTTGTTTTTCCCCTTCTCTATGCAGTATCTTTTTCACTAATTTTTTTTCTTTGAAGTCTCAGTCTCACTCTCATTTTTCTTCTTCTGATGTGTTTCGACCTTACTCTTTATTTTCTGCTCAAGCTCACTTTTTAACTTCATTTGGTCCTTACAAACTTGTTTTGGAGTTAAAGGAACAAGTGTAACTGACTTTTCATCTTTAATAAAACTGTACCTATTATGAAACCCATCATGTATCACCTTCCTGTCATACTGTCATGGTCTTCCCAACAAAATATGGCCAGCATGCATAGGAACTACATCATAAAGCACCTCATCACTATATCTCCTAATTGTAAAAGATACTAAGACTTGCTTATTATCCTTGACCTCTCCACACTCATTCAACTACTGCAATTTATAGGGTCTAGGATGTTTCTGCATTTGCAAGCCTAATTTTGCAATAAGGGTGGTACTAGCTACATTGGTGCAACTGAAGGGAATTTTAGAAAACGTTTGATTATCGTATAACATGCGGAATTAGGTTTCAAAAATTTTCTTTTAATTGAAAAACTATTTTTCAATCAGGAACGAGTTCCTGTATATACGCAGAAAAAGATTCCATGAAACTACATACCTTTTTCTTGATTTTCTTTTTCTAAATCTTCGATCTACCACCAGATCTTCCGAGCTATGACCCATGGTCTGACAACGCGTATGTGGGCACGTCATGGTAAGAGATGAAGGTCACGTGAAAAGAACGGACGGAGAATCTCTTCTCCCTAGGGGCCGGTCGAATCCTGTAAAAGAGGGGAGAGTCAGAAAAAACTTTTTTCTCTTTTCTTCTCTCTTTGGTGGCCAAACTCTCTTTCTTTTTCACTTATGTGTTAGGTTAATTTTTCCTAACTATATAATACTTATATAGTAGTCCTTTAGGGTTTTAGTTTGACCAAGTCAAAATAGGATTCTTAATCCTATTTATTTTTAGTCTCCCTAAAGACTTGAACTTGTGACCTTTTGGACTATTAAAATAATCTAATTATTTTAATTCTTTTGTCCTACTCATTATTTAATCACATGACCTCATATTTAATAAATAGAATTAATAATTAATAATTATTATTTTATATTATTTTATTAAATATTTAATTAATTAAATAATCACATTATTTAATTATTCTCTTTTATTTAAATCATATTACTTTCGTAATACTATTAATTGAACCATCCAATTAATCTACCGTGACCCTTGTTACCAACAACCATAAGAGCTAGTAAGGGGACCTAATGGACCCACAGTTTTAAGCTCCAATAATACTTAGTAATATTAATTAAAACTCTTTAATTAATATTTCACGATTATTAACCTCGGAGTTATTCCACTAAAACCCCGAGGTTGTACTCTCAGAACTATTAACGTGTTTATACAATCTGAAGTCTTAGTGTCCATTGATATAGCTAATTGCATATAGTGTGATCCTCCACAAATAGTTCATAACTAGAGCTGGGTCATAAAGTCCGTTATACCCCTCTAGAAATATATTTTCCTTTAAGTACCATTGATTCTTTAATGAACAATTAAATCTTGTCTTCTTCACGGAAGAAGGAGAGCACTCATAATCATTCAAGCCCCGAATCAACCCTTAAGGGAACTACTCATCTACTTCAATCAAGAAGGAGTGGATTCTACTATTGTGTTCAAACCTTCCAGCCACAAGTCAAACTGCAACTCCAAGATACAGAAGTATTAGTCGAGATTCACATCAACCTCACTCATAGTAAATCAAAAGCCACGATCCAACCTGAAGAAGTCGATATGACACTCAGGATTAAAATCACCTATAAATAGCTATCGTTTATCGATTATATATGAATCTCATATACTAACGGATCTTGGTGAGAGATTCATATAAATCATGGCTCAGTCCTATAGATCTCATCATATAAGGTACATCTATTCTCATGTCAACTACATGAGCGGTCTAGGATAAGACCACCGTACTTTACAGAATGGACCGCAGCAGTAGATCAATCACAAACAAAGTACCCAGCTTTGTTCGCTCTCTACGGACTCTTTAAATTGTATGTCTCAAAATGAATCATCTCTGCATATGATCATCATATACTCATTCTGAGATTATATCTTGCAATCTAGGATGTGCTTGCACAATACGAATGTATTACTGAATATAAAACATTTATAAACTAAATGATAATCTAAATAATTCTTATTAAGTCTTTAACCATTTACAATTACAAGTTTTAGAGCATAAATCCCAACAGCAACTTCCTCCATCTATGATCTTACTACACACCTCGTTGTTAACATAGCATCTAGTGTGGAATATGTTCTCTCTTTGCTGCTCCATATCATCTACCTTAATTTGAGTAAGAGCGCGCTTTGCAACTAAAGATTCACTCTCCACAGGGTACTCTACTGCTTCATCATTACTAGCATCATCAAGTTCCAGTTTCTCATTATTATCACTCTCTTCACTCTCGGTTTCCACTTCCCCATGGCCACGCAAAACCATCACTCTTTTTCTTGGACATTGAGAAGCAATGTGTCCAGAACCCAAACACTTGAAACATTTGATATCCTTATTTCTAGAAGGTTGGAAATCAACCTTGGATTTGCCTTTGCCAACGACTTTTTCTTTCCCCTTAGACGATTCGGTCTTATCCTTCGAAACAGCCCTATTGTGACTATCATTACTACCCCACTTCGATTTCCACTGAGAAGTAGAACCCGAAGAATATCTTGCTGTTCCTTTTCTCTTCAATTGCCTCTCTACCTTCATTACCATGTACACCATGTCCTCCAACTCCACAGAATGCTGTAACTAAACTACATTGGCTATGTCTCTATTTAACCTATTTAAATACCTAGCCATTGTGGCCTCCCTATCCTCTTCAACATTAGCACTAATCATAGCAATCTTTATTTCCTTGTGGTAGTCCTCTACACTCCTTGGTCCTTGTGTAAAACTTTGGAGTTTCTGATAAAGGTCCCGATAATAATGGCTAGGAAAGAATCTCTTTCTCAAGAGAGACTTCAATTCGCCCCAATGTCTCTACAGATCCCTCACAATTCCTCCTCTTGTTGGTCACTAACTGATCCCACCAAATAATAGCATAATCAGTGAATTCGATAACTGCTAGCTTTACTTTCTTCTCCTCAGAATAGTATTGACAATAAAAAAACTAATTCAATTTTCTTTTCCCATTTTAGGTAAGCCTCCGGATCAGTTCTGCCTTGGAAAGTGGGTATTTTCATTTTAATATTTGCAAGGTTCCTATCTACCCCATCTCAACCCCGAAAACCTCTTCTCGGTCCTTCTCCATGCCTATCTCCTCTAGGCCTATTTCTACCCATTTCAACTTCAGATTCGAAATCATCATCATCCCTACTTCCAAGCTCACGTTCTCTCGCAAATAATATTCAAAAACACCATGCCTATTTTGTTTACCCAAGTTATGTACCTGATTGGGTTGTCCCCTTTGTATACGATCTATAGTCTCATCTTGTCGATTCATCTTATCTCTAATATCCCCAAAAACCACGTTCATTCGCTCGAATTGTTATTGCATGGCTTTCAACACAAAGGACATGTTCTCCTCTCTAGGTGTTGAATCACTTTGGTTTAACATTATAGAAAACTACAAATGAAAGAGTTAAAGAAAAAAAAAATCCTTACAATCCTTACGTTTTTGCACTCAATATAGCACTCCACTCGTGTTTCACTCTAATAGGCTTTTCTCGATACTGTGCTCACACTCTCTTGCCTTTTTCCACTCTTTGTTTTCACCCTCAAGTCCTATAAGAACTAATTGAACTCAACAAAGAAGAAACAATCAATGTATGAATATTCCAACCAACAAAAATCCCATGAAATAGTAACACAACCAGAATATTTATTTATTTTTTTATTTTTTTATATTGATTTTTTTTTTTGGATAATGAACAAAACCCACGACACAACCATAATAGCCAATAAAGAAATTTTAAGATACAAGTACTTGGATTTGTGTAGAACTCTTTTTTTTTTTTTTTTGACTTTTAATGTAGCCAATACACAAAACCTTTAAGAAGAACAAGCAAGAACAAGAGCAAACAATAAAAGGCAGAAGCTATGAATTAAAAGGAGAAATTGCAAAGATAAATCAAACCTAATTTTGAAACTTGTCTCTGATATCAAATGATGTGAACCTGTAAGGTTATACAACCCCCAAACCCACACTCAACTTGTTTTCACGCCCAAGAACACTCTAAAATCAGATTCTTTACTCTTCTAGACCCGATAAATGCTCAATCCACGAACTCGAAAGTATAAATACTCAAGAACGCCACAAAGGAAGCCTTCTTTTGATAAGTTCAGTAGTTCTATCAAGAACAAGTAGGTGAAAACGAAAATTCACTCCAAATTATATTAATTCATCAAAGGCCCTGAAATTGATTTACAAAAGAGTTTAAATAGAAAATAAAATAACTTGGAACAATCCTCCAAGCATAGGAAACGAAAATTAGTAAAGGAATGTGTGATTTTGTTGACTATGAAGTTTTTTGAACTAAAAAAAAAAAAACGTGCGACACAATTGTCAAAGGAAGATAACACAATTGTCAAAGTAGGACAACAAAATTGTCAAATGGATTGAATCTGGTCACTATAAAAAGTCCGACCATATCTTTATCGTGAGACCTCTAATTGATCTGATTCCAAGTTTGAATTTGAAGATAAGATCATGATCTTTGAAAATTCCTACTTACACGCCACCAGAAGCCTAACCAATCAATAACGTCCCAAAATTACCCCTGCGAATCAGGTTGCCTTCTCCTTAACTTGAAATATATTCACTAAGGCTGGCCTCTCCTTTTCCAAGCCCATCTTAATTGCACCAGCCCATGTTGATTGCACCAACCATTGCATTGCTTCCTTAATCTTTTGTGATATTGATCTTGTTATTGGCCCATCTGGAACTTGCAAGAAATCTTTGTTATCCGGACCACCATAATTCTCATCAGCCGCTCACCTCTACTGGTCTCGTTGCTCGCTTTTCAATTCTCTGAGTCTCATTCGAAGCTCGACCTCTTGCTCTTCTCTTCGGTATATTATTTGTTTTTTAGATTCTTTTCTATTAGTTCGTTTTCCTCCATGCAAACAATCAAAATTAAAAAAAAAAATGGATTTATGGTGCACTTTTGTTTTGTTACAAGAATCTGCTTAGTGTTTGATCTGATGATGAAATTTTGGCATGTGGTTGCACTGGAATTTGTTTTGATTGTGAAGAAAGTATAAAATAAAAGAAAAGAAAAAATACAATAAATATTAACGTAATAAGATAATTATATATTAATTTGTTTGTCGTATTATTGATTGATGCAAGTTATGGTGGTTAGATTGGGTTGTTTTTTGCAAGTTTGAAGGGATTGTGGTAGTATGCAACGTGTTTGATAAAATACAAGGGAGGAGTTATGATGAATTTTAGTTTTCATTTAGATTTTAGGAGTAGAGCTTATCCGTTTGGGTTGGTCTGTCTGGAAAAATTTATCCGAGTAGAGCTTTTAAGAGTAGATTTTTTAGAAGTAGAGCTTTTGCAAGTAGAGCTTTTAAGGAAAAGCCGTTGGCCGTTTAGTTGTCAATTAAAAAAACTCTTTTAAGTTAAAAATTGTTTGGTTATATTAATTTTAAAAGTTCTTTTAAATGATAAAATTACCAAAAAGTACATATAAAAGAATTTTAAATATAAAAAAATTTATATATATCTTACATTGTAATTAAAAAAAATTACAAAATATTATAAAAAAAGGTACAAAAACACAATTTTCTAAACGAAATAAATAAATTACAATAACAAAATAACAAATTATGCTGAATAATAAATTGAAACTTTTATAATTGATATTGTTTTCATGAGAATTGTAAAAAAAAAAAAAAAACTCAAGACACGGTAAAAAAAAAAACTCACAACAGAAACATAATATATAAATTCATACACAATAAAAAAAAAAGCAAATGACAATATTCAAATATACACACATACCGATATATGTATACATACATATATATATATATATATATATATATATATATATATATATAGGAACGTAGTCGCACAAACATCTGAAACATCATGATTTTAGTAAATGTTTCCATTAAAATGTTTTATTTATTGTTCAACATATTTGTGCAGCAACATTAGGTTATATATATATATATAAACAATCTTAATTGGAATAGTGAAATAAAATAATAATAATTAAAAAGTTATACAATAGAAGAAAATTCATAAATTAAAAATAAATTTTTAAAAATTTAAATGCGTTGAGATAATTGAAGTTATGTTTTATATATTAAAAAATTAGTTATTATAAATTATAATTTAAAACTAAGTTATTAGGTTTTAAATTTAAAAGAGTATTGTGAAATTATAAAATATATTAGGATTATATATGATATTTTAATATTTTTTAAAAAAATTCAAAAAACTCTACTTGGAAAAGTTTAAAATTTGAATTTTTTCAAGTATACATAAAACAGCTTATTTAATTGCCCAAAAACTCTACTGGTGTGGTAACCAATTGACATAAAAAAAATTAAAAAAAACTGTTATAATTAAATAAACTCTTTTAACTAGATAAAGTCTTCACATCCTAAGCTTAAGTTGTGAGTTAAAATAAAAGTAATTCAAAACAGTTAAACATCCTGTAACATATATGGCAAAATCTGGCAACAACACTCAATAATTTAAGGATGGTAAAACGGTCCGGGTTTTCCCGACCCGGATATGACCCGTATAATACGGTCCGGATTTATATACGGACCGTATTTATATAAAATCCGAATTTTAACTAGTTTTAAACCCGAATTAATTACTGGTCGAATGCGGGTTCAATTTAAACCCGCAAATAACCCGCATTGAAAATGAATCAGGGTTTCACTTTCACCTCCTCCAGCCTTCAAGCTTCTCTCTTTTCACGATTTCAAACAAAAAAAAAAAAAAAAAAAGCCTCCTCTCTTCTCTGCTGCAGCGCGGCTCCAAGCTCATCTCTTAACCTCTCCTCTGCTTCTCTAAGCTCCTCTCACCTCTGCGATCGTCTCTACTCTCTTGCCGTGTCGACGTAGCACTTCTTCCGTCGCCGTCGCTGCCGCTGCCATCGGCAAAACTTCTCACGGTCGCTGCCATCTAAAAACCTCTTATTTTCATTCACTCTTCTCTCTCTAGGGATTTCTCGAAACCCAGAAAAATTTCTTTTGATTCTCGAAACCCAGAAGAATTCAGGTACTTTTCTTTTATTTTCTCTGAGATTTTCGTTCTTTTTGCTGTTTTGGTTTTAGTTTGGTTCCTGTCAGTCCCATGAACAAGAATGTATTTGACATAATAATTATTAATTTGTGTTGCTTTTTCATAAACAGATAATTATAATAGTCAGATTGCTCTACCCTAACTGTGGGTATTGGTTCTGTTCTGTTTGTAACAACAGGACAGACAAAAACCCATAAAATCTGCTAAAAACATTTTAGAATCTAGTACAAATTAATTAATGTTGCAACTACAATATCTGGTCTTAGTTGGTTTTTCTTGTCTTTTTAACCAAGTAGCCATGTTGCTTGGTCTAGCCTCACAAGTCCTCTGAGACAGCTGTTGGATAAAACGAGAATGCTTTTTCTAGCATTTGAGTAGCTTGAGAGTCTCCCACTCATCACTTTTTTCCCCAGAGATTTGCGGCAGTCACTTTCACCACATATTAACAGGCCCATCTCTTATTATATATATGCATTGCAAGTTTTATATATGTTTGATGAATTGACTAAGAGAGTACTCTGTTGTAAAACTGATTTTTTATTGGACAATGACTGAGAAAATTGGCCGAGGATTTTTGTCATGATACGTGAAATATTCTTGTTTGGCATGTAAGAATTAGGTGAAGGAAAGGAATGACCAAAGAAAAGATAACTATGACAGCACATTAGATAATTAATAAAAATGAGGGTTGGATAAAGCCCTCATATTTTGCAGGTCGGGTTCAAACCCGCACCGCAAGCCGATATAGAGGGTTTAGGATCGGGTTTGAGCCCTTTTAAAATTTGTGGGTTTCTTGAGGGTTTGCATGCGGTCCGGGTTTGAACCCTCATTTTGCCATCCTTAAGTCACTCATCGAATATGGTATTCTGCCACATTGACTGACCACTGTTTGGGTTTTAACTAACCTGTGATAGATTAAATTGGATCAGAATCTAACCTACCATTGCTAAATTGGCAAAATGGTGCTCTGCCAAGCAAAATGCTACGCTGAAAAACGGCATTTTAAAGGTCATGTTGTAATGTACAGTCAAAAGGCTGAAAGTATTCCTGGTTGTTTAGCTCCCTTCATGGAGCTGGGTCAGGAAAAAAGGATAGAATCATTTCATCGAACTCTGAGGCGGGGACAAAACAATTTCCTTTGTACAATGGTAGATAGTTTTACCCAATGAGAGCAGAATTCTGCTCTTGAATCCAGGAGAAGCATTGAATTAACTATATATAATTTCGTGCTAGATGAACGAGAAATTTTATTGAATAAATGCATGATTGCAATAAATTGAGATAATAAGACCATATATAATAATCCTAATTCTATTCAAATACGTCTTTCTACAAAGATTAACAAGTCTAAATAATTAAGGAAGCAAATCCCAAAAATAATAAAAAAAAAAGGTATGTCATAATGGTTACAAACAACTTTAATCTTTATTTTACTAATTTTCTCAACAATATTAATAAAGATTAATGTCCCTGGATATATGAGATTTCTAATTATGTTTTAGTTATGTGAATCTGACTAACCAAAAAAAAAAAAAAAAGTTTTATGCTTTATTATTATTATTATTATTATTATTTTTCAATAAAATGCTTACCTAGAAGGACAAAATGGTAAATGTATGTTGTTTTGCTGGTTTTGAAAACAAATGTGAGAGGGTTAACTTTTAGTTGTAATTTTTTTTTTTTAACTCATATATTACTGGTTATGTTTACAGATTGCCCTAGAAGCTTTTATGGAGTCAATGTTGGGGGTTTTGGAAGAAGAGATGATGGCTAACGACTTATCATCATCATCATTGAATGACTATAAATTGGTACCATGGTTGAGCTGGGAGGAGTGGGATTCTGTTAGAGAACGTCTCTTCTCTTCTTCAACTGACATGGTTGTCTGTGCTCTCAATAAAGTAAGTTACATTGTAACATAAATTCTCTTTGCATTTCTGTTCTGAGGAAAGAAATTAGTTAAGGTTTTTCTGGTAATAGGTTTCGACATGGAAAAGCAGAGGATGCTTACCTGTTGTTATCGATGTGACAGCTTCGATTGTTGAAGTTCAGCAGAAAGATCCTTACTATAGGTAATCCTTGCAGTTCTGAATTTAATAAACTCTGTGATTTCAGTATGCATGTGTGTGTGTGTTTGGTTAAGAAAGTGTCTTCTTCAATATTACTTTCCAATACCAGCAAATTAGTTAAAGCAAACATCAGTAGATTAAGGTTGTGGTAGTGATAACTACTACTTCAAAAATTAATAACTATTAGACAAATATTACTACTTATATCTGATGAATAACAATATGAAGTTATTGAAATAATTATTAATAATTAATTGGGATTAATTTTACAATAAGGATTATGGGTGACTATGATAGGTCATTGGGAACAAATGAAGAAAAAATAACAGTTGAAATAGAAAGGGGTGAAAAAATGAAAATTAAGAATGCATAAGATATTCTCTCACTGATTATAGTGACCTAATTCGTGTTTGAGTTTGGATATTTGGTTAAAGAATATTCTTTTTATTTTTTTGTTCTTTATTTTTTGTCAGATACTTCAGTGGCTTCAAGCATATCCTGTCACTTATGAAGCATCTTCAAAGTTTCCATTTTTAGATGTTTGTTGACTACGAAATTTCTCATAGTATAAAAACAGTGGCAACAATGGTAATCTAGGTGGCCAGTGGGAACATTAGAATTAAGGCTTCTTTACGTAGAGTCAAATATGATTTCTTAAAAGCTTGTTATAACACTGAAAAAAAGGTGTTTCAGAAGCTGAGTGAAATACTGAAGCGTTTGCATTGCAATCAAACATGCTAGTTGTGATTAACATTTGCAAATTGTTCATCAATGGGCAAGAAAATTAGTGGATTGGTAAAGGTTTCTTCTTTTTTGTTGTTGTTTGGGATGTGGTTCTTATACTTTTTCCCCATGTTTGTATCATATTTTAATTATTCCATTTGTTACATTAAATTTCATGTACATTTTTTATAACTAAGAAATTACCATATGAGCATTTGTATATTGTATAACTTTTGCCTTTAAAGTCAAAACAATTTATATTTATGCACATATGTTTGCTTAATCACAGAGATAATGGGGATCAACCTACTGATGCTTTACATTCAGAGCAATTGCTGGCTATGCTATATTGCATGGCAATCTTGAGGTAATAATACTTTTCTTCATCTAACATTTCTATATTTCCTATTTTTGTTTGTCATGTATATGATATAATTGTATTGTATATCTTCTTTTGTTTTTCGATGGGAAATTGTATTTTGTATCTGGAAATAATAATATCTTCCAATCCCATGTGTACCTGGTTTGAATCTTCTTCTTTTGTGTCAAATATAATGCAAAACTTATTCATCACATTGGGCATCAATTTCTAATTGGACCACTTAATAGCTTTACCTTTCTTAAGTTTCTAATGGTTGTTACATGCTGCTTTGCATCCAAATTAGGAATAAATTTGTTTGAAACTTTGAATGATGAATTAGTTCGCTCCTTTTGTAAGATGCTTCATTACAAATGTCAATAGCAAGTAGACCAAAAATTAAAGAAAAAGAAAAAATGGAGTGTAGTGGAAGGAGTTCCTGTTGCTTATCGGATAGGTCTTCAGGCTGTAATATGTTTTTCAGGGAAAAATTGTAACCTTGTATAGCTTGGCATTGTATAGACAATTCATTGAACTAATGGTCAGCTATAAGGATCATGCGGTCGAAGAGCTCTGCATTGTATAATATTTGTTTATTTAACTGCATCTATGTATAGAAGTTAGAGCATTAAACTCTTATTTTGTTTCCTGGTTATTTTTGTCCATAATGTCAGTGTCACAATGAAGAAGATTAAGTGATGTTAGTTTTGTTTTTGAAGGCTTGTGAACTGTGTCGTGGAGAAAACACGTAAAAGAACAGAGGTTTCAATTGCTGAGGCTGCTAATGCAATTGGTATTCCTCGAAAGCTGATTGACGTTCGACATGGTAAGCAGTTTCGGTGAATGATTTCATAAATGATTCCATTTTTCATTGTCAGTTGTCTCTTTCACAACATAAATGATTTATCCTTTAAATCTTTGGCATTTCCATAGTCTAGGCTTCAACATTGGACCTGTTCTTACTCTTACATGTTGCATATGGAAATCTGATGTCTGTAATCCTTTATGTGCCCTCATCTTTGGAGGCAGGAGTGGCTGTAGTCAGCCACAAAGCCTATGGTTGAGTCTCTAATTGATTTGCAATGCAATATTATTCCCAATGCTCTATTGGTTTGTCGAAATTTGTTAACTTATATTGTTCTTCTTTTCCCTTTTGTATTTTTGTAATCGTAGAGGGTTCTCACCGTGATCTCCCTGCACTTCAGGTAGTTCGGGATTGCTCAGAGAAGGTATACTTTTTTGTTGATATTTCTTTCATTTGTTTGAGCACTTTCTTTAAATTTTATTGGGTAGTTTTACATGAGTTATTAGTAGCTATAGCCAGTAGAACTGATGTCTCTGATATTGGGATTTCATTGTTTTTCTGGACCAAACTTCTCTTCTAAGGTTTTATTTAAGTTCAATAAAACTAGCTGCATTGCATAGGTCCATGACAGATAAAAATTAGCATTTCCTTATATCTGTGAAATGAATCGTTTTAACTTATGATACAAAGATGGTGACATCCTTTATCATCCAAAAGCATGAACACATTTTCTTGCTGTTTCATACCAGTGAAAGAGACTAGTTGCCTTTGGAGCTGTAGGATTAGATAAGGATTTAATTTTGAGAACCACAGATTAGCAGGTTCATTTGTGAAGTGTTATCTGAGGTCCAGTTTTCAAAATAATTGCAACAATTTACATTTTTTTTTCATTTGGTAGACTGTTATTATAGATCTATAAGCTAGCTTATTATTAGCTCAATTTTCATTGGATAGTTGCCTGAGAAATTCTAATCTAATTAAAGAGAGCCAACTGTGCCAGGCAGGCTGAGTAATACTTGAATCTTGCCTCTGATGTTGTTTAATGCTTATGTGGAAACACAGAGTAGTGATTATAATTATAGAAGATATGCAGTTTGAATATGGCCAGCAAAATTGCTGGTAAGTTTTGTAAGTATACTGTTACATGACTATTAGACCTTAAAGTTCAAGTTTTGTAGATAAGGGCTCTAACAATAGTACTAAGCACTAATACATTCCTCTTACGTGCAGTGAGATTTTCTTGTGGACCTAGATCCAACCTGATATTTATACAAATGTAGATATCAAATACAAATATAATCACATGGAGAGATTTGAACTAGGGCTTCTTGATAAAACTGGCTGACATACCATATTAAGTTACCACTTGATCCAAAATATCAAGTGGGTAGATAAGGGAACCAACAATATTATTAAGCTTTGACATAGACATTGATATTTTATCCTGTTGATTCAACTACCAGAAATATGCTGGCACTTGTTTAAGGAATACATTTTCAGCGATCAGATCTACTAGATATCTTATCCCAAAAAAAAATTAAAAAAATGAGATTGTTGAGGATCTAGGTCAAAATCCCCAGATTAAACCCAACATTCCCAATTAAAACCCTAACCCTAGAATTTGAGTTCTAAGTTTAAAGAGTTTGATTTGATTAATCGAATGTTCGATTAACCAAACCTCTAGAATTAGTCTTTGTGGAGAGCCAACCCTAGCCCCAGCAATTCCTAAGTGCTTGATCTCAGAAAGAGCCGACTAACTATACCTCTAGAATTAGTCTTTGTGGAGACCTAATCCTAGTCCAAGCGATCCCCAAGTGTTTGATCCCAGGGAAAGCCAAAATCGATCGTCTCTGGTAATTGTCAGTAGGCAGAACCTGAATAATATAATGAATACAAACCTAAAGATTAATCATCTATTTATACCTAATACAATAATCTAATATAATCCTAATAGGAAATAAATAACTAGAAACCAAATACAATTCTAATAGGAAATAAATAAAACTAGAATCCTAATACAACTCTAATAGGGAATATTAAGATATCCTAATTTAAACAAAACTGAAAAATAGGAAAAATACTTAAAAACTCAAATTCGGACTTTACTTTGACCAAGCAAACATGCTACCAAAAAACGCAACCCATGGTCGCGCTTTTTACTAGCACTTTTAAACTGAGGCTACTGCTACCAAAAAATGCTACCCGCAGTTGCGCTTTTTGCTAGCATTTTTTCTTCCCTCTTTCTGGTCTCCTAGTGATGCTCTCATCAAAGATCTACTAGATCGAAGATCTTTTTAAAACCTGCCAAACTATATAAATATAGTTTCAAATTGTGAGCAACGGTGATAACTGGTTAAATTTAGTATAGTAAGGAGAGTCAACTTGCGGCCGTCATGCACAATTGAGAATGTGACCAGTTGGATATGACAGCATTGGCTGTGAAAAAGAACAGTTGATCTGTTTTCATATTAGATATTTGGGTATTGTTTATACTGTTCTTGGCATGGTTTTATTTTAGTTATTAGGATCGTAGTGTGAAGAAAATTGTAACTGTGTGAGCTATCTTTTAATTGTTTCATATTTATAACATAGAATTTCTTGTCCAAAAGTTTGAGTGTAACTAACTTAGAAACTTTTCCATTAGCATGGGCCTGAAACTATTGCTATTTGAAATATTTTATGATTACTGCAACTCTGCATCTCCTTTGACTGTGATGAGATTGTTATTTCTGTCTATTTATTTAAAACAAGGGCAGTATACTGTATGGTTTGTTGTCAAGAAAATGCTGTAATCTTTAGAGTTATTGAAGCATTGCTTAACTTTCATACTGTTGGATGTTTTCCAAAGTTTTTGTTTCTTCAGGAGTACATATTAAGTTGATTCCCTTTTTCGTGATTGAGATTTCTAAATTCTGAAATTTGAATTTATGGAAAGACTGTGAAATGTTAGCTTGATTAGGGATGTTCTTACATATTGTGTTTAGGATAAAACTTGGGAATGATCTTATGTTTTGAGGTCAATGCATATAAATTTGTAATTTAACACATTATTTCAAAATTTCAGTTAAAACATTATTCTATGCTGCTCTAGTAATTCTTGTTGACCACACTATTAGAATTCGAAATAAATCAAATATTGCAAAACTTAATGAATTCTAAAAGTGTTCTTTGGCTTAAAACTTTACGGAAAATAGAACAATTGAAACGTCTGAAGGTTTTAGCAATTAATTTCTTGAATATTGATTGTACTTGTATTAAAGTATGTTTGAACACAACATATTTGAAATGCATGGCTTAGATAATCAGTCTTCTCTCCATGTATACTGTGATGTTAATTTGAGATTTCTATAATGAAGAATACATGTATCTCTGATTTCTTGTAATTTTCAGGCTCTCGATTGGTTGAAAACATATTATTGGGAGCCTCAAAAGCAGCAGATTCCATTTCAAGGAGATAAAACTGCTGACATCAAAAGAGAAATTAAGTCTAGACTTCATGAATTGGCTATTTGCTTGAAAGTTAACCAGAGTCCCCAACTTGGTTCTTCGCCAGTAAAAGTAAAGCGTATGTAAAAATTTCCTTTATTCTGCATTTGTCAATAGGAAACCTTCATTTTAATTTTCCTTTTTTTTTATTGATTTGGTGAAGCTGCGATTGTGTTGCCTTGAAACAGGACTTTCTCTAACCAAATATAAAACTGATTTTGCATGGAATATTGCATTTGTTTTCTGCTTTGATGACATATGGCCAGAAAAATAAATTATCAAAATAGCCCTAATGCTAATACTTAAAACCTATTTGAATAAAATCCACTGAAACTACCTACCTACGACATTTGCGCCTATACCCGAACGATGCTTTTGTTATTCTGTTAAATTGGTCTGATCTTGCTTACAGAAAATGTTTCTTCTTCTCTGATTATTGATATTGCTGTACTCGTATTATTTGAAAATTTTCTCGTACCTTGTCTTTTTTATTCTGTTTTATGGAGCAAAAACTTTTGACCAGGCATGTTTAATTTTAACTTTCACCATCATCATTCTCTTCTTTTTTATTCCTTTTAGTAGCTAGAAAAGAATAAGAAGAAAAATAAAATGAAAATAAGAGAAAAGGACTAATTTTTCAAATTGGTAGTTCACATTTAATTTCATTTAGCATGTTTCCAATTTATAGGTGGAAAATATTGTGAAGGGCTTTGCGGCCATAATATAAGTAATTATGTCAGGGAAGCTCCATTCATCCAAATCTGGAGGTTAGACCATTTACTCTAGTTATTATTTTAAATCCTGTAGATGTTAAACCATGATTTTTATATTTCATTTGAAAATCTAAGCTTAATGCAGTCTTAAAGGTCAGTGATTAAGTTGAAACTGTTCTCATAAACCTACAGATAATCACTTTTTTCCACATAGTAGCCATGCATTTAGATTTCTAAATAACACCTAATTAAGATAGCATGAGTAGCCAGGAAGCGTGTGTTAAGTACCCTCATTATAATTTGGCTTCACTGTTTAAGTATGGTTTTGTCACTATACATCTTAAATATCAGATATTTGATGTTTAGCTTGAATGTTTTGTCTGAAACTTTTGAATGTACATTCTGTTTGGAACTATGCTATTTCTTTCTGAATGAAATGTTATCATGGCTATCGTCTTTAAAGATTCTACGTAATCTGTGAGTTAAGTCACTCATCTGCAGATGGGTTTACTTGTATAATATTTTCTGATCAATGTACTTGTACTTTCAGGTTCTAAGAGAAAAATGACCAACTGCTTGAAGTTTCTTGTACAGTTATATTCTTCATACTCCTCAGAAACAGCATCGGTGTTGTTGGAGCTCCTGTTGAACACATTAGATTCCTCAAATTTAGAGTTTGCAAATGGTTCCAATGTTTTCCAAAACATAAACACATTGTTGGATGATTGGAGATCTGTAATAACAAGATTCTCGAATAAGGAACCAGAATTACTCCTGACTCTCCTCAAGGCAGTTCTTGATATAATCGAGAATGAAGAAGGGAAGAAATTTGAGACTGGTAATTACCGATTCTTCCTCCTTGTGACCACTCTTTTATTTATATATTCTTATGATCTTCTATGATTCAGAATATTTTAATATATTTGAGAGTGCGCAGGATGTTCCTTAACCTGGATTTTGATATGATCTAGAATATCATTTTTTTGGAGGCTTGAGTGCACAAGTTTATCAACAAAAGAAATAAGATGGCACCTAGAACCAAGGAAAAGATCATAGAACCATGCAACTGTCAATAGACATCAAATACGTGAAGCACTAACAGAACTTATTATTTGGCATACCCCATTAATCCTGAAGAAAAAGCTTTTAAATAAATTAGGAGATTGATTCACCATTGCTAGTCACAAAGAGTAAGCCCATGGTTAGCAAGTGTGTCAGCCGCTGGGTTACCTTCAAGATATATCTAGAATGTGATAATCACATCTTAGAAACAATGTAGCATGAAATTGTTGGGTTGTGGTGATTTATTTTCTTTGGTTAATGCTTGAAGTTTCATGTTGCCAACTAATTTTATATGTAACAAATGGGCTGGTACTGCAATGCTATTGCTGGTATATGAGTTTAAATAAGCTATTATTGATAAATTGGGTGACAGATTGGCCTGATGAACCACTCAATTTGTTTTCATATATAGTCATTTAAGTTACAGAAAAAACTCACATCACACCTCAGCTACTTTTTATGTTGTACATATAAATTAATAAAAGCTGAGAGGCATAAACTTTGTAGAAAAAAGGAGCCTGCGACTTCAGAGCACAAATCCACAAATCTGAAAGTGCAAGAGATCTGCAATTTTTCAGTGCCACCATTACTGTGATTCATGACTGTTTGGTTAATCTTTATGCTTTGTTCAGAATTATTATTTTTATTATCACTTGAGCCAATGACTTAATATGCTCAAGCTTTTATTCTTGAGCGCTCTCTATTCAATCTCCTACGAACGAAAGCCTTGTTTGTTATTAAGGAAGATCAGCCTGTTGTGGGATGGCATGGAATTACTGTTACATGGTTTCTAGGTTCGCATAAGCTGTATACAAATAAAAGCTTGTATCTTTCTTACTGATCCTCTCTGTATCCTGTTTAGGGGGGCAGAATCAGACATCATCAGAATATACAGTGGGAACTCGTCAGATAGAACACCTTTCTTATTTGTTTGCTTGGTTGGCTGGACTTCTCCGCAGCACCGATTTTGCAGCTGAAGTCAAAGTCTCTTCAACAGGAAAGAACTTCCGAAATGCAACTCTGGTGGAGCTTCTACGTAAATGTCTTCTAGTATCGGCTGCTGATAACAAACTGCTAATGGATTCAGCCCTTCATCTTGCACAGCTGGTGGGAAACACCACCCTCTTGGAGAAACTCAGCAAGCTCTTTTCAAACTATTTATCAAATTTAGATGTTTTTGAAGAAAACACTTCCCTCGTAACTTCCAAGAACCTTCTTATCCGCCAAGAGGACTCCATCCGTGAAGCTGCTAAGAAGCTCGAGTTTGTCAAACAAAAGAGGATGAAGAACAAAATTGTGACAATGGCTACTGATGTGGGAACTTTGGATAGATGGGTTGTGGCGAAATCGTGGAATTCGTGTCCGATTGGTATGTTGCCTCGTGATGTTGGATCTTCTGGCCGTCTTCCAGTTCTTGATTATGATGAGAATAAACAAGCTGGTCCTGAGCCATCAGAAAGGGAAGACATGCGGGAACTGAAGCACCGATTTGACAAGAGAGAAGCCAATTGTAATATTAAGCTACTAGATAACTCTATTGTTAAGAAGATGAAGGTGACACCAGTTGGTTATGAATCAGACTATGAAGATGTTTTTTCGGCTGGAGGAACTGCCAAAGGCCATCTGATGATCGGTGGGGTCTGGAAGAAAGTTGGGGAACAAGAGCTACAGGTCATCAAGTCTGGTGTAAGGATTCTTATTTAATTATCACTTGAATATTTTTTTTTCTTGGTGTTTATCCAATCAGGGCATTTATTTTCAATTTGCTACTGGCAAATTGCCATAGCTGCAATTTTAGTTATGTTTTGATCTAGTTTTCTTTTATATGGTTTATATTCTCTGAATGGTAAGATCCAATGATCCAATCAGGGCATTTTATGTAATTCAACAAGTGATGAAATTACAATTGAAATCGCTATTGGCGGGTCATGTTTTATTTGTTCACCAAATTCTAAAAAGGAGACAACAGTTGAATTGAAAATACTACAATCTTATCAGTGAGTTCTCGAGATATAATATTCTTAATAGATTGTCACAAAATCATGGAAACGAAAGGCTTTATTACTCGATCCATTCCTTGAAGTTTAAATATTGAAAGAACATTATTGAGTAAAAGCTTCCATACGAGCAATCCACTTGCTTGCTAACCACCCTAAAATGAAAATCCATAGCAATGGATGCGAGCTGCCACGCTCATGGGAACATTGTTGCTTCGGAAACCCCTTGCAGTTTGGATTTCGGGGGGGGCAACTCGCTTGCACAAAGCCAGAATCACTGAAGATCGGGCTGCAGTCGAAAACAACAAAAAGGGATATTATAACCATTCAGTGAAAATCAAAAGCTTATTGAAGTCTGATGACTTCACATTGATAAAATTTTGCAAGGATTGTTTGTAACAAGCATTAGATCAGACTTCAGAGTGAATAAAAAATAGGAAGAAAATATACAATGCAAGTGAAAGCACATCATGAATATGCAAACTAGTATTTGCAAAAACCAAGAGAAATGTGATAGGACAAACATGGGAAACACTTGAAACTCAGAGCCTTGAAAAACTATTCTCATCTTACCTTTGCAAGAAGTCTCTGCAAGTGCAACAAGATCATGGAAGTTCAAACTCAACCATCATGATGACAACCGATGCCAAACCACTTTAGTTATTTGCTGTGATTAATAAACTTTTATTGATGGTTTGAAATGTCAGTGCAAAGTTACAATGATACTAAAGAATTCCCCCGGTATAAGAAAAATTATTGGTTTAGAACTTGTAACTACATACGTATACAAATTCAAAATATGATCAAGGGACTGAAAACTACTCCATTGTTAAAAAAACAAGTGATCAGAAGATTCTACTCATTTCCAATGCCTCAAATAATCTTCTTTCACAAATGAACTCACCCATTTTCAGTTAAATTGGACCACTAACCAATCCCTTTAGAGATCCTTTCTGACAATTCGGAGACGAGAGCATACTTGTTGCTTTCATAACATGCAGTCTTGAATGCTGCCCGCGTCACGCGATCCACATTTCGGTCCTTGTCTAATAATTTATTAAAGAACAATGCTGCCATGCCAACTTTTTTCTCACTACAAAGCTTTCTGATCAAGGTATTAACTGTACGGATCCACAGCTTCTTGTCTAGCCTTTCCAAAATAACCATTGCCATGGCAGTGTCATCGTTCTTGCAGTACTCATAAGCTAATGTGATCCGAGTAACTTCACAAGGAGAAAGCCCCTTATCTATCATGGTTTCGTAAAACTGACAAGCCTCATCCAACTTGGACTCTTTGCAAAGCCCGCTTATAAGAGCCCCATAAGTGATACGATCTGGTGCACAACCATGCTCACCCATCCTGCGGAAAAGCCTTATTGCTGAGATGACATTTCCATCCCTACAATACCCACAGATCATGGATGTATAAGTTTCCTTAGTTGGAAACAAGCCAACCTTGATGGCTTCCTCAAAAACTTTCTCACTTTCTTTCATTCTCTTTTGCCTACAAAATGCAGCAATCAATGTAGTGTATGCATATATATCAGGCTGCAAGCCATATTTTACCATCTTACAAAAGAACCCCAAGGCTTGTCTCATATCAGCTTGCTTGCAATGCTCAGATAAAAGAATTGTATATGTAATTTTATCAGGTTGCAATCCCCGTTTAATGCCCTTCTTAAGAAGTTGACAAGCTTCTTGAAACCTTTCCTTTTTACAGAGGCCATCAATGATTGCATTATATGCATAGATATTAGGAGTGAAACCTTCTTTCTCCATTAAATCCATCAATTCATATGCTCTTTCAAAATTCCTAGCTTTGCAGTGTCCATCGATAAGACTACTATACGTCGTGGTGTTAGGAACCAGTCCCTGTTCTTTCATCCTGCCGAATAACATCTCTGCACGATTCATTTTCTCCTCTTTGCAGTACCCACTGATCATAGCAGTGTATGTATGCACATTTGGCTTGTAACTATCACTTCGAACAAGCTTAAGAAACAGCCTAAATGCCTTTTCGGTCCATCCCTTCTTACAGAGCCCATCAATCAATGCTGTATGGGTATATACATTCGGCTTCCAGCCTTTGCTAACCATTTCCTCCAACATTTCAAATGCTTGCTTAATGCTGCCTCTCTTACACAACCCGTTAATCAAAGACGTGAAATTGATCAAATTCGGTGTCAAACCCATCTCAATCATCCTGTCGAAATACAAAAATGCTCTACTCACATAACCCTTCCCACAAAAAGCACTAATGACTATTGTCAACGTAACATTATCAACAACAAATCCTCTCTCAAGCATTGCACTCAACCACCTATCAGCCTCCATAACTCTACCCATTCTACAATATGCAACAACGATCAACTTATAACTGCACGAATCTGGACACACCCCTCTTTCGCACATTTCCGCAAACACTTCCTCCGCGTCCTCAACCAGACCCATTTCACAAGCGATTCCGATAACACAATTAATCGTTTCAGTAACCAACGGCAACCCATGATTCGAAATCTCGATAACCATGCTAAAAGCTTCCATCAACCTCCCAACCTCCCCGAAACTCCTCACCATACACTGCACCACTTCGTGGGCTCTCTCAAAGTTTCCATTGCCAATCAAAGACGTCGCGCAGACAATATAAAGCCTCATGAAATGGCGAAACTTACCAAACCCTATCACCCAATTGAAGAAACGCAGCGCCACCATCGAACCAGCCTCGTTAGCAAGCGAAGCGACCACTGTGATGGCCTGTTCATGGGTCAGAGAATCGGTATCTAAATCAAGATTGAGTTTCGGAGGCGAAAATCTCAGATGGGTTTGTTGCTTGTAGTAAGAATCAAGGACCATGGAACAGATTGTTTTGACAGAAGATTGGGTTGGTGATGATGATTGTGATGGCGAAAATGCGGGTCGAGTCGAATCGGAGTGAGAAAGATCATGGTATGTACGGTGAGATGGTGATCTGAGGATAGAAAGAGTGAGATTGGGTGCAGAAAATAGTTTCCGTCGAAGTACATGAGATCTCAGAAGAAGAAGAAGAGACAACATGAAAAAGATTGTGTCAAACCAAGTTGAAGAAGCTTCAAAGGTTGTTTTAAGTTTTTTGTTCGAATTCACATTTTCGCGGGTTTCTCTGTTACGAAAATAAACTATAATTTAAAAATATATTTTCGACAGTAAATGAAAGCAACGGAATATTTAAATTCAAATTACTTATTAGATTTTATTATTTTTCAGTATTAAGTTTTGATAGTAAAAATTGGTTTTGTTATTAAAATGTACATCGAACAAATTTGAGGTATGTGTTGTCTGTTGAATTTGTGCGGCCTAAATATTTGGAGACCTCTACTCTACTCTACTCTCTCATAATATAATATATATATATATATATATAATAAAGAGAAAACTCTCCACACATATTATAAATATATAGTAAAACTTGAATTTCTATCGCCACTAAAAAGTGATTAATAAATTATTGATCTAAAACTTCGATTCTATTTATAAACTTCTTGCTTAAGTTGGTTATTTTTTCTTCATTAGTGTAACTCTAGTTATTATACAATTCGTTATATGATGGTGTTTCTGTTATTATTTTTAAGTGTTATTTTTAAAAAAGTTGACAAATTTTCCGGATACGTAGATCCTTTTTTTTTCCATCACTTTGACATGTATAAAAAAAATAGTGTGAATATTTTCTTTTATTTTTTTATATTGAAATGGACGATTCAATTATTTATAGTCAAAAAGAAGAGTCGCATGAGGTTTTTCACACTAGTTTAACTAAAAAGTGCATCGCTACATCTTGATCTTAATATTATCTTTCAAATTCAATAAGTAAAACCTTTTTAAAAATTAAAAAAAATTGATTTTGGCATTTGGTAAATCAACTTGGGTTATCATGTGGTAGGAATTTTACTATAAGGACTCGTTTGTTTGACAGGATATGATAGGATTGATTATTTTTAAATCCAATTCCATATTTAGTGTGGACACAAGCCAATCCTGGGTCACATATTTAGTCTTACTGTGGCAGGCCAAAAGCAGACGGGATAATTTTGTCCCAGTTTTTTTAAGTAAAATTTAATTAAAATAATTTTATTTTTATTAAAATTAAATTTAAAGGATTTATTATTTAAAAAATAATTTAATATAATATTATTTTGACTAATTTTATATTATATTAAATATAAAACATAATTATTTTTTGTCCAATCCCATACAATACCAAACAAAGGACAATATTATTTTTAGTTAAATACATACTGCACAAAACACATCAAAGTACTAATTTATTCCAAACAGACCTGAAAAAGTATATATAAATCTCAACTAAAACCAAAAAATTCAAAATAAATCTCGCCTTGGTCGAGGCTGATCCACCAAATTGAATCTCGACTTCTTAGCCTTATGATTGAGATTAGGCTGGCAATATGGATTAACAGGTCATGTTTGGATCAATACGAACACAACACAATTATTAATCGAGTCAGACTCCTTAAACATGAACATGACACGATTAAATCCAAATTTTACGAACACACCCTCCTAACATTAACATGTTAATTATATAGGTTATGTGTGTGGTGTCAAATGACATGTTTTACCCATCTAGGGCTCGTTTGGCAAACATGAGTGGTTTGGACTGGACTAAGTCCTAAGATTAGACTGGACTGGATTGGCTTGGTCTGGACTGTGACTAAATCCTGACCTATATTTGGTACTGCATCGAACTAAGAGCTGGACTATTAAAATAATTTAGACCCGTGTTTAATGTTGTTTCGGATTATTTTTCGGACTATTTTTTTTTTATTTTATAAAATTGTAAATATAAAACATTATTGATAGATTTTTTTTATGACATCAGTTCAAAATGAAATAACAACCAATTATGTTGCTTCAATTGATTATGTAACTTTCTCCTTAACTTTCAAATGACATATTTGACCTGTTTAAATGACACGTTTGACCCGTTTAAATGACACATTTTTTACAAAAAATTAAATTACATGTTTATTACAAAAGTTTTTATAATAAAATCAAAATTGTTAATATTGAAACAACTTCAAGTTAAAAAAAGAAAAAATAATAAAAAAGAAGGTAGCAACAGATGTTGTGTCCCCAATTAAAAGAAAATCGAAAATATGAAAATTACAAAATAGTTAAAAGATTGATAAATTCAAAAAATGATTTTAAGAATTCTTTAAAACATATAAAATTATATTTTTATTGCAATATTCTTCAAAAAATAAAAAATAAAAATTTTCATCTCCTCCACCCAACCCAAAGGAGATTGGCTGGTTTTGCCATCGATCTTCATTAGAGATTGTCGATCAAAGGCCACCACCCCTCACCGCCATAGGAGGTAGCATTCCTTTTTTCAAAATAATATATATATATATATATATATATATATATATATATATATATTTTATTTATGAAAATTGATTTTTTATTATATATATTTTTTTGAATTTTTTTTTATTGCTGCGCATGTCACCTTTGTACGGTTACATATAAAGACATAGATACCTATACTCTCATTAACTTTGATTAACAAAGAGATCACTTTGATGTATTTATAAAAAAATGATAACAAAATAAACTAATACGCATATCTTGTGTAGAACGTGATATTTTTTACAATATTAGGGAATAAAATATAATTCCTCCAAATAATAAAAGAGGGTAAAATCATAATTTCCTGTGTAGTTTGGAGTATTAGATACAATGTACCATCTAATTTCATTTATGGCCTAACTACTCTTATAATTTTATTTTATCACCACATTTCCCCTACTGTTAATTTTTATTAAGTTTATAGACAAAATTACTCACTTACCTTTTAAAAAAAATAAAACCAATTTCGTGGATACTCCACAATCTACATGGACGGTGGAAAAAAAAAATTGAAATAAGAAAATTGAAAACAAATGCATCAAATATAAAATAATTAAAAAAAGGGTAATAATCATAAATCCCCTGTAGTTTGGGATATTAGACAAAAATATTCAATAGTTTTATTTATGACCAAAATAACTCTCATATTTCATTTTATAACCAAATTCTCCTCTATCGTTAACTTTTATTAAGTTTATAATAGAAATTACTCATTTATCCTTCAAGAAAAATAAAAAAGAGTAATAATTATAACCCCTTGTTGTTTGTGGTATTAGATAAAATACACCCTTTAGTTTTATTTATGGCCAAACTACATCATAATTTTATTTTATTACCAAACTCTCCATCTGTTGTTAATTTCTATTAAGTTTATAAGTAAAATTATTCATTTACTCTTTTAAGAAAAATAAAAAAAAATATTTATAGATCTCCAGCGTCCACATGAAAGATGAAGATCAAAGAAGGGAAAAACTAAAAAAAAAAAAAAATCAAATATCAGACAATTATTTTTTTTTTTGAAAAATAAAAAATAAATAAAAAAATTAGAACATTGAAAATTAGAAGAAATTAAAAAGATGCATTTCTCCACCGTCCATCTTTGAGATAGAGGGTGGAGATCATAACAAAGAATTTTTTTAAAAAAAATCTAAAAATTTTAAAAAATTGTGAAGATAAGATCTCCATCGTCCATCTCTTGATATTTGATTAGATATTTTTTTAGAAAAAAGTTTTAAATTTTTTATTTTTATTTTTTGATCTTCATCGTCCATGTGGACAGTGGAGATCCATCAATCTTTTTTTTTTTTCCCTTAAAAGGTAAATGAGTAATTATATTTATAAACTTAACAAAAATTAATGGTAATAGGAAGTTTGGTGGTAAATGAAATTATAGGAGGTAGTTTGGCTGCAACTAAAACTAGGGGTGGTGCATTTTATCTAATACTCCAAGCTATATGGGGAATTATGATTATTACCCTTTAAGATTTGTAGTTATTTATTGTAAGGTTATTTTTTTTGTTTACTTTGATTCCATGAACAAAACTTGTTTGTTTGTAAATCTTATATTGTTTAGTTAGTGCATGAGTTCAGCTTGTCGAAAATTTGAAGAAATTATATGAAGACGACGAGCTTCTGAGACCACTCAAGAAAATGCTTAAAGGTAAGTTTCGAGGAATCATAAACTTCTTAATTCTTGAGATGTAATAGGATTCACACACACATATTTAACAGTTCTTGTTTTTACATTTGAGTGCTAACATGTTGGTTTTAATTTTTTTTTAATGTGTAGAATCTTAATTATTTTTTTATTATTAATTAAATAAAATACATTAAGTAATTTAAAATAGGGTGAATTGCACTCAAGTACCCCGACTTTAATCATAATTGCACGTTTAATGCCAGTTTTATCATAATTGTACTCGAATACCTTACTTTTTGTTGAACACCGTTAAAGTGACGGTTGACCAAACGGTTCAGGGGCAAATTGGTCTTTTACGTTTAAATTCATTTTTAAAAAAATTTTAAAAATCATCCAACCAATAAGAACATGCCACGTCATATTAAAAATATTTTTTTAAAAAAATTAAAAAATAAATTAAAAAAACAGGTGGAAGAGATCTCCACCACATCAACAAAAAATTTTTTTTTAAAATTTTTAAAAAATTTTGATTCGCGTTCTAACCCAGATCTGGGTTCGAACGCGAACCCAGATCATCTGAGTTTTCAATTTTTTTTCCTTTGCAGGGGCAGTCTCGTCATTTTACCATAATCCGTTTGGTCAACCGTCACTTTAACGGTGGTCAACGGAAAGTAGGGTATTCGAGTGCAATTATAACAAAACTGGCATTAAACGTGCAATTATGATAAAAGTCAGGATACTTGAGTGCAATTCACCCTTTAAAATAACAGCTAAAAAGAAGAAAAATCAAAGAAAACAATAAAAACAGAAAAATCAAAGAAATAAAAAATCAAAACAATCGGAAAAATAATAAAATCATAAAAAAAAAAACAAAAAAAGAGGGAAAAAAGAAAATAAAAAAAACAATCCAGAGTTCTAGTTTTGGATCAAAGTCATCTCCAGTTTCCTTATTACTTCCTCTTTCCTCTCTTCATTTCTCACTCATCCAAATCATCAAACACAATGCATGCACCCACAGAAACTCCCAAAACACACTCTCCACAAACTCACCAAACATGCTCTTCATCAATTTTGAAGGAAGTCAGCCTATGCACAAGATCCAGATAAAAAGAAAAAAATTAGAGTGAAAAATATCAGATCCTAAAAAAAAAAAGTGCGAAAATTATTTTGGTCCCTAACTTTTTATAAAATATTACTTTTTGACCGATGTTTCACTTTTTAGCTCCCCAGGTTCTTAACTTTTCCAAAATCAATCAAAATAGTCCTTCCATTAACTTTTCGTTACTAAAAGTTAACTGGGTAAGCGTATTCTAGTCTTTTAATACAATATGTACACGTGTATAAAATATATATAATAATTTAATAAATTAATAATATTAAATCATTTAAAAAATTGAAATATTCCTACTAAATCCCTATCTTACCCCGCCCAACCGCACCCATTCATTACAAAAATACTTTGAAAATAAAGTCAACAGTCCCTCCCACTACTCCAAAACACACTAACCCACGCCCTTTCAGTTTAACCCCACCCATTCATTACAAAAATACTTCCAAAATAAAGTCAACAGTACCCCCACTACCCCTAAACACACTAACCCACGCCCTTTCAGTTTAACCCCACCACCATTGTTCCTTTGAGCACCATCAACTCCGGTCACAGTTCGATTGTCTCTCCAGCGACGATGAAGCTTGACGACAAACAAGGAGGACGAACCCAACCAGGTATGGTGGACGAACCCTTCGAACATAGTTACAACTTTGTTTTGTTTGAATTTTTTTTTTTTTTTTGGTTTTGCACGGTATGGTGGATTGTTGCAGAATCTTTTTTTTTTTTTTTTTTAAGTCTCATTACAGTTTGAAGAAGTATTTGGGGTTAGGGTTTCTGTATAATGTGAGAAAAAATTAATTTTTTATTTTTTCTTTGGGGTTTTGCATGCTGATGGTACAATGTTTGTCAAGTTAAGTTTCATTGTATGAATATATATATATATATATATATATTTTTGTTGTTCGTTTTCGTATTGGTTGATTTTTTTTTTTTCAGTTTTAGTATCTGAATTTTTTTTTAAGTGTTCATTTTCATATGTAAACTGCATTCGTTTGTTGTTGGCATGTATTTGTTTGTATTTGTAGATTGCATATTATTATTGTTTGTTTGTATTTGTTATGTACTGTTTACTTTTTTGGTATTCGTTTTCGTGTTGTAATATTCATATTTTCTGTGTTTCAATTGCTTATTGCAAAAAAATGCTTTCTTTTCGCATCTACGTAAAGTACGTGAACCAGTGCTGCGATCTTCATGTCATCGAACTTGGGGACTACAGCGTCATTAGCATCATCAATGATGCTAAAGAGTTATTTGGGTGTCATCTAAAACTTAATGTTGTCTTGACATATGCTTTTATTTGTATATTAGGTACTGCTTTCTACATATGCTTTCAAATTTCAGGTCAACTTTCAAAAATTTGAACATGAATGGTAAGTTGCGGAACGCAACAAAGGTTGGTAATGCTGCTGGGTTTCATGAAGTAATGGAGTCCATAAAAGAGGACTCGGTTGATGCTTATGTTTGGCTAAAGGCAGAGCCTGTTAACAAATGGGCACGACATTGTTTTGACCCTCGCATCAAGTCAGACCATGTCGCCAATAATATGTCAGAATGTTTCAACAGTTGGATTAAGGATAAAAGAGACAAACCGATCTTGACCTTATTGGAGCACTTGAGAAGGAAGATAATGGTAAGATTATGTGAGAAGGTTGATTTGGTGGAAAAGATGGTTGACTCCATAACACCATATGCAAGGAATAAATTGGTCGATAATGAAAAATATGCAAGAAAGCTGCAGGTGATTCATGGGAGGGGAGCATGGTATGAAATGGTTAATCGAAGGGGAAAGAAATTTCTAGTCAACACAAGTGATGTGTATTGTGATTGTGGGGACTGTAGTAGCCAAAATATGCCAGGCCTAAAACATAAGCAATGATCCAGCCAAGGAGCCCAAAGTATATCTCAAAGACCAGGCCTAGAGTCCAAAAGAAGAATGACATCCATGTAGTACGACATACGCTCGACATGAGACATCCATGTAGTACGATATACGCTCGACATGAGACACCCATATAGTACGACATACGCTCAACGTGAGACATCCATGTAGTACGACATACGCTCAACGTGAGACATCCATGTAGTACGACATGCACTCCATGCCCCACACATCCAAGTAGCATCAAGGGAAATAAACTCAGTGTTAGCGCTTGGAAGTGCATCTACGTCACGCGACATACTCATCCCAGATCGACGTCCAATCAGCATGTCGTACGACATAGAATCTCTTTTGTTCTGAGGGAGACCAAATCATGATCTACTTTAAAGCAGGTCCTACAAAACCATAATGACACTCTGTAACGGCCAGATCAAAAGAAGCATCCACATACTTTCTTGGTGGAGGACAGTAAGGAGGGGTAATGATGAAATCCCTCAACAGGCAGAAGCATCATTCCTCTATAAAATGAAGGATAATCTTCCAAAGTAGGGGGGACCGAGAAACTGAGATCCCAAAGCTATCAATATTAAAACAATACCCTCCGGCCATTGTTCATCTTCTCCGATAACCTTCCGATTGTACATTGATCAGTCGATCTTATATCTCCTTTGACCAAGGATACCTCAATCGCCAGAATAACATGAAGTATTACTCACTCATCTCCATTTACAAGCATTACATACTTATCAGCATTCGCTAACTTGACCGTCGGAGTGACTTTGGCCGGCACCACCCCGGTGTCTCAGACGTCATGCAGGTCACGTGCGTTCTATCGTTGCAAGTTGTAGTGCCCCGTGTCCCTGAGCGATTTTTGAGGACTACAATTTGGCGCCCATCGTGGGGCACGACAATCTCTGAACGAGCGAAGGTAGAACGCAACAACTCCGACCATGTCGTTTGACGACTTTCATCACGATGCAATGGAGGTTAGGGTACAACTCTTCATATCCCAGATGCAAGAGAATACCCAAAGGCTCCAAGCGCTCGAACTAGAGAACCAATGAATGTTGGCAGAGAATCAAGAGTTGCAAAATAGAATTAATTCCCTCACCATCGTCCGACCATTTGGAGACGCTTCAACATCCCATCTCGTGCCATTCGATCAAGCCACCCACGCTGCCTACTACGCGCCAGTTCGCCCTGACGAACAAGGTGCGACGATTGGCAACCTCGATCCAATTCTTACAGGTACGGAGCCTAGCATTCAAGCCGCAGGGAGAGTGCGAACTGTCGCACAACGTTAGACAATTAGTCCGCCGAACGAGACAGATAGGCATTAATCGGAGGGCATGGCAAGGGCAGCGCGAGAGATACCACCTACCTTCACCCCTAATGGCAACGTTGGTTCAACTTAACAAACCATCTCGCTACAAAGAACGCCATCTAGTCTTTCGTATTCGGCGCCGTCGAACGTGAACCTGATAAATATTGAACCAACATTGGCTAACCGTGACTTAGCGCGAAGGTTCGCAGAGATGGAAGCACTCATCCAACACATTCAAGGAATGCCCGCTCCTATAAAGAAAAGCGCAGCCAATAGCTTTGCCGACTCTCCCTTCGTCGACGCAATAGCATTGGTGGAGATGCCAAGAAAGTTTAACTTCCCCGGTATGAAGCAGTACGACGGAACGACAGACCCCGACGACCACATTGCGCAGTATCGGCAACGAATGTTCACTGCTGCCATCCCACGAGATCTAAGGGAAGCATGCATGTGTAAAGGATTTGGATCGAGCCTTGTAGGACCAGCTCTACAATGGTATACCAACCTTCCCAATGTGTCCATCAACTCTTTCGCCCAACTCACAGACATCTTCGTGGAGTAGTTCGCTAGCAGCCGGAAGTTAGAAAAATAATCCGACGACCTCTACACAATCAACCAAAGGAGAGGTGAACGCCTACGTAACTTCGTAGGCCGCTTTAATAATGAAAAGGTTTCCATCCCTCATTGCAATCAGGCGACAGCCATATCAGCTTTCCGCAAGAGTCTACTCTATAATTCCGACCTATACAAGGAGCTCACCAAGTACCCTTACAAAACAATGGAAGACGTCCTAGCTAAGGCATGGGCACAGATAAAGTGGGAAGAAGACGAGGTAAATTATAAACCTAATAGAGCAAACAGTAGAGAAGACAGGTCAAGTAGGAGGGCCGAACAGCGAATTAATGACAGACGTGTCGAGCCATACCCAACGATACCCCAAAGGAACGGCCGAATAAGATATGAGCGCCGGCGCAACGACAGACTGCCAAGACCGTTCGTCCGGCCAAAGAACGTATTGCCAGAATACAATTTGAGCATCAAACCAGCAGAGGTAATCGCCATCCTCAAAGGAATGGGTAGATCAGTTCGGTGGCCAGACAAGATGATGAGCCCGCTGGAACAGAGCATTGCATCGCATTACAACTAGAAGTGGCAGAACTATTCAAGAAGGGCCACCTCAAGGAGTTCCTAACTGACAAAGGTAAGCAGACCTTTTTGAATAAGGATCGGTCGCGCGACATTGCTTCAATTCCACCACTAGAACCTCCCAAACACGAGAGAACTGTGAACGTCATCTCTGGCGGATCCGAAGTAAATGGAGTCACTTACTCAGAAGCGAAGCGCCACTCACGGCAAGCCGATCATACGGAAGTCCGACAAACCCATACGGCGGACCCGACTTACAATTACCCAATCAGTTTTAGCAGCGATGAGTACACAGACCTACTCAACCCCTATCACGACGCGCTAGTCATCTCTTTAACAGTAGCCAATTGTTTGATTAAGCGGATCCTAGTGGACAATGGAAGCTCAACAAATGTACTCTTTCTCGGCGCACTATGAGAGATGCATATTGACGAGTGTAACATCGTACGTCGCTCGACCATCTTGGTAGGATTTAGTGGGGAACATAAGAACACCATAGGGGAAATCGTCCTTCCCGTCTACGCGGAAGGAATCAACTTGAACACACGCTTCCTCATCCTAGACTGCCCGTCGTCCTACAACGTAATCATGGGTCGTCTATGGATTTATGAGATGAGGGCTGTCCCTTCGACATATCATCAAGTCATCCGTTTTCCTACCAGGTGGGGAGTCCACGAGATCCGAGCGCAACAGAAGACCTCGCGTGACTACTACCAGAACACTCTAAAAACCAAGACGTCCGACTTATAGCAATTACAGAATGCGAGCACCACCACCATTAAAGACGGACCAGATATGGAGGAGCTCGACGAAGTGTCCATACATCCGAGTTTCTCAGACCACAAAGTTAGTATTGGATCCCGCCTTCCACAAATTATTAGAGCAAATTAGTCAGCTTCTTGACGACCCGGTACGACAGCTTCACATGGTCGCACGCAGACATGACCGGCATTAACCCGGAAGTTCTAGTGCATAGGCTGCAAGTCGACCCAGATTACCCGCCCGTGAAGCAAAAGCGAAGAAAGTTCGCGTTCGAATGCATTAAAGTTATCAATGAGGAGATCCAAAAGCTAATCAACAGCGGCTCGGTAAGAGAAGTGAATTACCTGGACTGGCTCGCAAACGTAGTGGTGGTGAAGAAGAAGAATGGGAAGTGGCGAGTCTGCATCGAATTCACAGACCTCAATAAGGCCTGTCCGAAGGATTCCTTCCCTCTACCACACATCGACATGATGGTAGACGCTACAGTAGGGCACGAACTATTGAGCTTCATGGATGCATTCTCCTGCTACAACCAAATCCTCATGCATTCGGACGACCAGGAAAAAACTTATTTCATCACGGAGCGCGGCATTTTTTGCTACAAAGTGATGCCCTTTGGCCTCAAAAACGCCGGGGCAACTTATCAAAGATTAGTCAACAAAATGTTTGCAAGCATGCTCGGATAGACCATGGAGGTCTACATCGACGACATGCTGGTAAAATCATTAATAGCGGATCAATACCTCGACCACCTCCGACAGTCGTTCGATATTATCGACAAGTATGAGATGAAGCTCAATCCAACCAAATGTTCCTTTGGAGTTTCCTTAGGAAAGTTCCTCGGCTATTTGGTGACCAAGAGGGGCGTCGAGGCCAACCCAGATCAAATCCAATCCATCATGAATTTGAGGTCCCCCAAAAGCATCAAAGACGTGTAAAAACTGACTGGGCGGCTCGCAGCCCTCAACCGTTTCATCTTAAAGTCATCCGAAAAATGCAAGTCCTTCTTCGACACTCTAAGGAAGAGTAAATCATTTGATTGGAACCAAACAAGCGAGGATGCATTCCAAAACATAAAGCTGTACCTAGCAGACCCTCCTCTCCTATCCAAACCTAAGGAAGGAGACACACTTCTACTCTATCTCGCTGTGTCCGAGACAGCCGTTAGCGCAGTACTAGTAAGGGAAGAAGATAGTAAACAACTCCCCATATACTATATCAGCAAGACCTTACTCGACGCAGAAACAAGGTACACTCAACTTGAGAAACTGGCCCTTGCATTAATTACGGCCGCAAGAAAATTGAGGCCATACTTCCAATGCCACACCATCAGCGTGCTCACTACCTTCCCCTTAAAAAGCATCCTACACAAGCCCGAACTTTCCGGACGACTAGTAAAATGGGCAGTAGAGTTAAGTGAGCACGACATCAGCTATCAGCCACGTATAACTATCAAGTCACAGGCATTGGCAGACTTCATAGCGGACTTCACACCTGGGATTCTACAACAAGCAAAAGAAGAGCTCTGTATCATGCTGTGCAACGCCTCGAAGGAGGATTGGACCTTGGCAGTTGATGGATCGAGTAACGCCTGGGGCAGCGGACTAGGGATAGTACTTACCTCACCCGAGGGACACGTCATCGAACGATCCATCCGATACGGACTTAAAACCACTAACAACGAAGCCGAGTACGAGGCCCTCATAGCCGGACTTACCTTGGCAAAAGACTTGCACGTTGAACGGATAAAGGTACGTAGTGACTCCTAATTAATTGTAAGGCAACTGCAAGGGTCCTACCAAGCCCGAGACTTGAAAATGTCAGCTTACATAACCTTGGTGCAAGAGCTACAAGCCTCGTTCGAGTCATTCGACATTGAACAAATACCAAGATCAGAGAATACACATGCTGACGCACTTACCAACCTCGGTTCCACACTAGATACCACAGTTGAGCGGACCATCCCCATAGTTTTTTCCCAATGGCTAGCTATGTGGAAACCAATAAAGCTCGAAGTCGAACCAATTTCGGACAAGCCAACTTGGATCACCCCAATCTATGACTACCTGATGAACGATACCCTCCCGTCTGACAAGGTAAAAGCACGAAGAATCAAGATCAAGGCTGCCAGATTTTCCATAATAGAAGGTCAACTTTACAAGCGGTCCTACTCCGGGCCCTACCTCAAATGCGTTGACCCAATCGAAGTACAGCAGGTACTGAAGGACTTACACGAAGGGCAATGTGGAAACCACTCAGCGGGGAGAAGTCTAGCCAACAGGGCAATCACAGCAGGATACTATTGGCCGACAATACGATCCGAGTCACACGACCTCGTCAGGCGATGTGACCCATGCCAACGCTTCACCCACATTTCGCATAAGCACCCGGAGCGACTTCACCCCATCTCAGCATCGTGGCCCTTCATGAAGTGGGGGATGGACATAGTAGGAAAGATGCCAGTTGCTACCAGAGGAAAGGTCTACATGCTAGCCGTAACGAATTACTTCACAAAATGGGTCGAAGCTGAGACATATGTGAGAATCAAAGACTCTGAGGTAAAAAGCTTCATTTGGAAGAATGTCATATGCCGTTACGGAGTCCCAAAAGAGATAGTCACTGACAATGGCTCACAATTCATATCATACGACTTCCAAGACTTTTGCGACAAGTGGAAGATCAAACTAAGCTACTCAAGCCCAAGGTATCCTTAAGCCAACGGCCAAGCAGAATCCACCAACAAAACGATCATATCCACCTTCAAGAAGCGGCTCGACCAATACAAAGGAAAATGGGCCGACGAGCTACAAGGTAGTGTTATGGTCGTACCGTATGACGGTCAGAACATCAACAGGGGAAACACCATTCTCCCTAACCTACGGCTCAGAGATCGTAATAGCAACTGAGGTTGATTACCCTTCTTACAGAATACGACACGCGATCGAAGAGACAAACAACAGGGAGTTATTAAACGAACTCGACACAATCGACGAGCATCGTGACAAGGCCGCAATCATATTGGCCGTATACCAGCAAAGAGTCGCCCGACACTATAACAGGAACGTTCATCTCAAAGCATTTAATATTGAAGATTGGGTCCTTCGTCGCGTCTTCCAAAATACAAAGGAAAAAAGAGCAGGTAAACTCGGTCCTACGTGGAAAGGGCCATACCAAATCACCAAAGTAGTTGGACATGGAACCTACAGACTACGATATACAGATGGCATGGAGATCGGCAACAGTTGGAACGCATGCCATCTAAAACAGTATCATTTCTAAAAGTCTGACCTTTATATTGTTCAATTTTATAAAGTCTGACCTTTATATTGCTCCTGCATAATCAAATCAAACTCAGCAATCAATTCAAGTAGCCCAAAAAAAATCATCATTTTTATCTTGATATATTTTCTCATTCTCTCCACTAAAAGTCAAACCACAAGATGTAAGACACCTCATAACAGAAATAATTCTCACTAAAACCTGTTTCCAATGATCTTTCTCTTTTCTAATTTGCAATTGTATCTTTTTATCAATTGTTTCATATTTTTCAATATGATTTGCAAATCAATCTAGGTCCTTATGTTATTAAGATGCTTAAAAATGTTCTCATGTTGTCTAAGCCTTTCGCTTAAATGTTTCCAATCATTGAATCCCTCATTAGCTAACATACTTTTGTGGTTTGCTAATTTGAACAACTTACAACAAAAACAGTAAATTTTGTCCATCTTCTTTGAGTACGCAAGCCATTTTCTATCTTGGTTCTCTCCATTTGCCAATTTTTTTGTATAATAAGAACATGAAAAATGTCTAGAGAGCCCATCCTCAGTATTGCATTTCACACCAAGTAACGCATTTTGCTACGTTCTTTATCAATGCGAGAGCCGAGATATCCATTGCCGAAAGTCATTTTAGATAATGAAAGAAGGCCTATCGTTCATATAAATGAAGGCCTATCTCTCTTTGTTGAATCTAGCCTTCTACTGGTTGTGTTTGGTTCCTTGTCTCCTTGGTTGTGTTTGGTACTTTGATTCACTAGCTGTATTTTGATTGGTTCCTTGATTGAACGTAGTACTTGTACTTGAAAGTTGAAGCTTGTTTCCTAGGACACAGGAATCGGGTTGTCGAAAAAGAAACAAAAGAAAAAAGATTGAATATTTGGTTAAATCTCAAAAGGGAGCACTTGATAAGTTTTTCAAAGCTAGTTGTTCAATTCAAGATTCACAGGAATCGGGTTGTCGAAAAAGAAACAAAAGAAAAAAGATTGAATATTTGGTTAAATCTCAAAAGGGAGCACTTGATAAGTTTTTCAAAGCTAGTTGTTCAATTCAAGATTCAATGAATGATTTAGGTAATGAACCAGAGCAATCAGTTAATCAAGAAGAATCGAGAGAAAATGGTATGACTGAATGAAGTTGTTGTTGATTTGATTGATAATAAAAATGAAACTGAGATAATTGCAAATGAAAATGAAAATGGTCCAGTTGAGACAAAGGTTGAAGCAAAACATAATGGGCATGACTTGAATATGAATATATATGATTCTAGAACTTGGGATAACCTTGATAACAAAACAAAAGATCTTGTAGTAGAGAAAGGTCCTATAAGAGTATAATTTGAAGTTTCCCGAGGATGGACTCTCTAGACATTTTTCATGTTCTTATTATATAAGAAAATTGGCAAATGGAGAGAACCAAGATAGAAAATGGCTTGCGTACTCAAAGGAGGTGGACAAAATTTATTGTTTTTGTTGTAAGTTGTTCAAATCAGCAAACCACAAAATAATGTTAGCTAATGAGGGGTTCAATGATTGGAAACATTTAAGCGAGGGGCTTAGACAACATGAGAACAGTTTTAAGCATCTTAGTAACATAAGGACCTAGATTGATTTGCAAATCATATTGAAAAAAATGAAACAATTGATAAAAAGATACATTTGCAAATTAGAAAAGAGAAAGAACATTGGAAGCAGATTTTAGTGAGAATTATTTCTGTTATGAGGTGTCTTACATCTCGTGGTTTGACTTTTAGTGGAGAGAATGAGAAAATATACCAAGATAAAAATGGTGATTTTTTTGGGTTACTTGAATTAATTGCCAAGTTTGATTTGATTATGCAGGAGCATTGTAAACGAATTCTTAGTAACGAGATTCGTCATCACTATCTCAACCATAAAATTCAGAATGAGTGGATTGCTTTCTTAGGTTCTGAGGTTAAGAGCTCTATAATTCAGAAAATTACAAATCCAAAATATTTTTCTGTGACGCTTGATTGTATCCTATATGCAAGTCACCAAGAGCAAATGAGTCTAATCATTTGATGTGTAAATCTGTCAAACAGTTCGGTAAAAGTTAAAGAGTATTTTCTGAAGTTTTTGAAAGTGGATGATACAACTAGTTGAGGGTTTTTTTAATGACTTATTAGCTGTGTTAAAGTCTTTAAAGCTTGATGTTGATAATGTAAGAGGGCAAGGCTATGATAATAGGCCTAATATGAAAGGAAAACACCAAAGTGTTCAAAAGAGGTTGCTTGAAATTAATCCTAGAGTTTTTTTATTCCATGTGCTTGTCATTATCTTAATTTAACAGTTTGTGATATGGCTAATTCTTATGTTAGAGCTAAGACATTTTTCTAGTTTGGTGCAATGCATGTATACTTTGTTTGCTAGCTTTACAAGGAAATGCAAGTTTTTTTAGAATTTTGTGCATCACTTAACTTTGAAATCCTTGTTAGCCATAATAACTTCAGTTTGTGATGGGAAAGTCATATTGATATTGTTACAGCCATAATAACTTAAGTTAGTAATATAAAAATATTTTGTTTGAATTGGCAAGAGTTAGTGAAAATCCAAGAGCAAACAGTGAAACTGAAAGTTTAGCAACACACGAACTTCAGAATTTTAAGTTTTTGTTGGCAATAACTGTATGGCATAATATTTTAAGGAAAATTAAGAAAGTTAGTGAACTTTTACAATCTGAAGATATGCAAATTGATGTTGTAATTATGAATTTGAAGTTGCTGATTTCTTATTTTGAGAAGTACAGGGAATATGGATTCGCATATGCTATGGAAAAGGCCAAAAAGATTGTATATGATTTGAAAATTGATCCTATCTTTTCTAAAGATTGGCAAACTCGTTGAAAAAAATAATTTGATGAATCTGAACATGAAGACACCTCACTGTCTGCTGAAGAATAATTCAGGGTCAATTATTTTCTGGTTGTTGTTGATGCTGCTCTTTCTTCTTTGAAGAGCATGTTTGAAGGTACTTTTGAATTTTTATTTGATCCTAAATAGTTGGTTATGATGGAGCATAGCAGATTGCAAAAATATTGTTATAATTTGGAAGCTGCTTTAACACTTAACAACAAATCAGACATTATTGCAGATGACTTGTTTTTTGAGTTACAAGTAGGGGTGGGCATTTTTAACCCAATCCGTGAACCCGATCCGACCCAACCCGAAAATAGTCGGGTTAGGTCGGATTACTTTGTTAAAAACAATCATATCGGATTATTTTTTAACAACCCGAAATAAAATCAGGTTAGGTTGGGTTATATGATGAACCCGCGAACCCAACCCAATTTTGTTATCATATATATATAAAAAATAAAACATTTCTGGCTGACCCTACAAAACCAAAAGTTAACTTATCACCAAAACAAACTCGAGATCCAAACTGTACAGAGGAAAAATGTGCAATTTTCTACAAGAAATTGGGCAAATATCAATAAGATAGTTTACATAGCCGAAATATTGAAAATTTTTGTATGGAATCATATATACTTATTTATTATTAGAAGTGAAAAATAGAATTTAAACAGAGTACATGATATTGTTAATTCATATGTTATAAGAGTTTAAATTATGAGATTATATAAAACTATAATTCATATTTGATGTAGTATTTGAGATTCGATGTAATATTTATATTTTAATATAAATTGTATGACTTTTTATTTTTATTTTTGGTTAAAGTGAACCTGATCAACCCAACCCGATCAATATTGGGTTGGATTGGGTTGAATTTTTCTTAATTCGATTTTTATTGGATTGGATTGGGTTGATCTCCAACCCAACCCAATCTGAAAACGCCCACCCCTAGTTACAAGTGTTGACAGTGTACTTACTCAAGGTTGCAGAAAGCGCTAGGCGCTAGTCCGGCTGCGACCCACCGCCTAGCGCCTAGAACGCTTAAGCTGGATTAAGCGGTTTGCCAAAAGTCGGTCAGAGGTAGGTCGAAGGTCGGCCAGAGGCAGATCGACGTAATTTTCAATTTAAAAAAACTGAAGAAGAACTGAAGAAGAAGAAGTGAAAAGAATAATTGTTGTGCTGCTGTTGAGAAGAAAAGAAATACGAAGAAGAAGAAGAAGAAATACGCTGCCAGAAGAAGAAATAAAGGAATTTTTTTTTTTAAAACATAACCTGCAAAACGGCATCGTTTTGGGGGTTTGGTTTTAAAAAACGACCTAAACCCCAAATGTCACCATTTGGAGTTTAGGTTTTAATTTTTTTTTTCCTCTTTTTTTTTCTTTCTTCTTCTTCTTCCTCTGCCACGCAGCCGCCTTCTTTCTTTTTCTTTCCTCTTCTTCTTCTTCCTCTGCACAAACCATGACTGGAAACATGTAGCACCCCCCGACCCGACCCGGCCGGACCGACCCGGGGAGCGCTACTCGGACTTTCAGAACTTTTAAAAATTCATTTTGTAAACAGAAAACCATATAAATTATAGTATAAAAATCGTTTTCGAGTGAGCCCATTCAGTACAAACTTTTTACGAAAATTCGGCAAAGTACCGTTTGTTTTTCGGACTTTCCAAACCTGTTTTTACACATAACAATTCCAATACAATTTCCAACAAAACTTCTATATAATTTCAAACAGTTGCGCACTCTGCCGTTTAGTGCGACTTATCAAAATAGTTTATAAAATAAAACAAAACAGACTTTTATAGTTACACACATTTTTAATAATAAAAGACATAAATCATAAACTAATTAATTACAAAACATTTTACAAAACGTATTTACAATTTCCCTGTATATGCATGCTTTCAGAATATATATACACATAACGAAAATATAGCTACCCATCTGTACAATCTCTGTGACTCGGTCTGCAACTCGTTCTTCCTTCAGTCCTTAGGCTCTTCTGGATTCCTGGTACCTACGCGTTAGACACAAAACTAACGCGCTAAGCATAAAGCTTAGTGGGTGTACTATAAACTCGATTAAATAAAATCATACATAACTTTTATTAATAAACAAATCACAATATATATATATATATATATATCAATTCAAATCATGTTCAAAACAATTACATTTCAGAATCAAAGCATATAATAATTTTAAGCACTTTAACTTCAATAATGAGGTCAATATAATTTCGATCAATAAAAGCATTCAATACACTTTTCAATTCCAATCAATTCTGGCCCGGTAGAATACTAAACATACAAGGACTGGAATATGGGTCAATGTGACGTCCGGGGTTGCCCCGCAACAACAGTCACTGATATCAACGTGATTGTCCGAGATTGCCCCGCAACAACAATCACTAGTATCATTGTGATCGTCCGAGATTGCCCCGCAACAACGATCACTAAATCGGTGTGATTGTCCGAGATTGCCCCGCAACAACAATCACACAATAATAACGGCGCAGTACTGCTCAGTAAAACCCAGCTGGTATACCAACCTCCTATATCCATATTTATGTCTAGGTATCCTAGGGCCGTCACAATAAACAATTTTTCACAATCAGTACTCAATGAATATATATTTTGCACAATAGTTTTTCATGAATATCAACAATAAGCAGACAAAAGTATAAATCATGTATTTTTAACAAAATCGAAATGTTCGAAAATACATTCGAAATATGATCTATCATAAAAACGGTTCGAAATTAACCATAGATCTACCAATCATCAATTTTTACACATCGAAAATCGAAATCGAAAACATTTAACGAAATCGAAATCGAAAACATTTAACGAAATCGAAATCGAAACGAAAACAAGAAACGGAAACGAAAACGATAACGTAAACGATAACGAAATATTTTTCGTAAAGATTCCGAAAATAAAAGTACACCAACCTCGGTACCGTTTTTCGTTCGAGAAATCGCGGTTCCACGATCTCTTTTTCCTTTCCTTTCCTTTTCTCTTCACCTACACCTTTCTTTCTCTTCTCTTTCCTTCTTCTTTTTCCTCTTCTTCTTCTTTCTTCTTCTTTCTCTCCTCTCTTTTCTCTCCTTTTCTCTCTTTTTCTCGGCTCTTTCTCTCTCTTTCTCTTGCTGTTCTGTTTTTTCTCGCTTCTGCGAGAAGCTTCTCTTTTTTTTTATATTTTTTTGGCTACCGCGACCGCCGTCGCGACCTGTGGTCGCGCCACCAGGTCGCGATACTCACTGGAGTGCGCGCACCGCCTTCCTCGCGAGCGCGCCTTGGTCGCGCGAGTGGTCGCGCTGCTCTCTGCTCGATTTTGACAATTTCATCGCGAGCAGTCCATCGCGACCTGTGGTCGCGGTGGCTGGTCGCGATGCTCACTGCCAGGTTTTGCCATTTTCATCGCGAGCGAGCTATCGCGACCTGTGGTCGCGGTGACCAGGTCGCGATACTCTCTGGTTCAGTTTTTCAATTTTTCATTTTTCACTATTCAATCTGATCCGCTGGAAACCATAAAATAAACATACATTTAATTACATTTACACCCCCTCAAATAGTAAAATTTATTTTCACATATTTCACATATATCAAAAATTTATTACCCGAAATCCGGGATGTTACAAAACAAATCCGATTAGGGGAACAAACCCATTAACCGAACCTCTATAATAGGGCAAGAATCACTAATCGGAAGGAAAACAAATATCATTACGATGGCAGGGGGCCGCCCACTAACCATTGGATTGATGAAAAATATCAAATTTATTCTTGACGAAACTAACAAAAACTAGAGCTGTATTGCATTACTAATGAGATCCTAACTAATTGTCACACCACATTTGAACTCAGGTCTCAGAATACATTATTTTAAAAATAAACTCAACTCTTCTATTAGGCATTTAATCGAACAGTGAGCATGCACCAAAATGTTAAACTAATAATACAAGTCAAACAATAAAGCAGTATACATTGAAACGCATGATCTTGGAACCCCACATAAAACAACATTCAACAAATACAACCCACAAAATTTATATAACGAAATCCAAACAAATTCAATTAAAAAAAAATTCCAAACAAGTTCATGAAAACTTCAAAGTTACACTGCATTTATGTTTACCTCGACAACGTGGGTGTTGATTCTACAAATTTATTTTACAAAGGCTTGATTTGAAATAGACGGCTTTGGGAGAAAACAGAAAATTGAGAGTATGAGGTAGTGCCGGAGTGCGCTGTGAAAGAGAATATAGAAACAATGTTTAGGGTTTTGTGGGAAGGTGGACAGGCTTTAGAAGGGTAAGAAAAACTCTCGACGTTGATTTCAAAAAAAAAAATAAAAAAAAAAAATTTCCCTACGTTGTTTTCTTGTTAGAGACTTTCAGACTATTTTGCCAACTTATTTTTCATTACAGGTGCATATAAAATGGGTGGAAATTTTTGAACTTAAACACCTAAGTTTATTAAAATTTATTTTTAACCACATTTTTCAAAATAATTATTAATGACCAATATAAAACTTTTATTTCAATCCCTAATCAAAAAAATTATATATAATATTCCTAAACAATTAGAGAGACTACCCCTAATCAAATCGACAGTATAATTGCATAAATAAAATAAAAATATCAAATAATTATTTAAAAAACCCCATATATTGCTTAAGCATAAAATTACAAATTTACCCTCACATACTTTAAATCTTGAGTTTAGTCTCTCTTTTCATTTTTAGGTTCAGTTTTCTTCACTTCAACTAAATCTCTCTTTCTTATCTTCAACAAAGCTCAGTATTTATTTCGTATGCTAGTCTAAGAAAATCGTATCTAGTGTTGAAGTTTGGATTTGAAGGAGCACTTGCAAGCTCTAGGTTATGTCTTACCTTCGAAAATCAACAACAAATTCACTGGTCAGTTTTTGAGTTTAAAAATGCATTCATCTACTTTGTAATGCATCATATGTTATGGGTACTTGCTAGATTGATCTATTATTTGAGTGTATGTGTTTAGATATGAAAACCTTAACTTTTTTTAAATTCCCAGATGATTTCACACTACAAGTTAATGTGAAACCTGCTAAAAGTTAACGTGAAACCTGCTAAGTGTTAATGTAAAAACTATTAACATTTAATATAAAACATGCTAAAATGTAATGTGAAACCTGCTAAAATGTAATGCAATACATGTTAAAATGTAATGTAAAACCTGCTAACATTTAAAATGAAACCTACTAAAATTTAATGTGAAACTTAAAAAATACGTGAAGCCTAAAAAAAAAAAAAACACGTGAAACCCTTTAAAATACATGAAACCTTATTTTGAATATGTGAAATGTTATGGATTCTGAAGAGTTGTCGATTTTTTCAGGAAATGGCTACAAGCAGACTAATAATTAACTACAATGGATAGTGGGATAGGTTAAATTATGTTGGTGTTGAGTCGTTTGTGGAGCTGGTTTCAAAGGGTTAATCAACATGTCCATTTACTGACCACTCTCATACAGAGGATGGCACAGCCACTGAGACACACCAAAATGCTAATGCTTAAGAACACTTCGCCAACTTTGTGTTTTCCATATTCCAGTATTACTTTCCGTTTTTCATATATTCTTGAGGACTTTATATGATTGCTATTGGGTAGTAAACTTTATGTTAGTTACCGATATATTCTAATGGACTTTATTTGATTGCTAGTGGGACATAATAGGGTTTGGTTGATATGTTTATTTAATATAGTTGATATATTAGTTATTGATATATTTTATTTAATTTGATATGTTTATGGCATGGCACAAAATGTGAATGATATTTATTTTAATATGTTTATGGCATGAAAGGAATGTGAATGTTTACTTTGATATATTTATTGGATGACAGGAATATAAATGTTTACTTTGATATGTTTATCGTGTGACAGGAATATGAATGCCCACAAATTAAAAACTGTAGACTAGAAAATTTAAAATTCATGTTGCACTTCACAAGGCTATTTAAAACTCATATTGTACTTTCCCTGCAAATTTGATATTTCGGTTACTCAAGACTCCCCAAAATGCTGACCAAAATACCCTTGCCTCCACCGCTCTAACTTCTGCTCCCTGACCATAACCTCTCGAATGGTAACCAATTCACTAAGGCAATGCATGTTAATGCACGTCAAACCACTTTCGATTCATACTTGTAATCTAGATTATTTGGATTCAGGGGCGTACCCAGGAATTTTTGCTAAGATAGCGAAAATAAGACAACAAATTTTTTTTTTTTTTTGCATGAACATTAACAATATGAATAAATTTAATTGATTGAAAAGTAAAAATAAAACTAGAGGAAGAGCTAGTGTAATGACAAATTGAGGTGAGAATTTTTTTTTTTTTAAATTTAATTACTCATAGGTAAAATTGTAATATTACTAAAACTAAAGAGTAAAAATGTAATTATGTTTGAAATTTTTTTTTAAAATCTTAGCCGGGCAACAACTCGGCCTGCCCTCTATATGGTTCCACCCTTGTCTGGATCGTCGCTCTTCTGCAAAAGACAACACATTTTACAGTTTTTCAATGTTAGAAAACGTGAAAGTCACTTAAAACCGTGGAACATGTAACCAAAAAAATGTAACGAAACAAAATGAGACCTTAAAAAACGTTTAAAAAAAGCATGAAAGATAATAAATAAAGTGTGTTGCCTGGTAAAAGTTAACGTGAAACATGGTAAAAGTTGACGTGAAACATACTGAAGTTCCACTTGAAACGTGTTAATAATTTTACGAGAAACCTGCTAATAATTTACATGAAACATGCTAAAATTTAAGTCAAACTAGATACAGTACAAGTTTCATGTTTGTTTAGCCTCAAGTTACCTGCTAAAAAAAACCGTGAAACTTGTAACCAAAATTAATATGAAACTTGTAACCAAATTAAAAGTTTACGTAAACCAATAACCGAATTTAAAGTTAACATGAAATCTATAACCTACTTAAAAGTTTACATAAAACCTGTAACTGCTTAATACTAAAACAACACCCTCCGGCCATGTTCATCTTCTCTGATAACCTTCTGATTGTACCTCGATCAGCCGATCTTATATCTCCTTCGACCAAGGATACCTCAATCGCCAGAATAACAGGAAGTATTACTCACTCATCTCCATTTACGAGCATTACATACTCATCAGCATTCGCTAACTTGACCGTCGGAGTGACTTTGGCCGGCACCACCCCGGTGTCCCAGATGTCCTGCGGGTCACGTGCGTTCTATCTTTGCAGGTTGTAGTGCCCCGTGTCCCCGAGCGATTTTTGAGGACTACAGGGACTGGCAGATTAGTGGGCTTGCCTTGCCGCTATGCAATAACTGTTTTTAACTACAAAAGGGAGTTTGCACATGATCATGTGCACTGGTATTACTTAAAGGAAGCTATGATGATTACCTACAGTGGATCCATTAACCCAATTCCTGATGAATCAAGGTGGCCTGAGTATAAAAATGCATCGATGGAGCCTCCACAGAAGCGTACTAAAGCTGGCAGGCTAAAGAAATCAAGAAGAAAAGGGTCGGATGAGCCACCAGCACCAACAAAGAATTTTGCTAACCGTTGCCGGTCATGCAAAGCCCTTGGCATAACAGCAGGACTTGTCCTACCGAAAAGGTAATTTAAAACTAATATATTATTATTCTTTATTATTTTCGATTTATATTAATGCTTAATTAAAATTGTGATTATTATGTCAGACACAAGGATGTACTTTCAAAGGCAAATTAGTTGCATCCAAAGACAAATCAACTGCTATAGCAACAGAGAACAGGTAATATAAATAATTTGGTTATTTTCATTAATTATTTTTGGATTGCATTAATTCACTTGTATGTCATATTTTTTAATGTAGCACACATACTCATATTGAGACTTCATCAGTTGATCATAACAATTCTCAGCATCATGTGGGTTCATCAAGAAATATTGCTGATAATTGTTCCCAGATAGGTTCCAACTTACAGCCTCAATCATGAAGTATAACTAATGATGGCACCTTAATATTTTGTTAAAAAACTTTCTTTTGTTTGGAAACAGACTAGTATGTCTGATGGCTGGTGTACATGCTGATGCTGGTGGTATGGGATGTTAATATTCCGATGAACAAATTTTTTTTTTTTTTTTTTTGGAAAACAGACCATGTTGATACTTTATTTATGGCATGTTTGTTTAATTGGATGATTGAAGTATATAATTAAATATTTTGTGTATAGGTATTTGCATTTAAGTTATGATTATTGAATTATATCTTTTAGGTGTTAAGAAAACAACCCATTTATACAAATTTTTATTTCAAAATAATACAGATAAACTAACACTGCTTTGTTTTTCATCAATAAGAGTAGGTAATAATAATTTCACATGTGGTTATTTTAAAAGTAATGTGACAAATACCTCTCAAAAAAATATAAAAATTTTATAAAAGTATTAAACAAAAAAAATATATTGTACTTGTACATGTCTAGTAATAATAATTTCATATGTGGTTATTTTAAAAGTAATGTAACAAATACCTCTCAAAAAATATAAAAATTTTATATACTTATTAAACAAAAAAAATGCTGCACTTGTACATGTCCAGTAACACTATTAATTTTTTTCTTACTAAGGGTAAATTTATAATTTAACTAATATATAAAAATTTAGTTTAATTTATTAATTTATTAAATGAGGGTATTTTAGTCATTACATATTTTTGTTAAAATTGTAATTTTTTTTAATTTAAATGGGTAATATTGTAATTTTATGTCTTAATAAGTACTTAAGGGTAAAATGGATAATTTGCTACTTTTGTTAGGGTTAATCATTAAAAATTTAGTCAGAGGGACTATTTTAATTGATTTTGAAAAAGTTAGGAACTTGAAGAGATAAATAGTGAAATATCGGTTAAAAAGTAATATTTTATAAAAAGTTAATAACCAAAATAATTTTTACTAAAAAAAAAATTAAAAATAGAAAAATAAAAAAAAACAAGTGGAGATGCAACAAGTGGAGGTGCGGTTTCATGGTGGAGATCCCACCTCCCTTGGTCATGGTGGAGGCCACATCGATCGGCGTGATCTTCTCTAGAGGATCCACGGATCTAGTTTGACTAAATCTCATACAATATCAAACTAGATCTCTTTTTATATTTTATATTTTTTATTGAATCCAGTTAGAATTTAAAAGATTTAAAAAGTACGAGTATATCGAATGTAGGTTTTCAAATAGTTCAACGAAATCTGGTAATTCACCTTTAAATAGTCCATTAAAATTTACGGGTATTCAATTCATATTTTTAAAGATTATACATATATTAAAAAAATTATTATTTTTATCGAAATTATTTAAGTGATAGAATTAGATGACTATTGATAAATTTTAAAATAAAAAATATAAATAAAAATACTCATAATAAATCTTTCCCTACCCATAGCGATTGATGAATTTTAAACTATTTTCAAGTAAATATTATATTTTTTTAAGATAAATTATTAAAAATTTATCCAATTTTATATAAAAATATAAAAAAGTCCAACAAATTATATACAACATTCTAACAAAATATATATGGAACCTATGGAATACATGAACTCCACTAAAATTTATCATTTTAAAAAATTTATCGAACTCAGACAAACTCTATATTGAATACACACCTCTTAAAGTAATTTTTTTTTTTTGGTTTGAACTAATTTAAGATTTTTAAGGCTATACGGCAAAGTTTTCATTGGACAACCAATTTTTTATTTATTCTTTTAATATCACTTATAAAATGACCCAAATGCCCTTCCACCATGGTTAAGTGTGATTCAACAATTTTGAGGAATAATCCTTGTAATAAACTGATTTCGGTTATTGAATGTAATTACATTTAATATCAGCGCAGTTAGTGCAATTAATCATATATATATATTTCTCTCGTGGTTAATGCAATTAACCCCCTATTGTTTATAAAATGACTCAAATACTTTTCAACCGTTACGGAATAACGGTGGTCAACTGTTAATATAATAAACTGACTTCGACTATTGAATACAATTACATCTAATATCGGAGTAGTTAGTTGCAATTAAACCTTATATATTTCCACCAACCCCACTCCAAATTATATATTCACTTTAGATAAAGTAAATCTAAGAGTGTGAGGAGGGATGCCCCAGTTTGTAGATTAGTAAATCTCCGTTTTTATGATTAGGTGGAGCTGTAGAGGAGCAAATAATTCTTCTTATAAGCCCCATTTGTCTCGACTTCAATTCCTCCCAATTTTTAAGGGATGGGAGTTGAAGATGCTTTAACTCTCACATGCGACCTCCCTTTTTATCATTGCATGATATTTTATTTTTATTTTCTTGAGATATTTTACTTGAAATCAAGAATAATAACTAACATCACCCTAAGTGGCATGGAAATTCTGTGAGACATTATATTCATTGAACATAGACAAACAACCCAACCATGCCCATTTCTTTATCATTAACCATTTACAAAACAATATTTCTCTGTGCTACCATTATTGTAAGTTACCTAAACACCTCAATATTCATTTTATAAAAAAAAATCTGACACTAAAAGGATTATGAGTCTATCAAGATTTATCGAGACTAAATATTATATATATAATATAAATATCTACTTTTATAATTATGAGATATTTACTCCGTAATATTAGAAAATAACTGTTCACATATATTTATAAAATATGTATTACTGGATTTAACCCCTTACATAAAGACGAAAGAGAAGGTATACACCAGTTCACGCAAAAGGGAATCATTTGTTTCTTCACTTTAACATGTATGACATCATTTCAAAAGTTGAAGAAGCAATAATTCAAAGATGTCCTATTGACCTCTCTTCAAGAGAATATACAAAGAAATTGAAAGAGAAGAGGTGTAGTCCTTTCAAAAAAAAAAAAGAAAAAAAGAGGTGTAGTCCTAAAGGGAGAAAACATATAGAAAAAGGCATCACATGCTTGCTTTTACTATGCCGACACCCATCATTTAATTTTTACACTTGGTTTTGACTCTCATCATTTATTTTTCAACTTTGAATCTATCACCTTTATGTTAATCTCACTTTGGTCAATTATGTTTATTAAAGTAAAATGAACATACAATTACACAGCACATTCAATGCCAAAATTTATGGACCTATTACAGTTTTTGACTTGAAATAAAGTTTTGATTTAAAAGTGAGTGATTGAGTAGAGAAAAGTCCTTCTTGATGAGGTAACAACCATCTTACATTATTTGTACACATATTTAATAAAATTTTATCATATATATATATATTGATATTTTAATTTTTTTTTTTTTGTAAACAAATGTATGCATGACAGTATTTATTATATATATAGACATATATCACCCAAATTAGTGATGTGAAATGTTTGTGTTGAAGAAGACTCTACAAACAAAATAAAAAACACCATTAATAAAGAGAGGTGGCAATCTAGCAAAGAAAAGGAATCAGAACTTATTCTGATGCATGTGACTAGCTAGCAAACACTTAATGTGTGGTGATCCCAGTGCTTAAGTATTGCTTGTTTAAGGGTGGCAAAACAAATTTTAAAAAGGTTAGCTAGACCCAGTTTGTCTATCTCATATCTCAATAGGAATAAAGAGTGAAAAAACAGAAGGGGTGCAACATTGTTATCATTAAAAAGTAGACAGTGATGGACAATAAATTATGTTAAACATGCAAGCCACTGTCCACCACAAGCAACCTTCTGCCCTTTATAATAATAATAAAAAAAATCTTTAGTAGGCCAGGTGCACTGTTAAGTAATGTACTCGATAATCAAAACTGTAAAATATGATAAGAAATGTACATGTATTACAACATATATCAATCACATATTATAACTTCAGTGGTTAAACGTATCGCTCGTCAGTGTTGGTGCACTGAATATTGAATATTTGCTACTCACCCACCCCCTAACTTGTACAACCCTTTATTCTCTTTATAAGAACTTCTCTTAACAGTTTTAATTCATACACAAGAAGAGCACATAGATAGCTATTTACAAACATAACAATGCAAAAGCTGTTGCCTTGTTATTTCCTCTTGTTGATATTTCTACTGTTTTCTTCTTTTCTGGCCTTGGCCTTTTCATGGAGCCAAAACATGCAATTCAACCAGGCTGAGAACTATGAGGGTTCTTCTGATCTTGTAGACCTTGAGTACCACATGGGTCCTGTCCTTGCATCTCCTATAAATTTGTACATAATCTGGTATGGTCATTGGAAGCCAACCCAACAAGCCACTATAAGAGATTTTTTATATTCAATCTCTTCTTCAGCCTCTTATCCTTCTGTTGCTGATTGGTGGAAAACAATCAGGCTCTACACTGATCAAACAGGATCAAACATCACGGGAAACTTAGTCCTCTCAGGGGAGTTGTATGATTTTAAATACTCTCATGGTGGTCATCTCAGTCGCTTAGATATCCAATCCATCATCAAAACTGCTGTCACTTCATATCCAAGACCGTTACCTCTCAATCCTCACAATGGCCTCTACTTGGTTCTAACCTCTTATGATGTTCAAGTTCAGGATTTCTGTAGAGCTGTTTGTGGTTTTCACTACTCCACATTTCCAACCATTGTTGGGGTCACTGTGCCCTATGCTTGGGTTGGTTACAGTGGAACTCAGTGTCCAGGCATGTGTGCCTATCCATTTGCTTGGCCAAAAGATTCAGGGAAGCCACCACCAAGCAGAAATGGAGGCCACGACATAATGGGTTCTCCTAACGGTGATCCGGGTGTGGATGGGATGATCAGTGTAATTGCTCATGAGCTAGCAGAAGTGACAAGCAACCCACTTGTGAATGCATGGTATGCAGGGGATGACCCAACTGCACCAACTGAAATTGCAGATTTGTGTTTGGGTGTGTATGGGTCTGGTGGTGGTGGTGGTTATGTGGGCAAAGTTTACAAGGATTCTTGGGGGCATGGCTTCAATGTGAATGGAGTTAAAGGAAGGAGGTTCCTGCTTCAATGGGTTTGGAACCCTTTGAAAAGGAGATGCTTTGGCCCTAATGCCTTGGACTAGTCATTAATTATCTCATTTTATGTGTATAGTTTTCTATATGCTTGTGCTTTTCATAGATACTTTTTGTGCAAACAACAAAGGTGTAGAAAAAGTAATATTAGATATCTCATCTTATTTGATGTGATAATTAGTAAATGAATATATATTAATAATAATTTAATCCACTTATTATATATCATATAAATTCAGTTGCTATACTATAAGTTGGGGTTAAGATAAAATACGAAGGTGATAAATCTATCATTAGTCAGTGTAAAAAACAATCAATCATTTATGGAACTTTTTACAAACTGAAAAAGATGGCCAATGGCATGCGCCACCGTAGTTTGAAACTTTGAATAAACAAAATTGCTACTGGATACTCATCAGTCATCCCATTCATTTTATTTTATTTTTGAAAAAAAAAATACCCATACTTCTTAGATTCTAAAGTAGAGAAGCACATTAATTTTTTTTTTTTGAAGTGGGTACAAATTACAATATTAACAACTGCGGGAACATATACACATGGTGAGAATCGAACCCCTCACCACTAAGGTGGGAGGGAGGTACATTAACCACTTTACTACAAGTGGGTGCGAATCAAAGTAAACTTAATTGTAATATAAAATAAAACAACAAAGTCTACACATCAAGAGAGAGAGAGGATTCATGTGCCTTCCAAAAAAAAAAAAATGTAACTTCTACACAGAGACAAGTAAATGTATGTAGAACAAAATATATAAACAATAACAATTGATGTAAAAAATTTCAGCCAAATGATCACTGCAGCCGTCTGAGTAACCAAGTGGAGCAAAATTGTTTTCCCAGATTCTTCACCAAATTGATTTTCTGCTAGTAAACAAATAAAAAAAAATGGGCCTCCTCTTCCTGCTTTCTATAATATTCATATCTCTGATGCAGGTACAAGTGGGTGATTTGTCAAGCTGGTCAAAAGAAAGGCCTTGAAAAATACATGATGTTACTTGAGATGAGAGTTGGCCTTTTCCAGAAATGAAATGTCAAAGACACGTCCAGAATCTTTTTGGATAGAGCATCTTGTCGAGCTTTTTCAGTCTCTGTTGCTTGCAGTTTAAATGAATTACATCACTAATGAAAGACGGAAACACTCAAGTATTTGATCAAACACTCCATGGGTTGGGCATTAAAAGAAAGAATTTGGGGACAGACAAACATATATCAAAGTAAATTTCTATAAACTTTAATTCTGAATATAATTCAGCGTAGATTCAATATTATTTGTTTTACAGTTGTGATAATATATATATTTTTTCAATATGCTATCTTTTTCTGATAAGCTTCGGCTGCACAACACTTAGCTTCACACCTATAACAACACCACATGTCCTTTTTGTTGATTATTGTCACTGTTATTCATATTACTAGACTTCACGTAACTCCATAAATGCGGATGATATAATGAATGTGTTGGGAAAATTAACCTCCCCAAAACCTCCTTAAAAATATGCTAAATATAAAAAATTATAGAGAAATAAAATAGAAAATAATAACAATTACCACAACACAATAATTTACGTGGAAAACTCCAAAACCAGGAGAAAAACCACGGCCCTCAGAAAGAAATTCACTATGTGATAAATTATTACAATCACACAGACTATTCTCTCAAGACTACCACACCAATACACTCACACTCTCTCAAAGCATAAAATAATTCACACCTCTCTACACTCTAAAATAAGAGAAACAAGAAAGGAATTTAATTAGAATTAAATATAATGCTTTAAGTGTATTTAATTGGTGCAATTAGAAACTAAGGACTTGATCTCCTTATATAGCCTTGAGAAGTCTTGACATATCCTTATTTTTCCAATATGGGATTCATATCCCTTCATTGCCTTCTCATTTGCTTTCACAATTTTGCCAATTTTTCAACAAATCTCCACCTTGGCAAAATACAGGAAACCTCCGCCCTTCCGTCGCAACTTTCATGCAACCATTGTATATACCGACAATCATAATTCTCAACCCAGAGAACTATCATACTCCACCATAAAAGTATACCACTTAGAATTAATCACCAATTCTAAGATTTCCACCTCGGCACATGTCGAACAAACTTGCTGAAATTTATGGTGCAACTCCCATGTTGGCTTTCCCCGGAAGTTCTTCAGCCATTGACATAATTCTACCACACACCTTGCATCAATGCCGCCAACTAATGCCCGTGTGCAAACTTATAGACCCACTAGTAGTGTCACATCCTTTTTCATAGCACCTAGTGATATGCTATAAGGATGTACATATCCTTCTCAAAGGATAAATTTAGTGTCTTCACAAGACACACTATTAGCTTGATTGTTGGAGCTACCTGCCGAACCTGCTCCACCATTTTGACAATTTTTCTTAACGTGCCCAGATTGCCCACACGCCCAGCAAAATATTTTCTTCCTGGAGTTATTCTTCTTCCAATTGCTCCTATTGCTAGCTACCAATGCTGTGTCTTCTGATGAAGTACGACCTCCACCCTTCAGCCTTCTCTCCTCATAAAGGAGTTTACCGGTAACTTCTGTAAAATTCAGAGTCTCCTTCCCATATACCAAAATAGGTTTCATATGTTCATAGGAAGATGGAAGAGACAATATAAGCCTTAAAGCTTTATCTTCGTCTTCAATTTCAATTCCAATAGACTCCAGTTCAGAAACAATACCATTGAGAACACTCAGATGATCTGAGATTTTTGCACCTTCCTCCATACGCAGAGTATGAAACTGTTCCTTCAGGTACAACCGATTTGAGATGCCTTTTGCCTGATACAACCCTTCAAGTTTTTCCCAGAGTTCCTTGGCTGAATGTATTCCATGCACATTTGCAAGAACATTCTTGGCCAAACACAGACGAATCACACTTGCAGCTCTCAAATCCATTTCTTCCCAATCTTCATTGCTCATACTAGACTCACCTTTGCTGGATTCACCTTTGCCGGAATCTTTTAAAACAGAGCCTGATTTCTCCTTTAATATCTTGTGTAACCCAGATTGTATTAACACATCCTTGACTTGCACTTGTCACAAGCCAAAATTAATCTTTCCATCAAATTTCTCTACATCAAACTTCAAATAAGAAAATTTAGACATTCTAACCGTATACTGAAATAGTGTCCGTAGTTCGTGAACAGCACTCCAGGTAAGTTCTCAGGAAAGAAAGGTGGGTCACAATGGACACACTTAAATACCAAGTCTTTCCTAGCCAGAACCTTCCTTAGACAAGCACTTCCACAATACTACCACACTTAACTCCAGCAACCAAGAACAAATTAGACCAAGAACAATTCTTTTCTGATGTGGAAGATCAGACAATACTGCAACCACAGAGCATACTAAGAATTTTCTAAAACCTCTGACACCTTAGCAACCAACCTAGGCTCTGATACCACTTGTTGGGAAAATTAACCTCCCCAAAACCTCCCTAGAAATATGCTAAATATAAAAAATTACAGAGAAATGAAATAGAAAATAATAACAATCACCACAACACAATAATTTACGTGGAAAACTCCAAAACCAGGAGAAAAACCACGGCCCTCAGAAAGAAATTCACTATGTGATAAATTATTACAATCACACAGACTATTCTCTCAAGACTACCACACCAATACACTCACACTCTCTCAAAGCATAAAATAATTCACACATCTCTACACTCTAAAATAAGAGAAACAAGAAAGGAATTTAATTAGAATTAAATACAATGCTTTAAGTGTATTTAATTGGTGCAATTAGAAACTAAGGACTTGATCTCCTTATATAGCCTTGAGAAGCCTTGACATATCCTTATTTTTCCAATATGGGATTCATATCCCTTCATTGCCTTCTCATTTGCTTTCACAATTTTGCCAATTTTTCAACAGAATGTTTACAACCAAAAGAAGAAAAAGCTCCACAAATATTTTGAGAAACTCTCGTGTTGCTTTTCCTTAAAAATTGATAAAGTGGGATTTAAATATGATTGTTTATTTCACGGTCTACCGTACTGATGATGATTGGAAATTAAAGAAAAAGATTATTAGTTTCGAACGTATAGAAGACGATCAAAACCTTGTGAAACATTTGAAAAATGTGCTTTTCGAATGGGGAATTGAAAAAAAAATATTGGAAAACTGGTTTAGTATTATAAGTTGTAATGAAAGAGAAAATTGGTTTAGTAGTCAAGGTTTACGCGTTGATCCCATTGATTATATTTGTGACATATGATAAAGTTCTAGATATAATCAAAGGGTGTTTATACAATTGTATGAGTGAAATTCTTAATTATAGTAGGGAGACTTCATCCCAGAATGGAAATTTTCATATTACAATAGAAAGAGCTAAGTCCTTGGGTAAGGAAGTGACTGCTGAAGTTATTCATTCGAATCAATATTTGGAATTGAAGTGGGAATACAGGTGTAATACTGCGGGTCTTTTTAAGATTGCATTGGATCTCAAAGTAGTATTTTTTGAGTTAGAGAGCATGGATCCTGATTTTAAATCTAAAAATCTAACAAAAGAACAATGAGATTAAGCACGGGTCATTCACAAGTGTTATGAAGATCTTACTGATACCGCATTTCTCAACCATTGGAGGAACTACTAGACTGCGAATATGTATTTCCCCGTAATTTGTAGCTTATATACGAAATCTCTTATGTTGAAGAAACATGAAGTTTGGTTATGTTATTGGTTCGGGTTCAAAAGTGAGGGGGACAAATATTGGTGCGTATACAAAATGGTTCTAGCAGTTGTAGTGTTATCAGTTGTAATGAAAAAGAAAACTGGTTTAGTGTTATCAGTTGTAATAAAAGAGAAAACTGGTTTAGTGGTCAAGGTTTACGCGTTGATCCCATTGATTATATTTGTGACATTTGTGATGAAGTTCAAGATATAATCAAAGGGTGTTTAAACAATTGTATGAGTGAAATATTTAATTATATTAGGGAGACATCATCCAAGAATGAAAATTTTCATATTGCAATAGAAAGAGCTAAGTCCTTGGGTAAGGCAGTGACTGCTGAAGTTATTCATTCGAAGCAAAATTTGGAATTGAAGTGGGAATACGGGTGTAATACTGCGAGTTTTTTTAAGATTGCATTGGATCTCAAAGAAGCATTTTTTGAGTTAGAGAGTATGGATGCTGATTTTAAATCCAGAAATCTAACAAAAGAACAATGAGATTAAGCAAGGGTCATTCACGGGTGTTATGAAGACCTTACTGATACCGCTTTTCTCAACCATTGGAGGAACTACTAGACTGCGAATATGTATTTCCCTGTGATTTGTCCCTTATATACAAAATCCCTTATGTTGAAGAAACATGAAGTTTGGTTATGTTATTGGTTAGGGTTCAAAAGTGAGGCGGACAAATATTGGTGCGTATACAAATTGGTTCTAGTAGTTGTAGTGTTATCAGTTGTAATGAAAGAGAAAACTGGTTTAATGATTAAGGTTTACACGTTGATCCTATTGATTATATTTGTGACATCTATGATGAAGTTTTAGATTAAATCAAAGGGTGTTTATACAATTGTATGAGTGAAATTCTTAATTATATTAGGGAGACATCATCCAAGAATGGAAATTTTCACATTGCAATAGAAAGAGCTAAGTCCATAGGTAAGGAAGTGACTGCTGAAGTTATTCCTTCGAAACAAGATTTGGAATTCAAGTGGGAACACTGGTATAATACTGCGGGTCTTTTTAAGATTGCATTGGATCTCAAAGAAGAATTTTTTGAGTTAGAGAGTATAGATTCTGATTTGAAGTCCAGAAATCTAACAAAAGAACAATGGGATCAAGCAAGGGTCATACACGAGTGTTCAGAAGACGTTACTGATACTGCTTTTTGCAACCATTGGAGGAACTACAAGACTGCGAATATGTATTTCCCCGTGATTTGTAGTTTATATACGAAATCCCTTATGTTGAAGAAACATGAAGTTTGGTTATGTTATTGGTTAGGGTTCAAAAGTGAGGCGGACAAATATTGGTACGTATGCAAATTGGTTCTAGCTCTTGAGGTGTTATCAGTTGTAATGAAAGAGAATACTAGTTTAGTTTTCAAGATTTATGCGTTGATCCCATTGATTATATTTGTGTCATCTGTGATGAAGTTCTAGAAATAATCAAAGGGGGTGTATACAATTGTATGAGTGAAATTCTTAATTATATTAGGGAGACATCCTCCAAGAACGAAAATTTTAAGATTGCAATATAAAGAGCTAAGTCTTTAGGTAAGTAAGTGATTGCTAAAGTTATTCCTTCAAAGCAAGATTTGGAATTGAAGTGGGAACACTGGTGTAATACTGCGGGTCTGTTAAAGATTGAATTGGATCTCAAAGAAGCATTTTTTGAGTTAGAGAGTATGGATCCTTATTTTAAATCAAGAAATATAACAAAAGAACAATAGGATCAAGCAGGGGTCGTTCACGAGTGTTACGAAGACCTTACTGACACCGCTTTCTCAACCATTGGAGGAACTACCAGACTGTGAATATGTATTTTCCCATAATTTGTAGCTTTTACACGAAATCCCTTATGTTGAAGAAACATGAAGTTTGGTTATGTTATTGGTTCATGTTCAAAAGTGAGGCGGATAAATATTGGTGCAGATACAAATTGGTTCTAGCTGTTGTAGTGTTATCAGTTGTAATGAAAGAGAAAACTGGTTTAGTGTTATTAGTTGTAATGAAAGAGAAAACTAGTTTAGTGGTCAGGATTTATGCGTTGATCCCATTGATTATATTTGTGACATCTGTGATGAAGTTCTAGATATAATCAAAGTGTGTTTAAACAATTGTATGAGTGAAATATTTAATTATATTAGGGAGAAATCATCCAAGAATGGAAATTTGTAGATTGCAATAGAAAGAGCTAAGTCTTTGGGTAAGGAAGTGACTGTTGGAGTTATTCCTTCGAAGAAAGATTTGGAATTGAAGTGGGAACAATAGTTTAATACTACGGGTCTTTTAAATATTGCATTGGATCTCAAAAAAACATTTTTTGCATTAGAGAGAATGGATCCTTATTTTAAATCCAGAAATCTAATAAAAGAACAATGGGATTAAGCAAGGGTCATTCATGAGTGATATGAAGACCTTACTGATACCGCTTTTCTCAACTGCTGGAGGAACTACCAGATGAGGAATATGTATTTTCCCGTAATTTGTAGCTTATATACGAAATCCCTTATGTTGAAGAAACACGAAGTTTGGCTATAATATTTGTTCGGGTTCAAAAGTGAGGTGGACAAATATTAGTGCGTATACAAATTGGTTCTAGTAGTTGTAGTGTTATCAGTTGTAATGAAAGAGAAAACTGATTTAGTGGTCAAGGTTTACGCGTTGATCCATTGATTATATTTGTGACATCTGTGATGAAGTTTTAGATTAAATCAAAGGGTGTTTATACAATTGTATGACTTAAATTCTTAACAATATTAGGGAGACATCATCCAAGAATGAAAATTTTCATATTGCAATAGAAATAGCTAAGTCCATGGGTAAGGAAGTGACTGCTGAAGTTATTCCTTCGCAGCAAGATTTGAAATTGAAATGGGAACACTAGTGTAACACTGCGGGTCCTTTTAAGATTGCATTGTATATCAAAAAAACATTTTTTGAGTTTGAGAGTATGGATCCTGATTTTAAATCCAAAAATCTAACAAAAGAGCAATGGGATCAAGCAAGGGTCATTCACAAGTTTAATGAAGACCTTACTGATCCGCTTTTCTCAACCATTGGAGGAACAACTAGACTGCGAATATATATTTCTCTATAATTTGTAGCTTATTTACGATATCCCTAATGTTGAAGAAACATGAAGTTTGGTTATGTTATTGGTTCAGGTTCAAAAGTGAGGCGGACAAATATTGGTTCGTATAAAAATTGGTTCTAGCAGTTGTAGTGTTATCAGTTGTAATGAAAGAGAAAACTGATTTAGTGTTATCAGTTTTATTGAAAGAGAAAACTGGTTTAGTGGTCATGGTATACGCGTTGATCCCGTTGATTATATTTGTGATATCTATGATAAAGTTCTAGATATAATCAAAGGGTGTTTATGCAATTATATGAGTGAAATTCTTAATTATATTAGAAAGATATCATCTAAGAATGGAAATTTTCATATTGCAATAGAAAGAGCTAAGTTCTTGGGTAACGAAGTGACTGCTGAAGTTATTCCTTCGAATCAATATTTGGAATTGAAGTGGGAATACTGGTTTAATACTGCGGGTCTTTTTAAGATTGTATTGGACGTCAAAGTAGCATTTTTTGAGTTAGAGAGTATGGATCCTAATTTTAAATCCAAAAATTTAACAAAAGAACAATGGGATCAAGCAAAGGTCATTGACGAGTGTTATGAAGACCTTACTGATACCGCTTTTCTCAACCATTGGAGGAACAACCAGACTGCGAATATGTATTTCTCCATAATTTGTAGATTATTTACGAAATCCCTAATGTTTAAGAAACATGAAGTTTGGTTATGTTATTGGTTCGGGTTCAAAAGTGAGGCGGACAAATATTGGCGCGTCTACAAATTGGTTCTAGCAGTTGTAGTGTTATCTGTTGTAATGAAAGAGAAAACTAATTTAGTGATATCAGTTTTAATGAAAGAGAAAACTGGTTTAGTGGTCAAGGTTTACGCGTTGATCCCATTGATTATATTTGTGACATCTGTGATGAAGTTCTAGATATAATCAAAGGGTGTTTATACAAATGTATGAGTGAAATTCTTAATTATAGTAGGGAAACATCATCCAAGAATGAAAATTTTCATATTGCAATCGAAAGAGCTAAGTCCATGGGTAAGGAAGTGACTGCTAAAGTTAATTGTTTCGCAGCAAGATTTGAAATTGAAATGGGAACACTGGTGTAATACTGTCGGTCCTTTTAAGATTGCAATGGATATCAAAAAAATATTTTTTGAGTTTGAGAGTATGGATCCTGATTTTAAATCCAAAAATCTAACAAAAGATCAATGGGATCAAGCAAGGGTCATTCACAAGTGTAATGAACACCTTACTGATACCGCTTTTCTCAACCATTGGAGGTACAACTAGACTGCGAATATGTATTTCTCCATAATTAGTAGCTTATTTACGAAATCCCTTATGTTGAAGAAACATGAAGTTTGGTTATGTTATTGGTTCGGGTTCAAAAGTGAGGCGGACAAATATTGGTTCGTATAAAAATTGGTTCTAGCAGTTGTAGTGTTATATGTTGTAATGAAAGAGAAAAGTGATTTAGTGTTATTAGTTTTAATGAAAGAGAAAACTGGTTTAGTGGTCAAGGTTTATGCATGGATCCCATTGATTATATTTTTGACATCTGTGATGAAGTTCTAGATATAATCAAATGGTGTTTATACAATTGTATGAGTGAAATTCTTAATTATATTAGGGAGATATCATCTAAGAGTGGAAATTTTCATATTGCAATAGAAAGAGCTAAGTCCTTGGGTAAGGAAGTGACTGCTGAAGTTATTCCTTCAAAGCAAGATTTGGAATTGAAGTGGGAACATTGGTGTAATACTACGGGTCTTTTGAAGATAGCTTTGGATCTCAAAGAAGCATTTTTTGAGTTAGAGAGTGTAGATCCTTATTTTAAAGTCAGAAATCTAACAAAAGAATAATGGAATAAGTGTCATTCACGATTGTTATGAAGACCTTACCGATACCGCTTTTCTCAACCGTTGGAGGAGCTACCAGATGGCGAATATGTATTTCCTCTTGATTTGTAGCTTATATTCTAAATCCCTTATGTCGAAGAAACATGAAGTTTTTTTACGTTATCGGTTCGGGTTCGAAAGTGAGGTGGACAAATATTGTTGCGTATACAAATTGGTTCTAGCTGTTGTAGTGTTATCAGTTTTAATGAAAGAGAAAACTGGTTCGGTGTTATCCGTTGTAATGAAAGAGAAAACTGGTTTAGTGGTCACTGTTTATGCGTTGATCCCGTTGATTATATTTGTGACGTCTTTGATGAAGTTCTAGTTATAAGCAAAGGGTGTCTATACAATTGTATGAGTGAAATTCTTAATTAAATTAGGGAGACATCATCCAAGAATGAAAATTTTTAGATTGGAATAGAAATAGCTAAGTCCTTGGGTAAGGAAATGACTGTTGAAGTTATTCCTTCGATGCAAGATTTGGAATTGAAGTGGTAACACTGGTGTAATACTGCGGGTTTTTTAAAGATTGCATTGGATTTCAAAGAAGTATTTTTTGAGTCAGTGAGTATGGATTGTAGCACCCCCCGACCCGACCCGGCCGGACCGACCCGGGGCGCGCTACTCGGACTTTCAGAACTTTTAAAAATTCATTTTGTAAACAGAAAACCATATAAATTATAGTTTAAAAAAAATCGTTTTCGAGTGAGCCCATTCAATACAAACTTTTTACAAAAATTCGGCAGAGTGCCGTTTGTTTTTCGGACTTTCCAAAACCTGCTTTTACACAAATCAAATCACATTACATTTTCACAAACACTTCTATAACACTTTCAAACAGTTGCGCACTCTGCCGTTTAGTGCGACTTATCAATTCAGTTTATAAAATAAAACAAAACAGACTTAAACATTTACAAACATGTTGATAATAAAATACAGAAATCATAAACTAGTTAATTACAAAACATTTTACAAAACATATTTACAAATTCCCTGTATATGCATGCTTTCAGAATATATATACACATAACAAAAATATAGCTACCCAACTGTACAAATCCTGTGACTCGGTCTGCAACTCTTTCTTCCTTCAGTCTTTAGCTTCGTCCGGATTCCTAGTACCTACGCGTTAGAAACAAAACTAACGCGCTAAGCATATAGCTTAGTGGGTGTACTATAAATTATAAACTCAATTAAATGAACCACAAATAAATATCTGTTAAGAAGAAATAAACCACAATATATATTCCATTCCATTTCAAAACGATTAAATTTCTAAATCAAAACATTAAACAATTTCAATCACTTTAATTTCAATAATGAGATCAATATACGAATGCTATCAATAAAATCATTCAGTACACTTTTCAATTCCAATCAATTCTGGCCCGCTAGAATACTAAACATATACGGACTGGAATATGGGTCAAACTCCCAACCCCCAGAACGAATTCTGAGGAGGTACGTGTCTCCCAACTCTAGGACCGTGGGTACGGAACCTAGAGAGGTACATAGCTCCCTATCACAGGAACGAATCCTTGGGAAGGTACATTAACTCCCAACCCCCAGGACGAATCCTGAGGAGGTACGTATCTCCCAGCCTCTGGACGAATCCAAGAGGAGGTACATCAGTATCATCAATATCAATCAATCAGTATCGGCGCAGTACTGCTCAGTAAAACCCAGCTGGTATACCAACCTCCTATATCCATTTCTATGTCTACGTATCCTAGGGCCGTTTCCGATAAACCAAATTCGCAAGAAATGTTGCAATAATTACTTAATAACAATAATTACTCAATAAACATACAAATCACATAATATTCTTCAAGAAACATATTCAATAATCTTATGAAAATCAAAATCAAGTATTTTAACGAAATCGAAATGTTCGCAATTACAATCGAAATATAATCTATCATAAAATCGGTCCGAAATCAACCATAGATCTACAAATCATCAATTTTACATATAGATAAACACTTTTCATTCGAATAATCGAAATCGAAAACTTTTAGCGAAATCGAAAACGAAACGAAAACGAAAACAAAACGATGACGAAAGACTTTTCGTAATGGTTCCGAAAACAAAAGTACACCAACCTCGAATCCGTGTTTTTCGTTCGAGAAATCGCGGTTCAACGATCTCTTTTTCGTTTTCCTTTCCTTTCCTCTTCTTCTTCTTCTTTTCTCTCCTTTTTCTTTCTTTTCTCGGTCACTCTCTCTCTTTCTTGCTCTTTGTCTCTCTCTTTCTCGCCTCTGTCTGAGTTCTGTGTGTTTCTCGCTTTCGCGAGAAGCTTCTTTTTTTTTTTATATTTTTTTCGCTACCGCGACCGCCGTCGCGACCTGTGGTCGCGGCACCAGGTCGCGATGCTCACTGGAGTGCACGCACCGCCTTCCTCGCGAGCGCGCCTTGGTCGCGCGAGTGGTTGCGCTGCTCTCTGCCCGTTTTTGACGCTTTCATCGCGAGCAAGCCATCGCGACCTGTGGTCGCGGTGACTGGTCGCGATGCTCACTGCCCAAAAATTGCATTTTTCACCGCGAGCGAGCTATCGCGACTTGTGGTCGCGGTGACCAGGTCGCGATGCTCTCTGGTTCAGTTTTTCAATTTTCAATTTTTTCACTATTCAATCTGGTCCGCTGGAAAAATTTATTACATTTACAACCCCTCAAATAGTAAAAATTTATTTTCACATATTTCATATATATCAAAAATTTATTACCCGAAATCCGGGATGTTACATGGATTGTTATTTTAAATCCAGAAATCTAACAAGAGAACAATGAGATCAATCAAGGGTCATTCACGAGTGTTATGTTGACCTTACCGATACAGTTTTTCTCAACCACTAAAGGAACTACTAGACTGCGAATATGTTTTTCCCCGTGATTTGTAGTTTATATATGAAATCACTTATGTTGAAGAAACGAGAAGTTTAGTTATGTTTTTGGTTCGGGTTCAAATGTATGGCGGATAAATATTGGTGCGCATACAAATCGGTTCTAGCTATTGTAGTGTTATCAGTTGTAATGAAAGAGAAAACTGGTTTAGTGGTCAAGGTTTACGCGTTGATCCCATTGATTATATTTGTGACATCTGTGATGAAATTCTAAATATAATCCAAGGGTGTTTATACAATTGTATAAGTGAAGTTCTTGATTATAATTGGGTGAGATCATCTAAGAATGAAAATTTTTATATTGTAATAGAAAGAGCTAAGTACTTGGGTAAGGAAGTGATTGCTGAAGTTATTCCTTGGAAGCAAGATTTGGAATTGAAGTGGGAACACTGGTGTAATACCATGGGTCTTTTAAATATTGCATTGGATCTAAAAAAAGTATTTTTTGAGTTAGAGAGTTTGGATCCTTATGTTAAATCCAGAAATCTAACAAAAGAACAATGGATAAGGGTCATTCACGAGTGTTATGAAGACCTTACTTATACCGCTTTTCTCAACCATTGGAAGAACTACCAGATGGTGAATATGTATTTCCTCGTGATTTGTAGCTTATTTATGAAATCCCTTATGTTGAAGAAACATGAAGTTTGGCTATGTTATTTGTTCAGGTTCAAAGTAAGGTGGACAAATATTGGTGCGTATACAAATTGGTTCTAGCTGTTGTAGTGTTATCAGTTTTAATGAAATAGACAACTGGTTTAGTGTTATCAGTTGTAATATAAGATAAAACTGGTTTAGTGGTCAATGTTTATGCGTTGATCCCATTGATTATATTTGTGACATCTTTGATTAAGTTCTAGATATAATCAAAGGGTGTCTATACAATTGTATGAGTGAAATTCTTAATTAAATTAGGGAGACATCATCCAAGAATGTAAATTTTTAGATTGCAATAGAAATAACTAAGTCCTTGGGTAAGGAAGTGACTGCTGAAGTTATTCCTTCGATGCAAGATTTGGAATTGAAGTGGGAACACTGGTGTAATACTGCGGGTTTTTTGAAGATTGCATTGGATTTCAAAGAAGTATTTTTTTAGTCAGTGAGTATGGATTCTTATTTTAAATCCAGAAATCTAACAAGAGAACAATGAGATCAATCAAGGGTCATTCACGAGTGTGTGTTATCAGTTGTAATGAAAGAGAATACTGGTTTAGTGGTCAAGATTTATACCTTGATCCCATTGATTATATTTGTGACATCTGTGATGAAGTTCTACAAATAATCAAAGGGGGTGTATACAATTGTATGAGTGAAATTCTTAATTATATTAGGGAGACATCCTCCAAGAACGGAAATTTTAAGATTGCAATATAAAGAGCTAAGTCTTTAGGTAAGTAAGTGACTGCTGAAGTTATTCCTTCAAAGCAAGATTTGGAATTGAAGTGGGAACACTGGTGTAATACTGCGGGTCTGTTAAAGATTGAATTGGATCTCAAAGAAGCATTTTTTGAGTTAGAGAGTATGGATCCTTATTTTAAATCGAGAAATAAAAGAAAAGAACAATGGGATCAAGCAAGAGTCGTTCACGAGTGTTACGAAGACCTTACTGACACCACTTTCTCAACCATTGGAGGAACTACCAGACTGTGAATATGTATTTTCCCATGATTTGTAGCTTTTATACGAAACCCTTATGTTGAAGAAACACGAAGTTTGGTTATGTTATTGGTTGAGGTTCAAAAGTGAGGCGGATAAATATTGGTGCGGATACAAATTGGTTTTAGCTATTGTAGTGTTATCAGTTGTAATGAATGAGAAAACTGGTTTAGTGTTATTAGTTGTAATGAAAGAGAAAACTGGTTTAGTGGTCAGGGTTTATGCGTTGATCCCATTGATTATATTTGTGACATCTGTGATGAAGTTCTAGATATAGTCAAAGGGTGTTTAAACAGTTGTATGAGTGAAATATTTAAATATATTAGGGAGAAATCATCCAAGAATGGAAATTTTCAGATTGCAATAGAAAGAGCTAAGTCTTTGGGTAAAGAAGTGACTGCTGAAGTTATTCCTTCGAAGAAAGATTTGGAATTGCAGTGGGAACAATAGTGTAATACTACGGGTCTTTTAAATATTGCATTGGATCTCAAAAAAATATTTTTTGCGCTAGAGAGAATGGATCCTTATTTTAAATCCAGAAATCTAATAAAAGAACAATGGGATCAAGCAAGGGTCATTCACGAGTGATATGAAGACATTACTGATACAGCTTTTCTCAACTGCTGGAGGAACTACCAGATGAGTAATATGTATTTTCCCGTAATTTGTAGCTTATATACGAAATCCCTTATGTTGAAGAAACACGAAGTTTGGCTATAATATTTGTTCTGGTTCAAAAGTGAGGTGGACAAATATTGGTGCGTATACAAATTGGTTCTAGTAGTTGTAGTGTTATCAGTTGTAATGAAAGAGAAAACTGGTTTAGTGATTAAGGTTTACGCGTTGATCCATTGATTATATTTGTGACATCTGTGATGAAGTTTTAGATTAAATCAAAGGGTGTTTATACAATTGTATGAGTGAAATTCTTAACAATATTAGGGAGACATCATCCAAGAATGAAAATTTTCATATTGCAATAGAAAGAGCTAAGTCCATGGGTAAGGAAGTGACTGCTGAAGTTATTCCTTCGTAGCAAGATTTGAAATTGAAGTGGGAACACTGGTGTAATACTGCGGGTCTTTTTAAGATTGCATTGGATATCAAAAAAACATTTTTTGAGTTTGAGAGTATGGATCCTTATTTTAAACCCAAAAATCTAACAAAAGAACAATGGGATCAAGTAAGGGTCATTCACAAGTGTAATGAAGACCTTACTGATACCGCTTTTCTCAACCATTGGAAGAACAACTAGGCTGCGAATATGTATTTCTCCAAAATTTGTAGCTTATTTACGAAATCCCTTATGTTGAAGAAACATGAAGTTTGGTTATGTTATTGGTTCGGGTTAAAAAGTGAGGTGGACAAATATTTGTCCGTATACAAATTGGTTCTAGCAGTTGTAGTGTTATCAGTTGTAATGAAAGAGAAAACTGATTTAGTGTTATATGTTTTAATGAAAGAGAAAACTGGGTTAGTGGTCAAGGTTTACGCGTTGATCCCATTGATTATATTTGTGACATCTGTGATGAAGTTCTAGATATAATCAAAGGGTGTTTATACAAATGTATGAGTGAAATTCTTAATTATAGTAGGGAAATATCATCCAAGAATGAAAATTTTCATATTGCAATAGAAAGAGCTAAGTCCATAGGTAAGGAAGTGACTACTGAAGTTATTCCTTCGCAGCAAGATTTGAAATTGAAATGGGAACACTAGTGTAACACTGTGGGTCCTTTTAAGATTGCATTGTATATAAAAAAAAAATATTTTTTGAGTTTGAGAGTATGGATCCTGATTTTAAATCCAAAAATCTGACAAAAGAGCAATGGGATCAAGCAAGGGTCATTCACAAGTGTAATGAAGACCTTACTGATCCGCTTTTCTCAACCATTGGAGGAACAACTAGACTGCGAATATATATTTCTCCATGATTTGTAGCTTGTTTACGATATCCCTAATGTTGAAGAAACATGAAGTTTGGTTATGTTATTGGTTCAGGTTCAAAAGTGAGGCGGACAAATATTGGTTCGTATAAAAATTGATTCTAGCAGTTGTAGTGTTATCAGTTGTAATGAAAGAGAAAACTGATTTAGTGTTATCAGTTTTATTGAAAGAGAAAACTGGTGTAGTGGTCATGGTATACGCGTTGATCCCGTTGATTATATTTGTGATATCTGTGATAAAGTTCTAGATATAATCAAAGGGTGTTTATGCAATTATATGAGTGAAATTCTTAATTATATTAGAAAGATATCATCTAAGATTGGAAATTTTCATATTGCAATAGAAAGAGCTAAGTTCTTGGTTAAGGAAGTGACTGCTGAAGTTATTCCTTCGAATCAATATTTGGAATTGAAGTGGGAATACTGGTTTAATACTGCGGGTCTTTTAAGATTGTATTGGACATCAAAGTAGCATTTTTTGAGTTAGAGAGTATGGATCCTAATTTTAAATCCAAAAATTTAACAAAAGAACAATGGGATCAAGCAAGGGTCATTGACGAGTGCTATGAAGACCTTACTGATACCGCTTTTCTCAACCATTGGAGGAACAACCGGACTGGGAATATGTATTTCTCCATAATTTGTAGATTATTTACGAAATCCCTGATGTTGAAGAAACTTGAAGTTTGGTTATGTTATTGGTTCGGGTTCAAAAGTGAGGCGGACAAATATTGGTGCGTCTACAAATTGGTTCTAGCAGTTGTAGTGTTATTTGTGGTAATGAAAGAGAAAACTAATTTAGTGTTATCAGTTTTAATGAAAGAGAAAACTGGTTTAGTGGTCAAGGTTTACGCGTTGATCCCATTGATTATATTTGTGACATTTGTGATGAAGTTCTAGATATAATCAAAGGGTGTTCATACAAATGTATGAGTGAAATTCTTAATTATAGTAGGGAAACATCATCCAAGAATGCAAATTTTCATATTGCAATCGAAAGAGCTAAGTCCATGGATAAGGAAGTGACTGCTGAAGTTATTCCTTCGCAGCAAGATTTGAAATTGAAATGGGAACACTAGTGTAACACTGCGGGTCCTTTTAAGATTGCGTCGTATATTAGAAAAACATTTTTTAAGTTTGAGAGTATGGATCCTGATTTTAAATCCAATAATCTAACAAATGAACAATGAGATAAAGCAAGGGTCATTCACGAGTGTTGTGAAGACCTTACTGATACCGCTTTTCTCAACCATTGGAGGAAATTCCAGACTACGAATATGTATTTTCCCATGATTTGTTGCTTTTATACGAAATCCCTTATGTTGAAGAAACATGAAGTTTGGTTATGGTGTTGGTTCGGGTTCAAAAGTGAGGCGGACAAATACTGGTTCGTATAAAAATTGGTTCTAGCAGTTGTAGTGTTATCAGTTGTAATGAAAGAGAAAACTGATTTAGTGTTATCAGTTTTATTGAAAGAGAAAACTGGTTTAGTGGTCAAGGTTTACGCATTGATCCCATTGATTGTATTTGCGACATCTGTGATAAAGTTCTAGATATAATCAATGGGTGTTTATACAATTATATGAGTGAAATTCTTAATTATATTAGAAAGATATCATCTAAGAATGGAAATTTTCATATTGCAATAGAAAGAGCTGAGCTCTTGGGTAAGGAAATGACTGCTGAAGTTATTCCTTTGAATCAATATTTGGAATTGAAGTGGGAATACTGGTTTAATACTGCGGGTCCTTTTAAGATTGCAATGGATATCAAAAAAATATTTTTTGAGTTTGAAAGTATGGATCCTGATTTTAAATCCAAAAATCTAACAAAAGATCAGTGGGATCAAGCAAGGGTCATTCACAAGTGTAATGAAGACCTTTCTGATACCTCTTTTCTCAACCGTTGGAGGAACAACTAGACTGCGAATATGTATTTCTCTATAATTAGTAGCTTATTTACGAAATCCCTTATGTTGAAGAAACATGAAGTTTGGTTATGTTATTGGTTCGGGTTCAAAAGTGAGGCGGACAAATATTGGTTCGTATAAAAATTGGTTCTAGCAGTTGTAGTGTTATTTGTTGTAATGAAAGAGAAAAGTGATTTAGTGTTATCAATTTTAATGAAAGAGAAAACTGGTTTAGTGGTCAAGGTTTACGCGTTGATCCCATTGATTATATTTGTGACATCTGTGATGAAATTCTGGATATAATCAAATGGAGTTTATACAATTGTATGAGTGAAATTCTTAATTATATTAGGGAGATATCATCTAAGAGTGGAAATTTTCATATTGCAACAGAAAGAGCTAAGTCCTTGGGTAAGGAAGTGACTGCTGAAGTTATTCCTTCAAAGCAAGATTTGGAATTGAAGTGGGAACATTGGTGTAATACTACGGGTCTTTTGAAGATAGCTTTGGATCTCAAAGAAGCATTTTTTGGGTTAGAGAGTGTAGATCCTTATTTTAAAGTCAGAAATCTAACAAAAGAATAATGGAATAAGTGTCATTCACGATTGTTATGAAGACCTTACTGATACCGCTTTTCTCAACTGTTGGAGGAGCTACCAGATGGCGAATATGTATTTCCTCTTGATTTGTAGCTTATATTCTAAATCCCTTATGTAGAAGAAACATGAAGTTTTTTTATGTTATCGGTTCGGGTTCGAAAGTGAGGTGGACAAATATTGTTGCGTATACAAATTGGTTCTAGCTGTTGTAGTGTTATCAGTTTTAATGAAAGAGAAAACTGGTTCGGTGTTATCCATTGTAATGAAAGAGAAAACTGGTTTAGTGGTCACTGTTTATGCGTTGATCCCGTTGATTATATTTGTGACGTCTTTGATGAAGTTCTAGTTATAAGCAAAGGGTGTCTATACAATTGTTTGAGTGAAATTCTTAATTAAATTAGGGAGACATTATCCAAGAATGAAAATTTTTAGACTGGAATAGAAATAGCTAAGTCCTTGGGTAAGGAAGTGACTGCTGAAGTTATTCCTTCGATGCAAGATTTGGAATTGAAGTGGGAACGCTGGTGTGATACTGCGGGTTTTTTGAAGATTGCATTGGATTTCAAAGAAGTATTTTTTGAGTCAGTGAGTATGGATTCTTATTTTAAATCCAGAAATCTAACAAGAGAACAATGAGATCAATCAAGGGTCATTCACGAGTGTTATGATGACCTTACCGATACTATTTTTCTCAACCACTAAAGGAACTACTAGACTGCGAATATATATTTCCCCGTGATTTTTAGCTTATATACGAAATCGCTTATGTTGAAGAAACAAGAAGTTTAGTTATGTTTTTGGTTAGGGTTCAAAAGTATGGCGGACAAATATTGGTGCGCATACAAATTGGTTCTAGCTGTTGTAGTGTAATCAGTTGTAATAAAAGAGAAAACAGGTTTAGTGGTCAAGGTTTACGCGTTGATCCCATTGATTATATTTGTTACATCTGTGATGAAATTCTAGATATAATCCAATGGTGTTTATACAATTGTATGAGTGAAGTTCTTAATTATAATTGGGTGAGATCATCTAAGAATGGAAATTTTCATATTGCAATACAAAGAGCTAAGTACTTGGGTAAGGAAATGATTGCTGAAGTTATTCCTTGGAAGCAAGATTTGGAATTGAAGTGGGAACACTGGTGTAATACCATGGGTGTTTTAAATATTGCATTGGATCTCAAAAAAGTATTTTTTGAGTTAGAGAGCATGGATCCTTATTTTAAATCCAGAAATCTAACAAAAGAACAATGGATAAGGGTCATTCACGAGTGTTATAAAGACCTTACTTATACCGCTTTTCTCAACCGTTGGAAGAACTACCCGATGGTGAATATGTATTTCCCCGTGATTTGTTGCTTATTTACGAAATCCCTTATGTTGAAGAAACATGAAGTTTGGCTATGTTATTTGTTCGGGTTCAAAGTAAGGTGGACAAATATTGGTGCGTATACAAATTGGTTCTAGCTGTTGTAGTGTTATCAGTTTTAATGAAATAGACAACTGGTTTAGTGTTATCAGTTGTAATAAAAGATAAAACTGGTTTAATGGTCAAGGTTTATGCGTTGATCCCATTGATTATATTTGTGACATTTGTGATGAAGTTCTAGATATTATCAAATGGTATCTATACAATTGTATGAGTGAAATTCTTAATTATATTTGGGAGACATCATCCACGAATTGAAATTTTATGATTGCAATAGAAAGAGCTAAATCTTTGGGTAAGGAAGTGACTACGGAAGTTATTCCTTGGAAGCAAGATTTGGAATTGAGGTGGGAACACTGGTGTAATACTACGGGTCTTTCGAAGATTGCTTTGGATCTTAAAGAAGCATTTTTGGAGTTAATGAGTATGGATCCTGATTTTAAATCCAGTAATCTAACAAACGAACAATGGTATCAAGCAAGGGTCATTCACGAGTGTTCTGATTACCTTACTGATACCGTTTTTCTTAACCACTGGAGGATCTACTAGACTGCGAATAGGTATTTTCCCGTGATTTGTAGCTTATATATGAAATCGCTTAAGTTGAAGAAACAAGAAGTTTTGTTATGTTGTTTGTTCGGGTTCAAAAGTAAGGCGGACAAATATTGGTTCTTTTACAAATTGGTTCTAGCTGTTGTAGTGTTATCAGCTGTAATGAAAGAGAAAACTGGTGTAGTAGTCAAGGTTGTAACATCCCAAAATTTTGGATAATTAATTTTGAATATGTGGATAAAATATTTGTGAGTTGTAGTGTTATTAAATTTTGGTAATGTTTATTTTTATGGTTTTCAGGTGGACCAGGTGGAACGGTCCAGAAATGATGCATGAAGAAAAAAGGAGTGAAAAACAGGGGCAGTGTGTACCGCGACCCCTCACCGCGACCACAGATCACGATGAGTTGCTTGCGGCGAAAAATGGCATTTTTGGGCAGTGAGCAACGCGACCTGGTCACCGTGACGACTGGTTCGGGATGAAAAAGTGAAAATTCTAGCAGTGAGCATCGCGACCACCAGCGCGACCAGGGTACCGCGATGGGTGATCGCGATGGAGTTGCTCCAGTGAGCAACGCGACCTGGTGGGGCGACCACAGGTCGCGATGACGGTCGCGACGACCGAAAGATTATAAAAAAAATAAGTTGTCGCAGAAGCCTCTAGAAAAACAGAACAGAAAAGAGAAAGGGAGGAAAAGATAGATCGAGAGAGAGCGAGAGAGAAGAAGAAAAGGAAAAAGAAGAAGAGAAAGGAGAAGAAGAAGAAGAAGAGAAAGAAGAAGAAGAGAAGAGGAAGGAAAGAGAGAAGGAAAGAAAAGAAAAAGATGAAAGAGAAAGAGAAAGGGAAAGAAAAAAGAAAACCTAGAAACGCGATTGTCGAGAGGAAAACGGTATCCAGGTTGGTGTACACCCGTTTTCGAAATCTTTACAACGATTTATTTGAAGAATTTCATTATTATGTGTTTATATTATTTTCATTGGAATGATTTTATTGTTGATCGTATTTCAATTATTACGATTTTATTGAAATTACTAGTGTTAGAACCTTGTATGAATATTGTTTACTTTTCATGAAATCATATATGTATATTTTAAGAATATCGTTTGAATTGTATATTTATTGAGTTGACCGTGGATTTATAAATTACAGTTATTATTTGTAAATGTTATATCGAAACGGCCCTAGGATACTTGGACATAGAAATGGATATAGGAGGTTGGTATACCAGCTCGGTTCTGTTAGCAGTACTGCACCGATATTGAGATTGATATTGATGATTTATCATGTACCTCTTCATGGATTCGTCCAGGGGTAGGGAGACACGTACCTCATCACGGTTTCGTCCTGGGGTAGGGAGACACGTACCTTCCTAAGGATTCGTTTCTGGGATAGGGAGATATGTACCTCTCTAGGGTCCGAACCCTCGGTCCTAGAGTAGGGAGATACGTACCACTCTTAGGATTCGTCCTAGGGTGGGAGTTATGTTCGACAGACAGCCACTGTGGTCGAACGACCCATATTCCAGTCCTGGTTTATATTGAGTATTCTAGAGGGCCAGAATTGAAGTGAATTGAATAATATGTTTATACGTGAATTTCGAAATCGATTTTATACGTTTATGATTATAACTTAATTTATGATTTGGTTTTGTATGGATTATAAATTGTAATAAGTTGTTTCTATATAATTGATTTCATTCGTTTTATTTCTGTAAATGATTTGCATCGTAACATGTTTATATACGATCATATTGTGATATTTTTATTATGAAAAATTATTTATGATTTTAATACTTGAGTTTAGTGTACACCCACTAAGCTATATGCTTAGCGCGTCGGTTTTTATTGCGCGTAGGTCACAGGGATACCGAGGCAGATAAGGAGTAGAGAGGAGGTACCTGCAGCTAGAAGAATTCGTAGTCACTGCATTTATTGGGTAGTGATATAGTTTTGTATGTTATATTTTGTAAGCATGTATATATTAAAGTCTGTAAATTCGATGATTTTATATCTGTTTTGTAAATAATTTATGATTTCTGTTAGTTTTTATTTAAAAAGGTTTGTACCTACTGAATTCTGAATTATTTTATTTTAAAAACTGTTGGAAAGTCGCACTAAACGGCAGAGGGCGCATTTGAATGAAATGAGATTTGAAGTGTTATGGATTTTATGTGATTTGAGTTTTATTTGAAACAGGTTTTGAGAAATCAGAAAAACAGAGGGAACTCTGCCGAAATTTTTTAAAACTGTATTTTCAATGGGCTTACTAGAAAAATATTTTTAAATTACAAATTGATATGATTTTCAATGGTTTGAAATGTATAAAGTGAATTTAAAAAGTATTTGAAAACCCGGTAGCGCTCCCTGGGTCGATCCAGTCGGGTCGGGTCAGGGGGTGTTACAAAGGTTTACTCGTTGATTTCATTGATTATATTTGTGACATCTGTGATGAAGTTCTAGATATAATCAAAGGGTGTTTATACAAATGTATGAGTGAAATTCTTAATTATATGAGGGAGAGATCATTCAAGAATAGAAATTTTCAGATTGCAATTGGAAGAGCTAAGTTTTTTGGTAAGGAAGTGACTGCTGAAGTTATTCCTTCGAATCAATATTTGGAATTGAAGTGGGAATACTGGTGTAATACTGTGGGTCTTTTTAAGATTGCATTGGATCTCAAAGAAGCATTTTTTGAGTTAGAGAGTATGGATCCTGATTTTAAATCCAAAAATCTAACAAAAGAATAATGGGATCAAGCAAGGGTCATTGATGAGTGTTATGAAGACCTTACTGATACTGCTTTTCTCAACCATTGGAGGAACTACCAGACTGCGAAAATGTATTTCTCCATAATTTGTAGCTTATTTATGAAATCCCTTATGTTGAAGAAACATGAAGTTTGGTTATGTTATTGGTTTGGGTTCAAAAGTGACGCAGACAAATATTGGTGCATATACAAATTGGTTCTAGCAGCTGTAGTGTTATCTGTTGTAATGAAAGAGAAAACTGATTTAGTGTTATCAGTTTTAATGAAAGAGAAAACTGGTTTAGCGGTCAAGGTTTACACATTGATCCTATTGATTATATTTGTGACATTTGTGATGAAGTTCTAGATATAATCAAATGGTGATTATACAATTATATGAGTGAAATTCTTAATTATATTAGGGAGATATCATCTAAGAATGGAAATTTTCTTATTGCAATAGAAAGAGCTAAGTCCTTGGGTAAGAAAGTGACTGCTGAAGTTATTCCTTAAAAGCAAGATTTGGAATTGAAGTGGGAACACTGGTGTAATACAACGGGTCTTTTGAAGATTACATTGGATCTCAAAGAAGTATTTTTTGAGTCAGTGAGTATGGATTCTAATTTTAAATCCAGAAATCTAAAAAAATAACAATGGGATCAAGCAAGGGTCATTCACGAGTGTTATGATGACCTTACGGATACCCTTTTTCTCAACCACTAAAGGAACTACCAGACTGCGAATATATATTTCCCCGTGATTTGTAGCTTATATACGAAATCACTTATGTTGAAGAAACAAGAAGTTTGGTTATGTTTTTGGTTCGGGTTAAAAAGTAAGGCCGGCAAATATTGGTGCGCATACAAATTGGTTCTAGCTGTTGTAGTGTTATCAGTTGTAATGAAAGAGAAAACTGGTTTAGTGTTATCAGTTGTAATAAAAGAGAAAACTTGTTTAGTGGTCAAGGTTTACGCGTTGATCCCATTGATTATATTTGTGACATCTATGATGAAATTCTAGATATAATTCAAGGGTGTTTATACAATTATATGAGTGAAGTTCTTAATTATAATAGTGTGAGATCATCTAAAAATGAAAATTTTCATATTGCAATACAAAGAGCTAAGTCCTTGGGTAAGGAAGTGATTGCTGAAGTTATTCCTTGAAAGCAAGATTTGGAATTGAAGTGGGAACACTGGTGTAATACTATGGGTCTTTTAAATATTGCATTGGATCTCAAAAAAGTATTTTTTGAGTTAGAGAGTATGGATCCTTATTTTAAATTCAGAAATCTAACAAAAGAACAATGGATAAGGGTCATTCACGAGGGTTATGAAGACCTTACTTATACCGCTTTTCTCAACCGTTGGAAGAACTACCTGATGGCGAATGTGTATTTCCCCGTGATTTGTAGCTTATATACGAAATCCCTTATGTTGAGGAAATATGAAGTTTGGCTATGTTATTTGTTCGGGTTCAAAAGTGAGGTGGACAAATAGTGGTGCGTATACAAATTGGTTCTAGCTGTTGTAGTGCTATTAGTTTTAATGAAAGAGACAACTAGTTTAGGGTTATCAGTTGTAATAAAAGATAAAACTGGTTTGGTGGTCAAGGTTTATGCGTTGATTCCATTGATTATATTTGTGACATCTGTGATGAAGTTCTAGATATAATCAAATGGTGTCTATATAATTGTATGAGTGAAATTCTTAATTATATTAGGGAGACATCATCCAAGAATTGAAATTTTATGATTGCAATAGAAAGAGCTAAATCTTTGGGTAAAGAAGTGACTGCGGAAGTTATTCCTTGGAAGCAAGATTTGGAATTGAATTGGGAACACTGGTGTAATACTACGGGTCTTTTGAAGATTGATTTGGATCTAAAAAAAGCATTTTTGGAGTTAGTGAGTATGGATCCTGATTTTAAATCCAGTAATCTAACAAAAGAACAATGGGATCAAGCAAGGGTCTTTCACGAGTGTTCTGATTACCTTGCTGATACCGTTTTTCTTAACCACTGGACGACCTACCAGACTGCGAATAGGTATTTCCCCGTGATTTGTAGCTTATATATGAAATCGCTTATGTTTAAGAAACAAGAAGTTTTGTTATGTTGTTTGCTCGGGTTCAAAAGTAAGACGGACAAATATTGGTGCTTTTACAAATTGGTTCTAGTTGTTGTAGTGTTATCAGCTGTAATGAAAGAGAAAACTGGTTTAGTAGTCAAGGTTTACTCGTTGATCCCATTGATTATATTTGTGACATCTGTGATGAAGTTCTATATATAATCAAATGGTGTCTATACAATTGTATGAGTGAAATTCTTAATTATCTTAGGGAGACATCATCCAAGAATTGAAATTTTATGATTTCAATAGAAAGAGATAAATCTTTAGGTAAGGAAGTGACTGCGGAAGTTATTCCTTAGAAGCAAGATTTGGAATTGAAGTGGGAACACTAGTGTAATACTACGGGTCTTTTGAAGATTGCTTTGGATCTCAAAGAAGCATTTTTGGACTTAGTGAGTATGGATCCTGATTTTAAATACAGTAATCTAACAAAAGAACAATGGGATCAAGCAAGGGTCATTGACGAGTGCTCTGATTACCTTATTGATACCGTTTTTCTTAACCACTGGACGACCTACCAGACTGCGAATAGGTATTTCCCTGTGATTTGTAGCTTATATATAAAATCGCTTATGTTGAAGAAACAAGAAGTTTTGTTATGTTGTTTGTTCGGGTTCAAAAGTAAGGCGGACAAATATTGGTGCTTTTACAAATTGGTTCTAGCTGTTGTAGTGTTATCAGCTGTAATGAAAGAGAAAACTGGTTTAGTGGTCAAGGTTTATGCATTGCTCACATTAATTATATTTGTGACATCTGTGATGAAGTTCTAGATATAATCAAATGGTGTCTATACAATTGTATGAGTGAAATTCTTAATTATATTAGGGAGACATCATCCAAGAATTGAAATTTTATGATTGCAATAGAAAGAGCTAAATCTTGGGGTAAGGAAGTGACTGCGGAAGTTATTCCTTGGAAGCAAGATTTGGAATTGAAGTGGGAACACCGGTGTAATACTACGGGTCTTTTGAAGATTGCTTTGGATCTCAAAGAAGCATTTTTGGAGTTAGTGAGTATGGATCTTGATTTTAAATCCAGTAATCTAACAAAAGAACAATGGGAATAAGCAAGGGTCATTCACGAGTGTTCTGATTACCTTACTGATACCATTTTTCTTAACCACTGGAGGACCTACCAGACTGCGAATAGGTATTTCCACGTGATTTGTTGCTTATATATGAAATCGCTTATGTTGAAGAAACAAGAAGTTTTGTTATGTTGTTTGTTCGGGTTCAAAAGTAAGGCGGACAAATATTGTTGCTTTTACAAATTGGTTCTAGCTGTTGTAGTGTTATCAGCTGTAATGAAAGCGAAAACTGGTTTAGTAGTCAAGGTTTACTCGTTGATCCCATTGATTATATTTGTGACATCTGTGATGAAGTTCTAAATATAATCAAAGGGTGTTTATACAAATGTATGAGTGAAATTCTTAATTATATTAGGGAGGCATCATCCAAGAATAGAAATTTTCAGATTGCAATAGAAAGAGCTAAGTCTTCTGGTAAGGAAGTGATTGCTGAAGTTATTCCTTCGAATCAATATTTGGAATTAAAGTGGGAATACTGGTGTAATACTGCGGGTCTTTTTAAGATTGCATTGGATCTCAAAGTAGCATTTTTTGAGTTAGAGAGTGTGGATCCTGATTTTAAATCCAAATATCTAACAAAAGAACAATGGGATCAAGCACGGGTCATTGACGAGTGTTATGAAGACCTTACTGATACCGCTTTTTTCAACCATTGGAGGCATTATCAGACTGCGAATATGTATTTCTCCATAATTTGTAGCTTATTTACGAAATCCCTTATGTTGAAGAAACATGAAGTTTGGTTATGTTATTGGTTCTGGTTCAAAAGTGAGGCGGACAAATATTGGTGCGTATACAAATTGGTTCTAGCAGTTGTAGTGTTATCTGTTGTAATGAAAGAGAAAACTGATTTAGTGTTATCAATTTTAATGAAAGAGAAAATTGGTTTAGCGGTCAAGGTTTACGCATTCATCCCATTGATTATATTTGTGACATCTGTTATGAAGTTCTAGATATAATCAAATGGTGTTTGTACAATTATATGGGTGAAATTCTTAATTATATTAGGGAGATATCATCTAAGAATGGAAATTTTCTTATTGCAATAGAAAGAGCTAAGTGCTTGAGTAAGGAAGTGACTGCTGAAGTTATTTCTTAAAAGCAAGATTTGGAATTGAAGTGGGAACACTGGTGTAATACAACAGGTCTTTTAAAGATTGCATTGGATCTCAAAGAAGCATTTTTTGAGTTAGAGAGTATGGATCCTTATTTTAAATCCAGAAATCTAACAAAAAAACAATTGGATAAGGGTCATTCATGAGTGTTATGAAGTCCTTACTGATACCGTTTTTCTCAACCGTTGGAAGAACTATCAGATGGCGAATATGTATTTCCTCGTGATTTGTAGCATGTATTCGAAATCCCTTATGTTGAAGAAACATAAAGTTTTTTTATGTTATTGGTTCAGGTTTGTCAGCTTGTGAAACTTTTCTAGATACTTCTTTGCTAATAGATGTAATCATTTTAGTTTACTTTAGTTGGTAATGGTTTGTTGTTAATGTATGATATTCCAGATTTTATGAAAATCTGTCTACCTAATGATAATGTATTAGTGTATGTTTTTGGTTGTAACATATGGCTGTAAACTCTCTATGTACTTCTTTTATAAATATCAATGGAAAAGTAAAAAAAAAAAAAAAATTAGAGTAATGCAGCAAATCAATAGTGCTCTGTTTTTCTCTTCATTGTTCATGGTTCGATGGTTTTTTGGTTATGGTATTAATTCAAAGCTAACAGTGGTATCAGAGCATTGTTCTTATGGACTGTGAGGTTTAAATCAATAAAAATATTGAGAGTTTTGTTTAGAGTTCAAACACTTGTTCTTGAGTGATTAAACACCTATGAGTAATCAGATGGCTTTAGGAAGCAATACTGCTTCTACTATTCCTCAATTTTCTGGGTAAAATTATCAAATTTGGTTTGTTAAAATGAAGTCATATTTGAAGTCCTTGGGTTTATGGGAGATTGTAGATGAAGATAAGCAAGTTCCATCACTGAGAGCTAATCCCACTATAGCTCAAATAAAGCAACATGAGGAAGAGAAGATGAAGAGGGATAAAGCTGTTACTTGTTTGCACTCAGCTTTGACAGATGCTGTGTTTACAAGCATCATGCATCTTGAAACATCCAAGCAGATATGAGATGAGCTAAAAGAAAGGTACGAGGGAAGTGAGAGAGTAAGATCAATCAAATTATTAACTCTCAAGAGAGAGTTTGAAATGTTGAAGATGAAGGAGAATGAATCTGTTAATGCTTATTCTTCAAAGATATTAGGACTGGTGAACCAGATGAGGCTCTATGGTGAGGCTGTGCAAGATTATAAAGTAGTTGAAAAAATGTTGATCAGCTTACCCGAAAAATTTGAAGCCAAAGTTGCTGCCATTGAGGAGTCATGTGATCTCAAGAAATTAACTATTCTTGAGATAATCAGTAAATTGCAGGCTCAAGAACAAAGAATTTCTATGAGAGTGGATGATATGACTGAAGGTGACAAGGGGAAGCAACATGTTCAAAGGGATCAAAAGAAGTAGAATTATGAAAAAAAAGGTGGTGATCAAAAAGGAAAAGGCAAGATGGATAGGAGTTCAACTGAATCTGCAGTAAAATACAAGTTTCCTCCCTGTTCAGTCTGCAAAAGAACAAACCACATGTCAAAAGACTATTGGTATAAGGGGAAGCCACAAATTCAATGCAACTATTGCAAGAAGTGGGGATATAGAGAGAAGGATTGCAGATCTAAGCAAAACCAGACTCAGCCACAAACTGCACAACATGCCAACTTTATTGATGAACAAAACCCAAGCTGAAGATCACTTGTTCATAGCTACTCAAGCATGTTATTCAGCTTCAAAAGATGTATGGTACGTGGATAGTGGTTGCATAAGCCACATGGCAGGGGACTCAAGCCTCTTCACTGCTCTAGACAGAACTAACAGAACCAAAGTAAAGCTTGGAAATGGAGAGATGGTCCAGGCTACAGGAAGAGGTACAGTCTCTGTTCACACTAGCAAAGGTCCAAAATTAATTCATGATGTGTTGTTGATTCCTGATTTGGATCAGAATTTGCTTAGTGTTGCACAATTATTAAAAAAGGGATATTCACTTTCATTTAAAAATAATGGCTGCACTATATTAGATTCAAATGATTATGAAGTTGTTAAAGTTAAAATGTGTGATAATAGCTTTCCAATCAGTTGGAATCAAGTGAATCACTCAGCACTTGTTTCCAAACATGATGATTCTATATTATGGCACAAAATATATGGTCATTTCAACATGAATGCATTGAAGTATTTGCAATCCCATGATATGGTTAGAGACATGCCTACAGTCAACTGTATTAATGATTTATGTGATGCTTGTCAATTGGGAAAAATGCATAGAAAGCCTTTCTCATCAAATAATGTTATAAGGGCAAAGAACAAGTTGGAGCTTGTTCATACTGACTTGTGTGGCCCTATGAGTGTTCTCTCTCTAAGCCAAAACAAGTACTTTATCCTTTTTATTGATGATTTGACTAGAATGACATAGGTGTATTTTTTATCAAGTAAAGCTCAAACTTTTAATGTTTTTAAAAAGTTTAGAGCTATGGTAGAGTTTGAGAGTGGCTACAAGATTAAAATGTTGAGATCAGACAATGGAAAGGAGTATACCTCTAATGAATTTAATGTGTTTTGTGAAGATATGAGGATCATTCATCAATTGACTGTTAGCTACACTCCTGAGCAGAATGGAGTTTCAGAGAGAAAAAATAGAACGGTTATGGAAATGGCAAGATGCTTAATTGCAGAAAAGAAATTACCAAAAAGTTTTTAGGCCGAAGCTGTTTATACAGTAGTGTATCTCTTGAACAGGCTGCCAACTAGAGCTGTTCAAGGGAAAACACCAATTGAGGCTTGGTCAGGAGTGAAGCCCTCTGCCAAACACTTGAAGACCTTTGGATCAATCTACTATACTCATATTGCAGATGTTAAGAGATCCAAATTGGATGCTAAAGCTGAGATGGGGATTTTCTTGGGTTATGCAGCAAGATCTAAGGGTTATAGAGTGTACAATATAAACTCAAAGAAGATTGTAATTAGTAGAGACATTCAAGTTGATGAGGATGCATATTGGGATTGGGGAAATAATCAAGTTCAAAAAAGTGTAAAATCAGCATAGTTGACAGCCATTCCTGCTACAATTGATAACCAAAATAAAGATGCAAATGATATTGAAGATCAAGAAGATGAATCTGACTCTCTAGTGCTAAAGACTAAGTCTTTAGCTGAAATCTATGAAAAATGCAGCTTTGCTGTAAATGAGCCTTCTTGCTTTGAAGAAGCTTCAATGCAAACAGAGTGGAATAATGCAATGAAGGAGGAGCTGGCAATGATCAACAAAAATGGCACCTGGGAACTCACTTCAAGGCCTAAAGACAGACATGTGATTGGTGTCAAATGAGTTTACAGGACAAAATTGAACCCCAATGGTTCCAGACTTGTTGTAAAAGGATATTCTCAATGTGGATGGAAGATCTTTCATTTGGATGTTAAATCAGCCTTTTTAAATGGAGTTTTGCAAGAAGAAATTTATGTTGAGCAGCCTATTGGTTTCATTGTTGCAGGTCATGAAGATAAAGTTTAAAAGCTTCACAAAGCCTTGTATGGGTTGAAGCAGGCTCCAAGAGCCTGGTATAGCAGAATTGATGCTCACTTTCTTCAAAATGGTTTTAGGAGGAGCCAAAATGAGCCTACTCTTTATGTGAAAGATTGTGGAAATTTAAAGAAGCTTATAGTGTCACTTTATGGAGATGATTTGTTGGTCACTGGTGATGATATTCATGAAATTGACAAATTCAAGAAGAGTATGTTACAGGTTTTTGAAATGAAAGATCTTGGAGAGATGAGTTATTTTTTGGGAATGGAAGTGCATCAGTCCAATGATGGAATTTTTCTCTCTAAGAGAAAGTATGCAAAAGATATGCTGAGAAAGTTCAAATTGAAGAGTTGTAATTCTGTCTCAACTCCACTTGCTGTAAATGAAAAGCTCTCTAAAGCTGATGGTGATGCAAAGGCAAATGTAACTCAGTATAGAAGTTTAGTTGGCAGCCTTCTCTACTTGACTGCAACCAGACCAGATTTGATGTTCTCAGCTAGCTTACTTTCAAGGTTCATGCATTCACCAAGTTTGACACATTTTGGTGTTAGTAAAAGAGTCTTGAGGTACCTAAAAGGTACTATGGATCTTGGCATTTGGTATGGGAGAAGTGATGGAAAACTTAAAGGTTTTGTTGACAGTGATTGGGCAGGATCTATAAATGATTCTAAAAGCACAACTGGGTATGTGTTTTCACTTGGGAGTGGAGTATTTTCATGGAACTCAAAAAAGCAAGATATAGTTGCTCAATCATCAGCTGAAGCTGAGTATATTGCTGCAGCAGTAGCTTCAAATCAAGCTATATGGATTAGAAATGTCTTGACAGACCTGGATTATGTGCAAGAGGAACCTAGTGTGTTATGGTGTGACAACAATTCAGCCATTTCTATTGCTAAGAACCCTGTCCAACATGGGAGAACAAAGCATATAAATGTCAGATTTCATGCTATAAGAGAAGCATAAAAGAATGGAGATGTTCAGTTGATGCATTGTAGGTCTGAAGAGCAATTGGCAGACATATTAACTAAGGCACTTCCTTGTACCAAGTTTAATGTGCTGAGAAGCAAGCTGAGAGTACTTAAGAAAAGTTTCAAGGAGGAGTGTCAGCTTGTGAAACTTTTCTAGATACTTCTTTGCTAATAGATGTAATCATTTTAGTTTACTTTAGTTGGTAATGGTTTGTTGTAAAGGTATGGTATTCTAGATTTTATGAAAATCTGTCTACCTAATGATAATGCATTAGTTTATGTTTTTGGTAGTAACATATGGCTATATACTCTCCATGTACTTCATATATAAATATCAATGGAAAAGTAAAAAAAAAATTTAGAGTATTGCAGCAAATCAAGAGTGCTCTGTTTTACTCTTCCTTATTCATGGTTCGATGGTTTTATGGTCATGGTATTGATTCAAAACTAACAGGATTCAAAAGTGAGGTGGACAAATATTGTTGCGTATACAAATTGGTTCTAGCTGTTGCAGTGTTATCAGTTTTAATGAAAGAGAAAACTGGTTTAGTATTATCTGTTGTAATGAAAGAAAAAACTGGTTTAGTGGTCAAGGTTTAGGCGTTGATCCCATAAATTATATTTGTGACATCTGTGATGAAGTTATAGATATAATCAAAGGGTGTCTATACAAATATATGAGTGAAATTCTTAATTATATTAGGGAGACATCATCCAAGAATGGAAATTTTCAGATTGAAATAGAAAGAGCTAAGTCTTTGGGTAAGGAAGTGACTGATGAAGTTATTCCTTCGAATCAATATTTGGAATTGAAGTAGGAATACTGGTGTAATACTGCGGGTCTTTTTAAGATTGCATTGGATCTCAAAGTAGCAATTTTTTAGTTAAAGAGTATGGATCCTGATTTTAAATCCAAAATCTAACAAAAGAACAAAGGGATCAAGCAAGGGTCATTGACGAGTGTTATGAAGACCTTACAGATACCGCTTTTCTCAACCATTGGAGGAACAACCAGACTGCGAATATGTAGTTCTCCATAATTTGTAGCTTATTTATGAAATCCCTTATGTTGAAGAAACATGAAGTTTGGTTATGTTATTGGTTCGGGTTCAAAACCGAGGTGGATAAATATTGGTGCGTATACAAATTGGTTCTAGCAGTTGTAGTGTTATCTGTTGTAATGAAAGAGAAAACTGATTTAGTGTTATCAGTTTTAATGAAAGAGAAAACTGGTTTAGTGGTCAAGGTTTACGCATTGATACCATTAATTATATTTGTAACATCTGTGATGAAATTCTAGATATAATAAAATGGTTTTTATACAATTATAAGAGTGAAATTCTTAATTATATTAGGGAGATATCATCTAAGAGTGGAAATTTTCATATTGCAATAGAAAGAGCTAAGTCCTTGGGTAAGGAAGTGACTGCTGAAGTTATTCCTTAAAAGCAAGATTTGGAATTGAAGTGGGAACACCGGTGTAATACAACGGGTCTTTTGAAGATTGAATTGGTTCTCAAAGAAGCATTTTTTTGAGTTAGAGAGTATGGATCCTTATTTTAAATCCAGAAATCTAACAAAAAAAACAATGGGATCAAGCAAGGGTCATTCACGAGTGTTATGATGACCTTACTGATACCGTTTTTCTCAACCACTAAAGGAACTACCAGACAGCGAATATGTATTTCCCTGTGATTTGTAGCTTATATACGAAATCGTTTATGTTGAAGAAACAAGAAGTTTTGTTATGTTTTTGGTTCGGGTTCAAAAGTAAGGCTGACAAATATTGGTGTGCATACAAATTGGTTCTAGCTGTTGTAGTGTTATCAGTTGTAATGAAAGAGAAAACTGGTTTAGTGGTCAAGGTTTAGGCGTTGATACCATAGATTATACTTGTGACATCTGTGATGAAGTTCTAGATATAATCAAAGGGTGTCTATACAAATGTACGAGTGAAATTCTTAATTATATTAGGGAGACATCATCCAAGAATGGAAATTTTCAGATTGCAATAGAAATAGCTAAGTCTTTGGGTAATGAAGTGACTGTTGAGGTTATTCCATTGAATCAATATTTGGAATTGAAGTGTGAATATTGGTGTAATACTGCGGGTATTTTTAAGATTGCATTGGATCTCAAAGTAGCATTTTTTTAGTTAGAGAGTATGGATCCTGATTTTAAATCCAAAAATGTAATAAAAGAACAATGGGATCAAGCAAGGGTCATTCACGAGTGTTATGAAGACCTTACTGATACTGCTTTTCTCAACCATTGGAGGAACTACCAGATGACGAATATGTATTTCCTCGTGATTTGAAACTTATATTCGAAATCACTTATGTTGAAGAAACATGAAGTTTTTTTTATGTTATTGGTTCGGGTTCAAAAGTGAGGTGGACAAATATTGGTGCGTATACAAATTGGCTCTAGCTGTTGTAGTGTTATCAGTTTTAATGAAAGAGAAAACTGGTTTAGTGTTATCCGTTGTAATGAAAGAGAAAACTGGTTTAGTGGTCAAGGTTTATGCGTTGATCCCATTGATTGTATTTGTGACATTTGTGTAACACCCCCCGACCCGACCCTGCTGGACCGACCCAGAGAGCGCTACAAGGTTTTTAAAACTTTCTAAATTCTTTATATAACTGAAATCCATAAAGTATATAATTTATAAATCGTTTCAAGTGAGCCCATCGAAAACAAACTTTTTACATAAATTCCGGCAGAGTTTCGTTTGTTTTTCGGATTTCCCAAAACCTGCTTTTACACAAATCAATTCAAATTCAATTCTCAACAACACTTCTATAACGTTTTCAAACAGTTGCGCACTCTGCCGTTTAGTGCGACTTTTCATCACATTTTATAAAAATAATATTTACAAACATAATACTAATATAAGACATAAATCATAAATATTTAATTACAAAACATATTTACAGACTCACTATATATGCATGCTTACAAAATATAGATATATAACAATAGAACTACCCAACTGTAGTAATCCTGTGACTCGGTCTGTAACTCTTTCTTCCTTCAGTCTTTAGCTTCTTCCGGATCCCTGGTACCTACGCGTTAGAAACAAAACTAACGCGCTAAGCATATAGCTTAGTGGGTGTACTATAAACTCAATTATGAAAATCATATATAACTTTTAAATGGAAAGCATATCACAATATAGATATATTTCAACTCTATAATTTATAAATCCATTAAACTTTAAAAATCAAATCGTAAAACAGTTTCCAAGCACTTTAAATTCCACAATATAAGCAACATATAAATCGGTTCATAAATTCATTCAGTTCACTTTCCAATTCACTTAAAATCTGGCCCGCTAGAATACTAAATATACTAGGACTGGAATATGGGTCAAACTCCCACCCGAGGACGAATCCTACGAGTGGTATGTATCTCCCTACTCTAGGACCGTGGGTATGGAACCTAGAGAGGTACATAACTCCCTATCACAGGAACGAATCCTTAGGAAGGTACGTGGCTCCCAACCCCCAGGACGAATCCTGAGGAGGTACGTGTCTCCCAGCCTCTGGACGAATCCAAGAGGAGGTACATGAATATCATCAATAGCAATCAATAGCGGCGCAGTACTGCTCAGTAAAACCCAGCTGGTATACCAACCTCCTATATCCATTTCTATGTTTACGTATCCTAGGGCCGTTTCGATAAACTATGTTCACAATCAGTACTCAATAGATATACACTTCGCACAATACTTTTCAAGAAAATCAACAATAATCATACAAAGTATAAATCAAGTATTGTTAATGAAATCGACATAATCGAAATACAATCAAAATGCGATCTAACATAAAAGTGTTCCAAAATCAACAATAGAGATAGCAAACATCGATTTTACATATAAAATAAACACTTTACTTACGAAAAATCGAAAACGAGAACTTTTCACGAAATCGAAAACGAAAACTAAAACGGAAACGAAAACGAAAACGTAAACGAAATACTTCTCGTAACGGTTCGGAAAACGAAAGTACACCTACCTGGAATCCGTTTTTCGTTCGAGAAATCACGGTTCTACGATTTCGTTTTCCTTCCCTTTCCCTTTTCTCTTTCACCCACATTTTCTTTCTCTCTCTTTCCTTTCTCTTCTTCTTCCTCTTCTTCTTCCTTCTCTTTCTTCTTCTTTCTCTCTTCTTCTTTTTCTTCTTCTTCTTCTTCTTTCTTTCTTCTTTTTCTTTTCTTTTCTCGGTCTCTTCTCTCTCTTCTTTTCTCTGTGAAATTTCTGGCTTCTGCGAGAAGTCACTTCTTTTTTTTTTATATTTTTTTTTCGCTACCGTGACCGTCGTCGCAACCTGTGGTCGCGGTGCTCACTGGAGCATTCGCACCGCCTTCGTCGCGAGCACCCCTCGCGGTACCTTGGTCGCGCTGGTGATTGCGTTGCTCACTGCTAGATTTTGACATTTTCATCGCGAGCAGCTCATCGCGACCTATGGTCGCGGTGACTGGTCGCGATGCTCACTGCCAGAAATCTCGTTTTTCACTACGAGTAAGCCATCGCGACCTGTGGTCGCGGTGACCAGGTCGCGATGCTCTCTGTCTCCATTTTCGATTTTTCATACATCAATTTTCAACCATTCAATCTGGTCCGCTGGAAATCATAAAATTTATTTACATAACATATATAAAATACATTTAATTACATTTACACCCCCTCTAATAACAAAATTTATTTTCACATATATAAAATTAATTACCCAAAATCCGGGATGTTACAATTTGTGATGAAGTTCTAGATATAATCAAAGGATGTCTATACAATTGTATGAGTGAAATTCTTAACTAAAGTATAGAGACATCATTCAAGAATTGAAATTTTTATATTGCAATAGAAAGAGCTAAGTCTTTAGGTAAGGAAGTGATTGCTGAATTTATTCCTTCGAAGCAAGATTTGGAATTGAAGTGGGAACACTAGTGTAATACTGCAGGTCTTTTGATGATTGCATTGGATCTCAAAGAAGTATTTTTTGAGTTAGTGAGTATGGATTCTGATTTTGAATCTAGAAATTTAAGAAAAGTACAATAGGATCAAGCAAGGGTCATTCACGAGTGTTATGATGACCTTACGGATACCGTTTTTCTCAACCACTAAAGAAACTACCAGACTGCGAATATGTATTTCCCCGTGATTTGTAGCTTATATACGAAATCGTTTATGTTGAAGAAACAAGAAGTTTGGTTATGTTTTTTGTTCGGGTTCAAAAGTAAGGCGGACAAATATTGGTGCGCATACAAATTGGTTCTAAGTGTTGTAGTGTTATCAGTTCTAATGAAAGAGAAAACTGGTTTAGTGTTATCAGTTGTAATGAAAGAGAAAACTGGTTTAGTGGTCAAGGTATATGCGTTGATCCCATTGATTATATTTGTGACATATGTGATGAAGTTCTAGATATAATCAAAGGGTGTTTATACAATTGTATGAGTGAAGTTCTTAATTATTATTGGGTGACATCATCTAAGAATGGACATTTTCATATTGCAATACAAAGAGCTAAGTCCTTGGGTGAGGAAGCGACTACTGAAGTTATTCCTTGGAAGCAAGATTTTGAATTGAAGTGGTAACACTGGTGTACTACTACGGGCCTTTTAAATATTGCATTGGATCTCAAAAAAGTATTTTTTGAGTTAGAGAGTATGGATCCTTATTTTAAATCCAAAAATCAAACAAAAGAATAATGGGATAAGGGTCATTCACCAGTGTTATGAAGACCTTACTTATACCGCTTTTCTCAACCGTTGGAAGAACTACCAAATGGCGAATATGTGTTTCCCCGTGATTTGTGGCTTATATACGAAATCCCTTATATTAAAGAAACATGAAGTTTGGCTATGTTATTTGTTAAGGTTTAAAAGTGAGGTGGACAAATATTAGTGCGTATACAAATTGGTTCTAGCTGTTATAGGGTTATCAGTTGTAATGAACGAGAAAACTGGTTTAGTGTTATCAGTTGTAATGAAAGAGAAATTTGGTTTAGTGATCAAGGTTTACGCGTTAATCCCATTGATTATATTTGTGAAATCTGTGATGAAGTTCTGGATATAATCAAAGAGTGTTTATACAATTGTATGAGTGAAATTCTTAATTATTGTAGGGAGACATCATCCAATAATGAAAATTTTCAGATTGCAATAGAAAGAGTTAAGTCCATGGATAAGGAAGTGACTGGTGAGATTATGCCTTCGAAGCAAGATTTGGAATTGAAGTGGGAACACTGGTGTAATATTACGGGTCTTTTTAAGATTGCATTGGATCACAAAGTAGCATTTTTCGAGTTAGAGAGTATGGATCCTGATTTTAAATCCAAAAATCTAACAAAATAACAATGAGATCAAGCAAGGGTCATTGACGAGTGTTATGAAGACCTTACTGACACCGCTTTTCTCAACCATTGGAGGAACTACCAGACTGCGAATATGTATTTCTCCATAATTTCTAGCTTTTTTTACGAAATCCCTTATGTTGAAGAAACATGAAGTTTGGTTATGTTATTGGTTTGGGTTCAAAAGTGAGGCGGACAAATATTGGTGCGTATACACATTGGTTGTAGCAGTTGTCAAGTTATCTGTTGTAATGAAAGAGAAAACTGATTTAGTGTTATCTGTTTGAATGAAAGTGAAAACTGGTTTAGTGGTCAAGGTTTACGCGTTGATCCCATTGATTATATTTGTGACATCTGTGATGAAGTTCTAGATATAATCAAAGGGTGTTCATACAAATGTATGAGTGAAATTCTTAATTATAGTAGGGAAACATCATCCAAGAATGCAAATTTTCATATTGCAATCGAAAGAGCTAAGTCCATGGATAAGGAAGTGACTGCTGAAGTTATTCCTTCGCAGCAAGATTTGGAATTGAAGTGGGAACACTGGTGTAATACTGCAAGACTTTTGAAGATTGCATTGGATCTCAAAGAAGTATTTTTTGAGTTAGTGAGTATGGATTCTGATTTTAAGTCAGAAAATTTAACAAAAGAACAATGGGATCAAGCAAGAGTCATTGACGAGTGTTATGAAGACTTTACTGATACCGCTTTTCTCAACCATTAGAGGAATTACCAGACTGCGAATATCTATTTCTCCATAATTTGTAGCTTATTTACGAAATCCCTAATGTTGAAGAAACATGAAGTTTGGTTATGTTATTGGTTTGGGATCAAAAGTAAGGCGGACAAATATTGGTACGTATACAAATTGGTTGTAGCTGCTGTAGTGTTATCTGTTGTAATGAAAGAGAAAACTGATTTAGTGTTATCAGTTTTAATGAAAGAGAAAACTGGTTTAGTGGAAATTTTTAGTGTTATCCAAGAACGAAAATTTTTAGATTGCAATCGAAAGACCTAAGTCTTTGGGTAAAGAAGTGGCTACTGAAGTTATTCCTTCGAAGCAAGATTTGGAATTGAAGTGGGAACACTGGTGTAATACTTCAGGTCTTTTGAAGATTGCATTGGATCTCAAAAAAGTATTTTTTGAGTCAGTGAGTATGGATTCTAATTTTAAATCCAGAAATCTAACAAAATAACAATGGGATCTAGCAAGGGTCATTCACAAGTGTTATGATGACCTTACTGATACCATTTTCTCAACCACTAAAGGAACTACCAGACTACGAATATGTATTTCCCTGTGATTTGTAGTTTATATACGAAATTGCTTATGTTGAAGAAACAAGAAGTTTGGTTATGTTTTTGGTTTGGGTTCAAAAGTAAGGCGGACAGATATTGGTGGGCCTGGTTCTAGCAGTTGCAGTGTTATCAGTTGTAATAAAAGAGAAAACTGATTTAGTGTTATCAGTTGTAATGAAAGAGAAAACTGATTTAGTGGTCAAGGTTTACGCGTTGATTCCGTTGATTATATTTGCGACATCTGTGATGAAGTTCTAGATATAATCAAAGGATGTTTATACAATTGTATTAGTGAAGTTCTTAATTATAATAGGGTGACATCATCTAATAATGGAAATTTTCATATTGCAATACAAAGAACTAAGTCCTTAGGTAAGGAAGTGACTGTTGAAGTTATTCCTTGGAAGTAGGATTTGGAATTGAAGTGGGAACACTGATGTAATGCTACGGGTCTTTTAAATATTGCATTGGATCTCAAAAAAGTATTTTTTGAGTTAGAGAGTGTGGATCCCTATTTTAAATCTAGAAATCTAACAAAAAAACAATGGGATCAAGCAAGGGTCATTCACGAGTGTTATGATGACCTCACTGGTACCGTTTTTCTCAACCATTAAAGGACTACCAGACTACGAATATGTATTTCCCCTGTGTTTTGTAGCTTATATACGAAATCGCTTATGTTGAAGAAACAAGAAGTTTGGTTATGATTTTGGTTCGGGTTCAAAATAAGGCGGACAAATATTGGTGCGCATGCAAATTGGGTCTAGCTGTTGTAGTGTTATCAGTTGTAATGAACGAGAAAACTAGTTTAGTGTTATCAGTTGTAATGAAAGAGAAATTTGGTTTAATGGTCAAGGTTTACGCGTTGATCCCATTGATTATATTTGTGAAATCTGTGATGAAGTTCTGGATATAATCAAAGAGTGTTTATACAATTGTATGAGTGAAATTCTTAATTATTGTAGGGAGACATCATCCAAGAATAGAAATTTTCAGATTGCAATAGAAAGAGCTAAGTGTTTGGGTGAGGAAGTAACTGCTGAAGTTATTCCTTCTAATCAAGATTTTGAATTGAAGTGGTAACACTGGTGTAATAGTGCGGGTCTTTTTAAGATTACATTGGATCTCAAAGTAGCATTTTTTGAGTTAGAGAGTTTGGATCCTGATTTTAAATCCAAAAATCTAACAAAAGAACAATGGGATCAAGCAAGGGTCATTCACGAGTGTAATGAAGACCTTACTGACACCGCTTTTCTCAACCATTGTAGGAATTACTAGACTGCGAATTTGTATTTTTCCATAATTTGTAGCTTATTTACGAAATTTTTTTATGTTGAAGAACCATGAAGTTCGGGTTCAAAAGTGAGGCGGACAAATATTGGTGCGTATACAAATTGTTTCTAGCAGTTCTAGTGTTATCAGTTGTTATAAAAGAGAAAACTGATTTAGTGTTTTCAAGTTTAATGAAAGAGAAAACTGGTTTAGTGGTCAAGGTTTACGCGTTTATCCCATTAACTATATTTGTGACATCTGTGATGAAGTTCTAGATATAATCAAAGGGTGTTTATACAATTATATGAGTGAAATTCTTAATTATATTAGGGAGACATCATCCAAGAATAGAAATATTCAGATTGCAATAGAAAGAGCTAAGTCTTTGGGTAAGGAAGTGACTACTGAAGTTATTCCTTCGAATCAATATTTGGAATTGAAGTAGGAATACTGGTGTAATACTGCAGGTCTTTTTAAGATTGCATTGGATCTCAAAGTAGCATTTTTTGAGTTAGAGAGTATGGATCCTGATTTTAAATCCAAAAATCTAACAAAAGAACAATGAGATCAAGCAAGGGTCATTCACGAGTGTTGTGAAGACCTTACTGATACCGCTTTTCTCAACCATTGGAGGAACTACCAGACTACGAATATGTATTTTCCCATGATTTGTTGCTTTTATACGAAATCCCTTATGTTGAAGAAACATGAAGTTTGGTTATGTTATTGGTTCGGGTTCAAAAGTGAGGCAGACAAATATTGGTGCGGATACAAATTGGTTCTAGCTGTTGTAGTGTTATCAGTTGTAATGAAAGAGAAAACTGGTTTAGTGGTCAAGGTTTATGCGTTGATCCCATTGATTATATTTGTTTCATCTATGATGAAGTTCTTGATATAATCAAAGTGTGTCTATATAATTGTATGAGTGAAATTCTTAATTATATTAGGGAGACATCATCCAAGAATAGAAATTTTCAGATTGCAATAGAAAGAGCTAAGTCTTTGGGTGAGGAAGTGACTGCTGAAGTCATTCCTTGTAATCAAGATTTGGAATTGAAGTGGGAACACTAGTGTAATACTGCGGGTCTTTTGAAGATTGCATTGGATCTCGAAGTAGCATTTTTTGAGTTAGAGAGTATGAATCCTGATTTTAAATCCAGAAATCTAACAAAAGAACAATGGGATCAAGCAAGGGTCATTCACGAGTTTTATGAAGACCTTACTGATGCCGCTTTTCTCAACCATTGGAGGAATTACCAGATTGCGAATATGTATTTCCCTATGATTTGTAGCTTTTATACGAAATCTCTTTTGTTAAAGAAAAATGAAGTTTGGTTATGTTATTGGTTCGGGTTCAAAAGTGAGGCCGACAAATATTGGTGTGTATACAAATTGGTTCTAGCAGTTGCTGCAGTACTTGATCCTCGGTTCAAAATTAATATTGTGAAACATTGGTATAAGAAGATCCATGGTGGTGACTGTGAGGCACAACTTTCAATATTCACGGATTACTTTATCAATGTATACAATAAATATGCAAAGGGTACCAACAATTTTAAATCATGTACTTTGGGGTCTCGGCAAACTAATTCTTCTATTTGATACAAAATGCTAGAGGTTTCGGAGAAGCTGTGTAAATCTTCTCATAAGCCTGATAATGTTCAATTACTGAATTCCGATCTTCATTTATATTTGAACAATGTCAAATTTCCTTTAATCGAAAATTTTGATATACTCGTATGATGGCAAAATAATACTCAGTATTTCCCCACATTAGCAAAGATGGCTCGCGATTTCTTATCAATACAAATATCACGTCTTTCCTATGGTGAGCGGTGTGAAATTGATGATTTAGTTGAGTGTGAGGACTTGGGTTGTGACATGGTCAGAGTGGCTTACATATGCGCAGAAAGCTGGTTAGGGAGTGTAGAATATGAATAATTGTGTTATTTTGTTTTCTCTTTCTCTTCTTCAGCTGTTGCGAAACTCTTAACTGATTAGTTTAAGCATTATTTTGGTGTTCTAATGTTGCCTCTGTTTTAAAAACTATTTATGTTCTAGTGTATATGTATATCTTTGGGTGGTTTCTAATCTTTTTGTTAACAATCTTATAATTTCTAAACAACCAAAAAGAAGGGCTTAAAGTTGTGTATATGTATATGACAAATTACAGCGAACCTACCCGAGGTTTGTTATTTTACAGGTGGAAACAACTTTATGAAAAATTGACAGCGAATCCCCTGCTGTTACCGTTGACCGTTAAAGATAATTGTTGACCGTTTTAAAAGTTCAAAAAGATCAAAATATCCTTAATTAAAAAAATTAAAAATTTAAAAAACAAAGGGTGAATTGCACTAAAGTTCCTCTTATTTTTTTAAAAAAATTGGAAACAATAAAAAAAAATTAATGGATCTCCATCGGTCATCAATATTGATGGACGGTGGAGATCATATTAAAAACATAATTTTTTTAAAAAATAACAATTATAAAAATAAACTAATAAAAAATAAATTTTGGTTGAATGGAGATGGAGATCCAGATTGGATCTCAATATGGACGATGAATCTGAAAATTGGATCTCCATCAAGATAAAAAACAAATTTAAAAAAGTAAAATCTCCATCGTTGGAGATTGGATCTATTTAGTAATTTATTTATTTTTTTTTTATCTTGATAGAGATCCAATTTTCAGATTGGATCTCCACCGTCCATCAATTATGATATACGATCAAATTTAATTTTATTGCAATTCTATTATTTTATTTTTTTAATTTTATTGTTTAAATTAAATATAATTTATCCTTTTTTAATTAATTTTATTGTTTATAATTTTTTTTTAAAAAAATAAGAGAAATTTAGTACAATTCACCCTTTATTTTTTAAAATTTTTAATTTTTTTTAATTAGGAATATTTTGGTCTTTTTAAACTTTTAAAATGGTCAATGATTATTTTTAACAGTCAACGGTAACAGCAGGGAGGTTCGCTGTTAATGTTTTATAAAGTTATTTTTGTCTGTAAAATAGTAAACCTCAAGTAGGTTTATTGTAATTTGTCCATATATCGAATCACTATCATCATTTCAACATGAACTAAATAAAAACAAGGACCCGTGCTGTCTAGCACATGAAGGGCTGATTGTTACTTTTCATTTTAAGGAATCAATAGCGAGTTATAAAATTTACATTCTTTAACATTGTATGTGTGTCCGTGTGGTAAGTACGCCTCATTATATATTTTTAAAATTAAATTATAATATATTTTAGGAAATAATTTTAGTGAGGTTTATTGGGAGACCCAATTGGGGGCTATACTTTCTTAGGATCTTTCAAGTTAGTGTATATGTTGGACTCAAGATTAATATCATTTTATTGAGTATGGCCAACCCATAAACTTTGCTTGTTTCACCCTCACAAACTTTTTATTTATTTATTATTTTTAATGATTTTTAATGTATTACAGATTTTGGAATTAGAGAATAAGAATATGATTCGATTATATAGTATCATTAATGTGGGTTTGAGAAGTTTACCATCGAGTCATATCAACTATCGTCATTTGTGACTTATCTTTGATTTTTTTTTTTTTTTTAAATCTGACACCTTAACGGATTAGAAGACTATCGGAACAACCGAGATTAAATCCCAACAACGGAAGAGGTCTACTCATATAATTGCGTTTTTATGGGCAATAGTGAGAATATATATTTACATGTCTACGCAAGGATTTAAACCTTGGTGGCTTGAAGGATTTTGAGACCTCCAACCACCGAGGCAAGAGACCTTGTGACTTATCTCTGATTTTTAAATGATAAATATGAATAAAATTATTGCCATAAGGTTACCAATTACATTTAATTGGGTATTTTTACCAATACTTAGGTTTTCAAAATTTAGAGAAGGGTATACTTATAAATTGAGTGGAGAAATCATTTTTTTTTTATGGCAATATTAGCACCCCTCAAAATAGTTTTTGGCTATACTTAAAAATAACTGTTTATTTTATGATAAACAAATTTGGATTTCATTTTAATTGTCACCATTTTTGTTTGTATTAAAAAAATAGGTTATTTTGTGTCAATTGCATAGTGACTTATGGACTCAATCGTCTAACATTAATAGTCTAATTTTCTTTTTTTTTATTCTTATCAATTTAGACTGTAGTTGTATTTGTTGGAAACATAATTAACAATACTTAAATGGGTAGAAAAAATAGGATAAATTGAAATAACAAAAATTTACTTATTAAAAAAAATAAAACACTGACTTAAAATTGTAGCTGAAGCGGAGTATTCTACTGTTCACAGTGCTACAAGTAGTACTACATGATTGCCTTAAATAACTAATAAATAAAACACTAACTTAAAATTGTAGTTGACTGTTTCTTTTACGTCACTACCTTAAAATTGTAGTTCTACATGACTGTTTGTTTTACGTGACTGTCTCAAATCTAAATGTGTATAGTTGAGAGGTGTAATTAGTATCATGCTATACACGTGAAAATTTTCAGACTACGTAGACATCATCCAACAATGAAATTTTTTATATTGCAATAGAAAGTGGCAAAGTACTAAGTCCTTGCGTAAAGAAGTGACTATTGATATTATTCCTCTAAAGTAAGATTTGGAATTGAAGTGGGAACACTGGTGTAATACTGCTGGTCTTTTTAAGATTACATTAGGTCTCAAAGAAGCATTTTTTGAGTTAGAGGATGTGGATCCTTATTTTAAATCTAGAAATCTAACAAAAAAACAATGGGATCAAGCAAGGGCCATTCACGAGTGTTATCAAGACCTTACTGATACTGCTTTTCTGAGGAATTACCAGACTACGAATATGTATTTCCTCATGATTTGTAGCTTATATATAAAATCTTTTCTATTTGCGAAATATAAATTTTGGTTTCATCAAGTGGATTCTTATGGGACAATATAAATTTTGGTTTCATCAAGTGGATTCTTATGGGACAGTGAGGCGGATAAATATTGTTGGGAATACAAATTGATTCTAGCAATTGCTGCAGTACTTAATACTCGGTTCAAAATGGATATTGTGAAACATTGGTATAAGAAGATCTATAGTGGTGAATGTGAGGCATAACTTACAATATTCACGAATTACTTTATCAATGTATACAATGAATATGCAAAGGGTGTCAACAATTTTAAGTCATGTACTTCGGGGTCTTAACAAACAAATTCTTCTATTTCATACAAAATGCTAGATCTTTTGGGAAAACTGTGTAAATCTTCTCATGATTCTGACAATGTTCAATCACTAAATTCCGAACTTTATCTATATTTGGACAAGGTCAAATTTCCTTTAACAACACACATACACACACATATATATATATATATATATATATATATGCATGCTCGAATCGTGATCATTATTACAACATGAATTAAACAAAAACAAGGACTCATGTTGTTTAGCACATGAAGGCTTGGTTGTTACTATTTATTTTAAGGAATGAATAATGAATAACGATATTTTCATCCTTTACAATTATATGTGCGTTCCTAGGCCTCATTATAGATTTTAAAAAGAAATTATAATATATTTTAGGAAATAATTTTTAGTCCGTTGGGACTATACTTTCTTACGATATTTCGAGTTAATGTAGCGAATGGTCCAACCCATAAACTTTATCTGTTTCCGCCTCACACACTTTTTCTTTTTATTTGTAATCATATTTAGAGTATTACAAAATATATTTCACTCTCAATGTTTCTCTATCTTCTTAATTCTATAAACTCTCTTCCTCACAACCTCACTTATAACATAGATGTACAACAACATATTTCAGAAAAGTTTTCCTTACTCGGTGCTATGCTTTTTATACAATGTTCGTCTCCAAGAAACTGTCTCCGCCATGGTCGATCTACAAATCCAAACTCGTGGAAGGTATTAAACCCCTTTTGAAGGTACAAATATCTCTACAGATTTATATTTCTCATTACTCTCTACGCTACATGATTCTATTAGTATTTTTTTATTTATTATTTTTTTCTTAGTAAAAGTAACCCGCTGCGTGTAATCAACCAGTATTCTATACAGAACGCTCATATATATATATATATATATATATATAAATGCTTCGATGTTCTAACAACAAGTACAAAATTAAGGAAAGTGTTAATGGTCATATAAATAATAAAAAGAAAAGAAAATCATCAGTTCGTATACATATGGTGCACACTAACATCATTGCTCATCCAAATAGAGTTATGTTCTAACTCTTTGATGAAATCTTGATTTGCGTTTGTGTTTGTCCCCACGTTTCTCCTACAGATAACATCAGCAACTATTAGTGATACATATCAGACCATTCGTTCGTTATAATTTAACAATTAGTTTGCACTGTGGACAATATTCAGCAGTTCATGGCTTTTCGAGGAATTGTTTATATTTATTTTTCCTCCACCCGTCGTTGTACGATCTGTTATTATATTGAAGTCAATGTATAGAGACTTCATGTATTGACTGCGCAATCGAATACGCACAGCCCGCTCACTACGCTCTATAGGAGGCAAGTCTTCATCAAACTCGGTGGGTGTAGTATGCAGCTCCAAGAACAGGAGTGTTGGCGTAAACCCGATTGGGGTCTACGAACGGCACAATTGGTAGAGGGTTTCTTCGGTTTGAGGTATGACCAAATCTCATTATTTACTCTTGAAAGTTGGAAGAAAGTTAATGAGAAAAAGAAATATATGAGGTGGTCATCTCTTTTGGCATGTTATCTTGTTTTTTAACATATTGACAAAAATTCTATTATTAGTTTTATATTAATAATTTATGTCTTTATTAATTTAACTATTTCTTTAAATAATTGTAATATTTATTTTTATTAATTACATATCAATATTTCAAGTTGTTAGACTTTAGTAAGGATTGTCTTTTTTAAATAAATGGGGATCTGATGGAAACAATAAAAGTCTCGTATCATGAAAAAACTTATAGAAGCAAGCTAGAGACTTGGAAAAAGATGTGCATTCAAGTTGTTAAAGCCCAGAAAAGTGACAAATGCAAAAGAGTAGAAAGAATTTGTTAAAAAAAAAAAATGAGAAGAATTTAAAGTAAATAATATTAAACTCTTTCAAAAAATAAAAAACATTTTGGTTTTCTTAATATCATTTTTATCACTTTGACTATCAATTTCTTGTATTTAATTATTGCAGGTAAGGACTAAGAATTTTCATGCTATGCGATAAAGTCAAAAAACACATCATACCACATGGAGAATGGGTTATGCTGTACCATATCATGATTAAATTTTTATGATTTACAAATTCTGAATATTTATGAAATCATAATTTTTATTTGTTATTATAATTGTTGTTATTATTACTATTTGACATTTTGATTCTTGTAATGTTGAGAAATGAAGCTAAAGAGAAATGAAAATATTCAGAAAAGATTACAAGAGTTGGAGTTTGGATTGAAGGACATAAAAGAAAGAAAAATAAGTCTTTAAGTGAAGCAGTGCAAACTGCCATGGTAAAACCTTTCTTATACAAATATTGTAGTGTCCAATTACTTTTACAACTTAAATGCTAATTGTCCCTTATTTTTAGGATGAAATTAATCAATTGCGAGAGGCAACATGCCCTCCAAATGACAAAAACATCAATGAAGACTCTCTTGCAAAAGTCTTAGGAGCATAGAAGTGTGGGAGAGTTAGAGGTCTCGGATTTGAAGTTACACCATCACGGATACATGCACAAATTCAATATGTGAGAAGAGTTAAATAACTGGAGGCGGAGTTGGAAGCTACAATATGACCAAGTGGCAAGTCTTAAAGAGATGATAAATATAATAATGAAACAAAATGAGTAGATAATATGATGAAGACTTATCTAGCACAAGTGCATGGAATGTGGATCCAATCCAAGTTCCCGTTAGGCCGGTTACAAGAGCAAGTGCTAAGAAATTCAAAAATGCGTTGAGTGGGCTAATTCAAGGGATTTGGGTTCAGGCATATTCATGGAGGCCCATTGAAGGAATGGACTTGAAAAAAGAGGGCCCAACCTTAGTGAATGTAATTCAAGTTAAGAAAGAGGCAACCTGCTAATTCGTAGGGATAACTTTGAAAATTCATAACGTTTGAACGGTTAGGTTTCTGGAGATGTGTGAGCAGAACTTGTCAAAGATCATGATCTTATCGTCAACTTCCAATTTGGAATTAGATCCATTGGAGGCGGCACAAGGAAGATATGGTCGAATATTTCAAAGTGTCCAGATTCATCATACTTTGACAATTTGTTGTCTTATTTTGACAATTGAGTTATCTTTTGTTAAATTCAAAAACATCCAGCTTGGAGGTTTGTATTTTGTCAATAAAGTCATTTAATGACACATTCCTTTACTTATTTTCGTTTCCCATGCTTGGAGGGTTGTTCCAAGACATTTTATTTCCTATTTAAACTCATTTATAAGTCATTTTATGACACCATTGATCAATTAATACAAAACTTGAGTGAAATTTCGTTTTCACCTACTTGTTCTTGATAGAACTACTGAACTTATCAAAGGAAGGCTTCCTTTGTGGCGTTCTTGAGTGTTTATACTTTCGGGTTCGTGGATTTATATTCATTGGGTCTGGAAGGGTGAAGAATCTGATTTTGGGAAGGTCTTGGGCGTGAAAACAAGTTGAGTGTGGGTTTGGGGGTTGTATATCCTTGCGGGTTCACATCATTTGGTATCAAAGCCTGGTTCCAAAATTAGGTTTGATTTACCTTTGAATTTTCGTCCTTTTAATTCATAGCTTCTGCATTTTATTCTTTGCTCTTGTTCTTCTTGAAGGTTTTGTGTATTGACTATATTAAAATTAAAAAAAAAAAATCAGAGCAAGACTTCTACACAAATTCGTGCTTGTATCCTAAGTTTTCTTTGTTGACTATTCTAGGTTGTATTGTGGGTTGTGTTCATTATCCAAAAAAAAAGATTCATTATCCAATATATATATATATATATATATATATATATATATATTCTGGTTGTGTTGTTATTTCGTGGGGTTTTTGTTGGTTGGAATATTCATACATTGGCTGTTTCTTCTTTATTAAGTTTAATTAGTTCTTATAGGACTTGAGGGTGAAAACAAAGAGTGGAAAAAGGCAAAAGAGTGTGAGCACAGCATCGAGAAAAGCCTATTAGAGTGAAACACGAGTGGAGTGGTATCTTGAGTGCAAACACGTGAGGATTGTGGGGATTTTCTTTCTAACTCTTTCATTTGCAGCTTTCTATAATGTCAAACCAAAGTGATTCAGCACCTAAAGAGGAGAACATGTCCATTATTCTGAAGGCCATGCAGCAGCAATTTGAGCGAATGAACGTGGCTTTTGGGGATATTAGAGATAGGATGGATCGACAAGATGAAGCTATAGCTCGTATATAAAGGGGACAGCCTTTGAACTTGGGTAGACAAAATAGGCGTGGTGTTTTCAAAGATGTATCTGAGAGAGAACGTGAGCTTCGAAGTGGGGATGATGATGATTTTGAATCTGAAGTTGAAATGGGTAGAAATAGGCCTAAAGGAGGTAGGCATGAAGGAGTAATGAGAAGAGGATTTCGGGGTCAAAATGGGGTAGTTAGGAATCATGAAGACTGTAACATCCCTAATTTCGAATAAATATGAAAAGTATGATTGAATTAATCTTGAGTATGTGAATATGATATTTATGATTTGAGGGGTGAAAAATATAATTAAATGTATGTATATTTTTAGGTTTTCTAATGGATCAATTTGACCAGTCGAAAATAATGCAAGATGGTGAAAACTTCACGGTAACTGCTCGCGGTGAAAGTGGTAAATTTTCACTAGTGAGCAACGCGACTACCGCTCGCGGTATGCGGTCGCGATGGCTCAAAAATTTGAAAAAAAAAATAGCACCGAGTCGATTTTGAAGTGGTGGAGCTTCATAAAACAGAATTAAAAGAGAGCAAAAGCTCTCAAACAAGAACAGAACAGAGAAACGAGGGAGAAAGAAGAGAGAAGAGGAGAGAGAAAGAAGAGAGAGAAAGGAAAGAAGAGGAAGAAGAAGAAGAAGGAAAGAAGAAGAAGAAGAAGAAGAAGGAAAGATGAGGAGAAGAAGGAAAAGAGAAGGAGGAAGAGTTCAGGTTTGGTGTACAAGTATTTTTCGAATTTTCAGTTTTTCAGAAATTTTCGGAATTGTCGAATTTTAGAGTTTTTGAATTAGTTGAATTATATTGATTATAGATTATAGTTCAGATTCGGTGTACACGTATTTTCAAATTTTTCCGTTTTCCAGAATATTTTGGATTGATTTCATTTGATTTATTTTGAGTTATTTGGATTATATTGATTACAGTTGATAGTTTGAAATTGATTCTGGAATGATTTGAATCGTGAATTATCGAAATGTAGATTATATCTGAAATTTTGATTATAAATACTATTCGGAATTGATTTTAATACGTTTTGATGTTAGTATTGTTATGGAAATATATTGTTGAAAGTGATTTTAATTATATAATAATTGTGAAATGTACCGGAAAATGATTTTGAGGCATTTTGGTTTGAAATGGAATTATGAAATACGTTTGAGTATATTTTGGATTGATTTGATGTGATTATGGATTTAGAAATATATTCGTATATTTCCGTTATATTATATTTGATGAAATTTGAATTTAAAAAATATAGATATATCAATATGAATTGAAATTGAATACGTTGAAAATTGAATTCGATGATTCGGAAAGAAATGAGACATGTTGACATTGGATTTGCGAAATGGCTCTGATGTGTATGAACATAGATATGGATATAGGAGGTTGACATGTCAATTGGGTTTCTGTCTGAACAGTAATGTGACGAATATACCACCCTTTGGATAGTACAGGCCCAAAGTGCCGGTCCTAGGGTTTTGAATTCTATCATGGGACATTTACAGCGGGTGATTCCGTTGGTGTTCCATTCTGATATGATGTTCGGCCGGTGGCCCCGTTTATGTGTCCAATGCCGAACAACCCGTAATCCAGTCCGATAACTTATGTTTTATATGTCAGGAGCCCAATCTGAAAACTTATTTGTTATATGAAAACATTTGAAAAATTATAAAGAATTTGTCTGTTGATTGATTTTGGATATTATACTGGTTGAATTTATGATTTGATTTGATATGAGCCCCATATATGATTTAATTATATGTGATTTACATTTTGATCGAAAATAGATAAACATATTTGATATAGTATATTTGTATATACAATTTTGTGTGCATCCACTAAGCAATATGTTTAGCGTGTTGAGTTTTCTCGCATGCAGGTAACAAAGGTTCCAATGGCGATAAAGATAAAGAAGAGTAGAGACTGTAGAACCAGAGTCTGGAATCACATCTTTCCTGCATATATTTTGGTAGTTCGTTTGTAATAAGTTTATATATTTTGATACCGCATGCATATACAAAAACTGTTTGTATATATTTAAAGGGCTTCCGCTATGTAAATATTTTATTATATGTTTACGTTATCTGAATATATATATATATATATATATATATATATATTATCTTGTGATAAATTGGTTGGTAAGTCGCACTATATTTGCAAGGGTGCGCAAAATTAATTTGAGAATTTGGAAGTTGATTTTATGAATTTTAACTGTAAACAGGTTTTGGAAAGTCTGAAAAACAGAGGAAACTCTAGCAAGATTTTCGGAAATTTATTTGGACCACTTTCAAATGTTTTTAATATAGTTTTAAATTATGCTTATTAACAGTAAAAGTTAGATTTTAGTATATAGTAGCGCTCTCTGATTCGGTCCGAGTGGATTTGGGTCAGGGGGTGTTACAAAGACAATAACTTGGGTAGTATCAAAATGAAGATTTCGTCGTTTCAAGGGAAAAATGATCCGGAGGTTTATCTCGAATAGGAAAAGAAGGTGGAGCTAGTGTTCGATTGCCACAATTATTCCAAGAATAAGAAGGTAAAACTCGCTGCCATTGAATTTTCTGAATATACTATTGTTTGGTGGGATCAATTGGTGATGAACAGGAGGAAAAATAGGAAGCGTCCAATAGAGACGTGGGAGGAGATGAAAGCAGTGATGAGGAAGCGATTCGTCCCGAGCTACTACTACCGAGAGCTATACAACAAGTTGCAAAGTCTTCGACAAGGCAACCGAAGTGTGGAGGAATATTATAAGAAGATGAAGGTTGCTATGATTCGAGCAAATGTAGAGGAGGATCGAGAAGCTACAATGTCTAGGTTCTTGACAGATTTAAATCGTGAAATTACCAATGTGGTGGAATTGCAATATTATGTGGAGTTGGAGGACATGGTTCATATGGCAATAAAAGTAGAGAACCAGCTCAAAAGAAGGGGTAATACACATCCAAGCCAAAATTCTAATGCATCAGCTTAGAGACCAAATTATTGGAAGAAAGATGAGAAGCAGCCAATGATTAAGCCTAAGGTCGAGCAAAATCCAGAAGCAACAAACAATGGAAATCAAGGTAAATCCGATTCTTCCACTTCTAGGAATCGTGATATTAAGTGTTTTAAGTGTCAGGGTAGGGGTTACATAGCTAGGCAATGTCCAAACAAAAGAGTTATGGTGATACGGGATGGAGAGGTCGAATCCGAAGACACTGACTCTATGCCACCATTGGAGGATGCCGATAACGAAGAATATGTTGTCCAAGGAGAGATGTTGGTGGCAAAGCGAGCGCTAAGTGTCCAGATTAAAGACGAAGAAGAAGTACAACAAGAAAACATTTTCCATACTAGGTGTCATGTTAACAACAAGGTATGTAGTATGATAATTGATGGTGGTAGTTGTACTAATGTTGCTAGCACTCTTATGGTGGAAAGGTTAGGCTTGCCAATAATTAAACACCCCCGACCTTATAAGTTGCAATGGCTAAACAATAGTGGTGAAGTAAAGGTGAACAAACAAGTGATGATTTCTTTTCGAATCGAAAAATATGAAGACAAAGTGTTATGCGACGTGGTTCCGATGCAAGCAGGACACTTGTTACTAGGACGACCATGGCAGTTTGATCGATGTGTTAGCCACAATGGCTTTACCAATAAGTACTCTTTTGTGCATAACCAAAGGACAATTACTCTAGTTCCTCTGACACCACAACAAGTTTATGAGGATCAATTGAGGTTGCAACAAGAGAGTGAGAAAAAGAAAATGAGAGACAAAGAAAAAGAGGCCGAGGCAAAAAAGAGAGAGAAACGGCCATTGAAAGAAAAGAAGAGAGAAAAATAAATTTTTATGCAGGAGCGAGTGATGTTAAAAAAGCGATGTTGTCCAACAAACCCATACTTATACGTATGTATAATGAAGAATGTTTAAATGTTAACCAACTTGAGGCTTCTTTGCTTAGCTTTGTTGTGTCTCTCTTGCAGGAATTTAATAATGTTTTTCCCGAGAAAATTCCAGATGGTTTGCCACCTATTCGAGGGATTGAGCATCAAATTGATTTTGTACCCGGCACAACCATTCCAAACCGACCAGCCTATCGCAGTAACCCTCAGGAGACAAAGGAGCTTCAAAGGCAAGTTGAGGAATTAATGAAAAAACGGTATGTTCAGAAAAGCATGAGTCAT